>CM057144.1:7111003-7224643 GCA_029964075.1 Patiria pectinifera
GTCCCACCTGGCTCATACTAGAAAGCGCGCATATGCAAACAAAGCGTAACATCATTAGGACTTCTGGGTCTATTTCATGCCACACATAAGCAAGGACTCACAAGACAAGCTGTAAATAAGTTGTGCTATTTAGAGTTTAAACACTACATCGCCTTTTTCAAAAACTCTGCGGTTACAAGAAATACAGGAGTGGGTGTGTGTTCCATGTCTGCACGCGCCTTGGCGGAGTCATCGCTCCAACCCTTCTCTTCCGCTTACAGGGCATACATTGCTCCCTTTTTCTTCATTCTTAATACTATTGCATTTAGGCAGAGTTAGAGGGCAAATATTTTTATCACTAGATAGGCATGAGTAAAACCTTGTGTGGTCCTTGTTACCGAATTGAAATAAAAAAATTCAGGTTTTGCCCCTCATCGACGTATTTTAAACACTCAGTGTTGTCTCAAGTGATTGTGAGAAATATTCACAAACTACTCGGTCGGGACTCAAACCTACTCACCCCTGCTTACTAGCGCAGACCACCGAGCTTCACAGAGGTCGGGCTGGGAGTGGCTGGTTCGAATCTGATATAGTAGCAAGTTAATAAAAACTTCAACTATTCATTCAGAAGGAACACCCTCATGAGACAACTACAGCACATATGTCTTTTATTTGGGGTTAAAAATATAGAGCTATATTAAATTACACAGAGCGCTGACTCCATGTGCACACATTGATGCCTGCTGGTGCATCCATGTTAGTATAAACTGTGGAAAGCTCAAAATTTGTACATTTTGTACGGCTATTTGCATATCTGTGTTTGTATGCAAATAGGCACGTATCTTTAAAGCCAAAGTACGCCCCAAAAATTGAAACGTTACTAACCAATAGAAGGAGTGTTTCATTTTGTCTCTGCAACAACACAAAGGTGTGTGCGGTATCTGCTGCAGATGATTTTTGCCATGGCATTTTCATGAAGAGCTTGTTGTTTATGATGTTGTACTTCCAGTTGTTGTATTTAGGAGTCCACATTGCAAAATCCCATTTTTATGTAATTTCATTATGTTGTACAAATACGCATATGAATTCAAATGGCTTGACTCCAGGACAGCTTCCAAAGTATCTCAGCGGAGAATGAGGAGTTAGCGCCTAGTAATATAGTGCTCTCATAGGTTGAGTTTTTACCTGTAAGCCCTTTTTCAACAAATCTTGAACATTTGAAATCAATGGGAACTGCTAAGACCTATGTCATGGCTACAGTTGTCAGACTGAATAGTACATCAAACAAAGATTCACCTAACTCTGCTTCCTCGGAGGAAGCGGCTTTGCCGCCTGTCTCCCGCTCATGGTTGAGTTGCCCTTGCACAATTATCAACTTTGAGCACATAAAACCACACAGTCGTGATTTAAACACTACATCTGAGGTCAAGGCATTGTGTTTCCTTTGTTCTACATCGAACACTCTCCATAGACACATTGTGACATTGAATACACTTATAAATTTCAAAGTAGGTTCTCAACAAAAGATGTACATACGTCAATACAATAATGAGACTGCTGTTCCTCTCTATGTGTCTTCCTGTCCCCGGGATGTTTGTAATACTTGCAATTGTGGTGATCACATGTCATCATAGGTACAATACAGTCATCCAGCTAAGTCAACTCACAAACTCATGAACTGCCAGGGCATTCCTTTGTTATTATTGTTCATCTTTGGTACTCTGTGACTGACTTGTGAATTTACTTGTGACCAGACTTTTGGATGTGCCTGCAATCCCTGCTACAACCTTTACTACATTGTCAAAGGCTGTAACAGGGAGAGGTAGTTAACTGTGTAATACTTGGAGCACCAGCCATGGCTAAGCGCCTTTGCGCTCTGTCTGTCCGTCCATTCTATACAGGGGAGAAGGGTGGCCTTACCTAGTGTTTATGGCTTGATTGCCTTATTGAGTGCCTTACTGACCTGACCCTCTCCCAGAGAGCTTAAAACAGCTTCAGGAGACTGTGATGGATAGAGAATAGCATGTTCAGGCCCACGCCCCATCCAGAGAAAGCTTTCATGCCACCTGCTGGGGATCAAGATGGGGGTAATGTCTTAAGAATGACTTCAGTTATTGCCTTCGAAGTGTCCTGAAAAGTTAAGGTTTTGATCAGTGTTGAAGTAGCAAGTGTGAGATACGACACACAGATGCATGTCGTCATCAATAGCCATACAAGCTGGAGAAACATTGAGGGATTTGGTTCTGTTATTCCATCTGAAGTATTCCGGGCAATAAGAGTATGAACTCTTTATTCTAAATATCTTGGTTATGGAGCATACTTTCAGCAATTTTTATGGCACGGATATCGCTTATTCAGCCTCAAGAGCTGTAATGCTGTACAGTCACAATCAACAAGGCATGACACTCTGCTATGGAATACCTAGTCGTCTTACTTCACTCAGGTTCTTCATTTGATCCAGAGTGCGGTGGCAGATGAAATCAGTCCCTTTTACTAAATTATAAATAATTGTCATTAAGAGAACATTTTTGATAACAACAGTGTGTTATTGTATGAAAAGGAGGTGACATAAATGATCACCACTGTGATAAGCAGGTATAAAAAGCAGCTGTCTGGGGTAATACTGTATAAAATGCAACAGGTATTTACTCCACAAATTTCACAACGCACTATTACTCAAAAATATTCTGACTTTGGCATAGCTGCATGCTCAGTCACTTTTGGTGAGTTGATCCAGTATATAGAAAGCTGGTGAATGGGAATTCAGAGAAAAGAGATACCTAGAGCAGATGTTGATAAAGTGAATGGCAGACTGGTAAAATTTTAGTTGTTTGATTTAGCTGAACAGCTGAAATGCAGACAAACGATGGTCTTTTTTAGATTTAGAATGAGTATATTAGGGTGAGTCACAAAATTTTGTATCGTCATTTTAAAATGCATACAGCTGAAGAATCAATGCTGTTTTATTGACTCGCAGGTACAATCTATAAAATGGAAACTATATATTCACAAGGCTGAGAGATTTGACAACAGCACAGTAGAGACAGCTGTGAGGTATACTACCTCTCTTCAAGCCATACTGTGCTTCAGTCTGTGTATTCCTACCGCATAGGCAAATGTTATGTGTTCTTTAGGAAATGTGGCAAACCCTGTGGTGGCTGGATGCACTACGTGTAAAGAGCTGTGTCAATGACTCCTGGTCGTGCAAAGCCTGCATTTGCATTCTTCTCTCAAGGAATTCAGAGTTTCAGTTTTCTTTTCTTTATCGTTTTCTTCTCTTTGGGAGTGTGGCAAAATACTGGCCAATCCCTGTGTAGGCTGATGCACTGTAGTGGAAGATGCATCTTAAGCCAAGCTATTTTGCTTCTCTTTCTATTTCCTGGTCTTTCACAAATTTAGGGTATAATGTGACATGTTGTGTGTGTTCCTTAATACCTCTGAACTTAAGTATTCTTTGCCATTCATATGGTTAGAATCAACTTCAGTCATTTAATCAGTTGGGTAGGTGCTTTGCTTACATGATCACTTCTTGAAAACGCTTTGTTTCCTTGTTTGCTTCTGTGTCGTGATCTGGTGCTATTTCTGTTTTCCATGCTCTTCCAGACAGTCAGCTGGCACCGTTACTGTGATGTCATTTAAGGAAGACATCATGAAAAGTTGGCTTGCCGCGTACTGACAGTTAACAATGAGTCGCCACAGAAAAGACAATTTACAACAGCAAAATATGCAAATAGGGCAACTTTTCGTGCTGAAATAACTTTGTTACATTGGCCCTAGAGAGGACAGAGAGAGCACACGGACATGGATAAATGTGGTCAGCTTCGGCTAACCTTCGCCGAGCGTTTATTGCTCTTGATGATACAGTCCCATGTATCCTACATGTATTAACCAATACAATATTACAGTGTTTGCATTGTCTACTATTACACTGTATGTTGAGGCCCCGCAATGCAAGAATTTGTTAATCAAATAACGATGACAATGAGTGTTGTAAACCACCAAACCATGCAATTAAGCATAAAGTTACAGGTATACTAAGCGCGGCAAGTTACACCAAATAAATTACGCTGAGTCTTAATACAATGGTTTATCAAGCTACATGTACAATAACCCACAGATATGAACAACACTTACAGTTATATAAAATATATAGCCAAAGTGAACGGTGGCAATGAAAACTTTAGGATCAAGGGTTATAATCAAGATATAAAGTAATCAGAATATTAGGTGATTAGCTAGAATTAAGATTCTGGTGATTGGTTTTATACAAAATTAGTCGTTCTGATTTCCTAACCTCCCTAGTTCCACCTTGGGCGTGTCCCCGCCCCCCTCATTTCTGCCAAACAAGTTACGAATACAGGAACTTGCCAACCCCCCCCCCCCCCCACACACAGTGACCCAATGTGCATGGCATGTTTACTGGGAACCGATAACTCTAAGTGAACCAAGCAATTTTAGCACAGAAGACACCTAATGTTTATTTGAATGGCTGGTTTTTAAGACCACACGGAGGTGTTAACTGACCGGTGAGCTATGGACAGCAACTTACGACGAGGGAGGATGGAGAAGGGCTGATGGGTGTGAGGTAAAGAAGGCCAGGGCTGCCGAAATATTTTTGCAGAATTGTTGGCTGCCCAGGGAGGACAGATGGAGGCCGTCCCGCCAGTAGAGAGACTGCTGGCTAGAGTTGATAGTGCAGGAGTGCACGATCCCGTGGGCATTTCCCAAGTTTTTACACACCCTATGAGCATACTTATTCAGAGCGTTGACATTTTTCTTGCCAACACCCGGGCGCTCTTCTCCATAGTAGAACAGACGCAGGAGGATGTCCGACCAAACCATGCGTGTGTGAGGCAGCATGTGTCTTAACCCCTGTAAGCCCTCCTCCAACCTGCCTCGGATCTCTTTGACGGGAATTGAAAATAAATCGTTGGTCTCCAGGTGGATCACAATGGTGGTAGGAACCGGGGAGTGTTGGAGTTGTGCTCGAATAGAGGGGACCATCGATGATATTTTGGCACCCCGCACGCCCCGCCAGGTGATCAGCCCCAATGCTGGCTCATTTGGGGCATGTTCGCCGGCACGGAAGACAATGCTGTCACCAACCACCCAGGTGCGTGTTGTACCTGTGGAGTTAAGCAAAAACAAAAGCAGAACCGGGGATACAAATGACATGTTACAGCTGGGGCAGCCCTGTGTGGGAGGGAGGGAGGACTTTGTCAGGCCGGATGTACAATTTAACGGCTTGGGATTTCCAGCGGGACCGGGGTTCCATTCAGAGCAGCGGAAGTGGCCGCCCCAATGCGGAAGCTGTGGGGGCTAAAGCCTTGAGGGGGAAGGCCTAGTGCCACTAAGGATTTACGCAGCATTTGGCTGAACTGGTATGTTGTTGGGGGTGTACCGTCTACATGAACAAAAAATGGGCCTGAAAGGTGTGGGCGCAGGAGGAGGTAACTTGAAACCATGCTCACGGGGCAAGTGGGGGAGTGGTGATCCCTATGAAAACGCAGTTCAACAGAGTCGCCCCGTTGTTCAGTTTTGGAGAACCTAAGCCTGACCACAAGTACAGAGTGATCATTGCTTTCAAACCAGACGTCATGAAAGTTGAGGGTTCGCTCATGCCCGGCGGATTTGCTAGCAGTTGTTAGTTCCCCAACTCGGAAAAAAACAAAAAAGGCCAGTGAAAATGCAGCACAGAAAAGTGCAGCCTCAAGATCTGATGAGGTGATTGCGCGCAGAATGTTGCATATTTTTTCGAGGAGTTCTGCCGTGATGGGGCGCCTAGGGTCGCAGCGGCGGCCCTGGCGGCAGCCCTGGCGGCGGCAACCCTCCCTCATTTTCCGAACGATGAAGCTGTCAGTGAAGTCGGACCATCCGTTAATTTTATGTACATAGGCGGCCGCGGCTGTATACGTATCGATTGTGGAAGGGGCGAGGCCTTCCAGTGAGAGATGGGCAATAAAGGCTGCAATGTGGCCACATGGAGCTGGCCAGAGGGGTTGGAGGCCAGCATGATGCCGGAATTGGATGAACTGTTCCACGCCCTTGCTATATGTTCCCCAAGTACTACTCGCAAAGGATGCCCCCAGGAGTCGGAGGAGGCTCTCTTGGTGTTTATAGCCTCCATAGAAATGGTGGGACTTCCAGCTCCGTCATTTGGTTGAAGCTGAGGGAGCGATCTCTAAATCGAAGTTCATCTATCTGTGAACGGAGAGCGCGCCAGCGGGCAATATGTTATTATGTATTCCCGAAATGTGTCTGGCCTTTGAAGCTAACGCTGTCAGCGGAGGCACTGGAGGACAAAGAATCGGACCAGTTTCATGATCTTTTCCACATTTTGATGACTGTTTGTTAATTATTGACACCACTGCCTCATTGTCTGACTCCGATAATTATTTTCTTCCCGGCAAGGGTTTTCCACAGTGTGAGAGCCACAACTACTGGGAAGAATTCTAGCTGCAAGCTGATGTGATGGGTTGTCATCCTTGACAGATTGAGGCCAAATCCCGGTAAACCACTGGCCCAGAAAGTACCCCTCCCAAATCCTATGCTCTACTAGCGTCTGTGAATAGTTGAAGATCTTCATCTAGTGCCCAGTACTGGTCAGGAATTATTGTCCTCCCTGCTAGTGCTACGCAGGAACACCTGCCATGTTCAGGTCTTCGCCTTCACTTTTGCAAGCTTTCCAATTAGGTGCCAAGGTTGCTTTACGCTTTTTTGTGTCGTTCGATCAGTCTCCTGAGGAAGGCTCATTCCAGAGAGAGACGGCCGGCACACAAGGATAGGGATCCAATGAGTGATTGGAGATTTCTGAGGTTATTTTGGAGGGACTTGATTGCCTCCTGAATCTTTTTGGTGATGTTGATAAGTTTCTCTGGTGGGGATTGACACAGTTTGGCCATGATATGGAATTAATTTCAACCCCAGGAATGTTGCCAGTTGTGTGGTGGGAAGGACTGTTTTTTCGTTTGCTAGTGGCACCCCTAGTTCCCTCACAAACTTGAATGAAGCAGTCCAACATGCTGCTCTGGCATGAGGGGGCCACCTAAAGTTGCCCCCCGACCATTATCAGGAAGTCGTCCACATAATGGCATATGTGTCCAGAACCTGAGCTGTCCATTCACAGGACCCACTCAATGAAAGTGGAAAACTTCAAATATGTGCCTGAGCGCATGCTGCTCCCATCGGGAGTGTTTTGTCAACATAGATTCTGTCCCGCATTTTAATGCCCAATAAGCAAAAATCATCAGGATGGATTGGCAGAAGACGGAAGGCTGGACTTAATATCGGCTTTTGATCAGGGCCTCTCCCTCTCGAGCTTACTACTCAAGCTAACTGCCATGCCATCAAAGGTGGTGTATTGTACTGAACATAATTGTTTGTCGATGCCGTCATTGACAGAGTCGGATTTGGGATGGGAGAGGTGATGTATCAGCTCAGCTGCCTGGGTCTGTTTTGGGAACCAGACCTATGGGGGAAATTCTCAGGTTTTGAATTGACTCTGTTTCTTCAATGGGCCCGCCATGCGCCTCCAGCTGACCTCCTTATGTAATTTATCGAGTGCTATTTCAGGGTTTTTCTAACGGAGGATAAAATCTTAGAGTCCCTAGCTAGCGCGGAGGCCGTTGTAACTCAATTTGAATCCAGTTGTGAACCCAGAGCGTAGCGTATTTGCTACCTTTGTGTTGGGGTAAATATCTAGCCATGGTAAGAGACATTCTTGTAATCACTGGTGAATGCGCTGAGGCAACATACGCAGTTGGGAGAACTAGTACAAGGCTGATGAGGGGGAAGATGTGGGCTGGAGCCTCAGGGACGAGTGGTATTTTTCTTGTTGGCAGGGTTTTGTAAGCGGACGCCCATGTCCGGCAAGTTGAGAAGCAAGGTGCCGGAGCATTTGTGGGGGAATGGGCACTGTACCTCGTGCAGCCCGGTCCGATTGAATGCAAAGCAGATGTTACTGGTGCGGGGGTTGACGGGATGGCCAGCGAAAAGAATTGTAAGCCTGCTTGGGTGTTAGCACGAGTGAGGGGCTCCCCCATTGCCCGCCTTGCGCCACACGTTACGAAGGCCCTGGGCAGCAATGTAGAGCGCCCCACAGCTCCCCATCAATGATGACCATGCCCTAGATGGGTGGAAATTGCTGGCGCATGCGAAACTGCCGGTCGTATTCCAACCAACCGCGGCCAGAGAATGCAGTCCGCTCATGCAAGTAACCACGTGCGCATACGTATTTAAGTAACTTCCTGCAACTCGCTGGTGGGGCACTGAGGAACACAGATGCAAAAACTAGGAAATGCATCGTCCATGCCAAAATGGAATTTATCTGTGTTGCTTTTTCTTTGTGTCAGTCACGCCGTAGTTGGCCCGACTTATCCAATGTGAATGTAAGGTTGGGAGGTTGTGGGTTAGTCCGTGTGGTGTCCAAGAGAGTGTCGAGTGCCCTAGGAACTCGCTTTACATAATTTTTTCCTGACCCCAGGTGATACCGTGATTCCCTAGGGGTTCACATATGGATAGTGGGGGCCCCTCCCCACTCAGGGTTAATGGCAGTGGTGGTTGGGTTGGTCTGGTTGGACAGAGAAGGAGCAGGTTGAGAACTCATCATGCTCAAAAAGGGGTTGTGAGTCTGGGGTAACACAAACAGTAGCCATGTTGGCCATATCGGCACTGTACTCACCCGAGGTGGATGGGTTTGTACTCCCTGGCTGGCTGTCCAAGCTGGCCGGATGAGGTGGAAGACCCAGGTATGGGTGTAGTCAAGGATGTGCCACTGGAACGCTTGAAACCCAGTGAAGTATGATGGGGCCATGCCACTGACGTAGGCCTGCTGGTAGAGGGATGCATGGCACCGATGGGGCAGCACTGGTGTAGGATGGCCACTGGCGATTTATGTAACCACGCCGGCAGGTGGGCTGGTGTATATGGCGGGTTGAGGTCCGGCGAAGTCGGCGGGTGCCAGCAACGAACGCCGCGCGCGGCAGTGGTGTGCGTCGCAGCCTGAGCTGCAATTGCCGGGCGTGTGCGGCTGCTTTGGGCGGTTGGCCGTTGAAAGGAGCTGGAAGCCTGGCCAGTTCCCTGCCAGTGGTGGGTTGGCTGGCCGAATCTGGGGTGGACCGGCGACCGCGGCGCTACGTGCCGCGCCGCGGTCACGCTGGTGGCTGCAGCGTGATTACAGTGTGACCTCCGCCTCCCGATCACAGAGGGCGCTGTTCCTCGGGGACTGTAGCCTGCGGCATCGCTGTTGGCGACCGATGGCGGTTTAGCAAGGTCTGCATTGCTCTGCTTGTGCTCGAGTTTGGCGAGGATGATGGCCTAGGAGGACGTTTTTCCCGCTGTCCGTCCCTTGGGTTCTTGCGCTTGGCCTCTGTTACCCGGCATAATGCGGGTTCTTGGGCCATTCAAGAAGTCGAAAATTGTCGAAAGGTACGGAGGATTTTAATTTGTCGTGGTGTAGCTCGGCGAAAGCAAGCAGAAAAGGGAGAAAAACGCGCGAAACATTGCCAGCCTGCCTAGTTCCTCGCAGGGATTGCTGAAAGCGTGCAGGCTGCAGCAAACGGACTAATCAGAGATCCCAAACGATTTCTGCCTACAAGAAGGCTGTTAGAATGTCCACTCACGCCCCCTGTGTTAAAGGGGTTCTCCGGAGACGAGCACCGGAAAACCGTATTGTATGCCATGATTATGATGTTGAAAGAAACGCGACTGTTCGGTCATTTGAAAGGCAATTCTTCAGTGTTTCAGACCACAGGAGGATACATTCCTGCATCTGCAAGCATCTGTTGACAATTTGCTGCAGTGACACATACCCATTCCAAGCCATTCTGAGGCACTGCTTGTGGTGGTTGTGGATGTCATGTGTGTAGTATGTCTGGCTATTAGACCAGGGCTTCTCTCTGCAGAGACTTGAAGGGAGCAGGCATTTTACTTCCCCTTCTTCATTTATTTGGCTGTATCATTCTGTGTGAATGTAATGTAAACAGTTCATTGACTTAGTTTCGTGAAGCTTGATTCAGAAGTGGGAAAAGGCAAGTAATAATTATCCACAAAAAATATGTACTGTATATATATCTTCCATTTCTTTTGTTTAGGAATATAAAGAAAGCAGACTGTCTCTACTAGTTCTTGTTATGCTATATCACTTATATGTTGCATAAGAATTCTAAAAGCAACTTCATGCACCACCACTTCCTCTTAACCCTACTTAGGTTATTTACTCTGAGAAATTTCAAATCTCCTCCAAAACCACATCATAGGCCACTTCTTATACTGGCTGTCTCTAAGCTGTATTACTTATAATCTGTTACTACCCAGGCCCACAACTGGTTTCCCTCTCTCTTCTTCTTCTTTTCCTTGTGCAGCTGCCCAAGTAGACTTGCCAGCCACAAGTATCTATCAGCAGTTTTGTATGACATTTTTCTAAAATGTCATCTTACGGTAATGAAGTGAAGTCAGTGGGATGGAGGTAACGTGCCCTTAAATTCTAATTGAACTTCTTACACTGTTGACTAGCAACGCATTACACATCTGGTGAGTATGCCTACAATATCCCCTTTACAAGATTATCAACATCTGCCCCGAATTTATGTAGAAGGAGACTCAACAGTGGGCCTGGCAAAGCAACAGAAGCATTTCTCAAAAGCACTGACTTAGTGTTTGAACTAGCATTTCATTCCCAAGATCAAGTTCATCTTTCACACTTTAGACATGGCCATAACTGCTACAAGTCAAAATTTCACAGAATAAAAGAAAAAATAAAGATCCTGCTTTAGTTCACTGAGATAAGTGCACCACATTTCCTTTGGAAACACTCAGCCAGTGTTTTATAGAAAGCTCCTTTCACTAATGGCTGCAAATCTTCCTGAGTTTGAGGGGACGCAGCATAGTGGTGCAGCCCCCATCTGCAATAACGCGTTGCAGGCTGCAAACTGCAGCTTACCTGCCGGGATGCAGCCATAGACTGGCTGGGTTCTCCCACTTGACCAAACTGTCACTGTCACATCGCAGTTGTATTCCCTGGGTTATAGACACACAGGTGTCTACAACCCTTTCCTTATTCGTGAAGATTCAGTGAGAATGGCACGCAGAAACATCCTCTGAAACAAGCTCGAACAATGTGGATGAAACCGAACTTCCACTCAAGGCGTAGCCTCCAAATTGTCAGTCTCTCTATTGCTGTCCTAGGGACTGAGTCCCTCCTCCTTTTGGGGAAAAAAAAACCCACAGATTAAAGCTTTTTTCTGGGCAATTTAGAAAGTCTGTAGAAGAGATACCCTCATTTCCACATTTTTTCTTCTCTAAGAATTCACTCATTTGTTTTGGGCAAATTTTTTTGTCGGGTTGTTCCCTTTTCAGCTCTCTCTGGGCATGATAGTAGTAGCTGGGTTACATTCAATTTCCATTGAAGTTATATCAGTGCCATTCCTAATCAGCAGATCACTGGAAATGGTTTACTGATGGTCTGGATCTCAGGTGCAGTTCCAAAATCTGGTACACTTTAATGTCAGTGAGGCCAGTTCATATTGGCTCAAATACTGCAAAGCTTTGGGGGGTACAGGGTCATTAAATGTGAGGCAAACTTCTGATTGAGAGCCCTCTGCAGTGGCAGAGACACTATGCAAATCGGACACTTCTTCTTCATCCTCCAGAGCTGTGTCAAGTGTGTGTTGTCTTCCTGGAACTCCTGATCTGTAGCTTTTTAGACTTCCTCGCCTCTGGTACTTAACTAAGTATCAAGTCTCTCTGTTGGCAACAAGATCCTTTTCGACAAGCGATTCTCAGCGCCTCCTTGGCATCAAATCGGGTCAGAGGCTAACTTGAGCTGTGCAGCATGCAGGGTGGTGTACACGGTTTCCACTGGATGAGTCGTTGTCCTGAAGACTCTCACTTATGGTTCTACAGATACTGCAGAACTTCAAAGCCACATGCAACATGGAAAGCACAAAGTGGAACTGATACAAGTGTCAGATGGAGACCTTTTGCCTTGGCAGCAGTTTCATTTCTACCCATTGCTACCTGGGACAGATGGTTAGCCACAGCTAGCCAGTTCCAGGGTCCGCTGCACAGCAATGTGCTCTGTGTCGGTGGGGACCAGCCGTGTGCCCCAGATGTTTCCTGGTCAATTGATAGTTATTTTCAGGGCCTTGTCAGCTTCCATGAGACCATCCATGTTCAGGGAGGAGTAGTGATGAAATGTGTACAAGTTGGACAGGAAAGCATCAATTGTGTCCTACAATTTTGACTTACATGTACAAGCTGGGCATCCTTTTAGTGCCAGCTCCATCTGTGAGAGTGCAAACATCTAATTCCAATGAGGTGGGGAATTTTTTGTACGCATTTGGCAACAAGCACCTTTCCTCTCACATCAAAAGTTTACAGCTGCCCCATCTGTCGTAATCCTACAAGTTTTTCACGCCAGTCAATATAGTCGTGACTCTTCTTCTCTAAAGCTGAACCTAACGTACCTTTAAGACCTTTAGCTGTTGAGCATCTCCCTTGTGGACTGACTCCAATGATATGGGAATTTCCTTGTCTCTCGGGTACACACTTCATGGTTCAAGAATCTCGTGAACACAATCTCCTCTTCTATTATTCTCTTGTCTGTGGGTTAAAACCAAAATCTTTTGAGCTTGAATATACAATTTTTATAATTATTAATGCAGGTCCTTTGTCGAGAGGTAAGGAAGCCTGTGGGTGGCAACCACAGTCAGTTCAATTGTCGGACGATGATTTTTTGGGTTGCAATCGTTATCTCGCACTCTGCTCATCCTTATCAAAGGAAGTTCTTACTCTTGGCAGCAATTGTGAGGTTGACATCATATCATCGCCTGCTTGACCCAGAGACAAACATCGCTGTGTCTGGCTGTTGTATCTTAGCGCATCCTCCAAGCATGGCTTCATTGCGGAACAGTGCTCAGTGTTGTACCCGTGACAGATTTGTTAGTCCTTCAAGTGGCATATTGAGTGGCAATAACAGTGAAATAAGGCTAACAGTGGATTCAAAAGTCAGTTAAAACTCACTCAAAATGCAGATTCAGTCAGCAGTTAGACAGAAATTTTGATGATAAACCGACGAGGTAGACAGAGCTGTGTCACATCTTGAAAGGGCGCCTCTGTATTCGATGATGCCCGATTGATGTTGAGCTGTAATGCGTGTTTATGCAGTGTTCCTGCTTTTAATGCTAGGACCGCTGTTAACATGGCATATGGAGTACATGAAGTGCCAACGTTGTTGACTTGTTACTCTCACGCGGCCGGCATACAATCTGGATTGTTAAATGGGCTTTTTATTAGTTTGTTGGTTGTGAATTTATTACAACGGCTATACATAAGTATTACTATTATTATTAGGTGGTGAATGATGCATCGAGGGGCATTCCTGCCCAGTATCCAAGCAGCGGAAGTGTGTTGAAGTCCCGGTTTTGACGCTGCTGTGAAAACCAGCCTATAGGTCTGTTCTCCCACCTAAGGTTATCACTTGGCCAAACGCTGTTCCGGCAATTTTATGGTGGTTCTATGACTGTCCGCTTGTACTGTTCCTCCTCATCTTTCACTCCATTGCCTCGCATCGCGCCTCGTTAAAACCATCTCTTTAAAACTATCCCTTTTAACCATGTAGAGTTGACAATACAAGCGCTTTAGTAGCTGGGAGGATTATGCCATGGACCTATAATTTCTGAGGTGTACCTTATAATTGTTGGGCCCACCAAAAGGTATAAATTTGGCAATATAACTGCCCATACCGTATCTCTTTTTTCTAGCTTGTCCGCACAAATCTCCCAAATAGTCACCCAGAGGGGGTACGTGACGGATCCACTCTGTTGTCTGAAAGTTTACGATAGTGTCGTGACAGCACCCTATCGCCTGTGGTAGATGCCCCAGAGAAGAGTAAAGTTTCAAACTACAGGCTTGGGCCAAAGTGTAGGCAGCAATGGCCATGTTTGTATTCCCAGCCGTCTCCATAAAGTATTTCCTTGTGCTGCACATTGTGCTTGCATAAACAAAATGTGGGAATTTGTTTATAAAACACCCTATCTTCTCCAGGTTAATGTCTTATCACTGTATACTTTTTGTAATATTTTAAATTAGTGTCTGATTGATTATGAGCATTTCACCTTGCAAATCATCCATATATAAAGTTTGTCTGTGCTTCCTTCTACTCTGGTGA
Source organism: Patiria pectinifera (assembly GCA_029964075.1). NCBI lineage: Eukaryota > Metazoa > Echinodermata > Asteroidea > Valvatida > Asterinidae > Patiria > Patiria pectinifera. The sequence continues at coordinate 7,125,150 of CM057144.1, forward strand.
AGTGGAAGCAGGAGAACTTTACTGATGAGGCCAGTGTCCGGGAACCGCATCCCTGATGTTTTTCACCACATTTGTGATGTACTTGTTGTAGATCTGTTTAGTAGACAAACAAATATTGGAAAAATATGTTCCGATTTTCACTGGTAATTTCCTCTGAGGAAAAAAATAAGTTGTCAGAATCGGATGTGCATTATCATTGTTAACTGCAGTGCAAACCAAATATTTATGTATTTAATTCACGGGTGAATTCTTTTTCCATCTCCATCTTCTCGGGCATCGTAACACTGAATTCTGCTGCAAAGATTCCATTTGTTTTGGTAGGCTGGTCAGCAGGTGTTTGCCGCGGTGGTCCATCAGTCGCTCAATTGCACTCGATGGTGGCGTGCACAACTGCGTCCACCAGAGCAAAGTCAACATCAGCTTTCTTTGACCCCACAAAAATGGAATTTAAGAAGTTTGAAGTACAAACAATAGGATGGATGCACAGTAGTAGTGCAATTTCTGTTTTATATGCAGAAAGCAAAATGATAGGTTATTACCTGAAAATCAGAGAAAGTCTTGTCAGGTGCGGGAGGACGTCACTGAGCATCATCAGTGTTGCCACAAATTTGAATGACTTCATGAAAGCAAGTGCATTCTACTGCTTTGGGATCATCTTCGGCCGCTTCTCTTCAACGCTTGTAGAGAGGGAAGGGCAAACATCGCCTGACACTGTCTACGGCTTCTGCTGATGTGACAGCCAATCTTACATCTTTTTGCCTGAGCAATTTCCCTAAAGCACTGGATCATTCATTATGCGTTGCAAATCACAGAATCACAATGAATAAGTGTAACAATGACTTTATTTAGTCAAACGCGGATGGTAATTTGCCAAATTATGATACACAAATGGAAATGCTAATATTTTGATGCAAAATTTGCAATTGAAATATGCACGCCACAATTTCACTCTGGATGGCATGTAGTGAAGCTGGATCTGTTAGTGGACCTGTTGTAGAACGAGAATATTGCTGCCAGATTCACTTTGAAACGCTGGAGATACGGAATCTGGCATTAGAAGCCTTGGGAGCAGCAGTGGGCAAGCGAGACGATGAGCCACACAGTGGATATTGATTTTCAGGCTTGGTGATTCCTGTATCAGCCGAGCTGAGACCTACAAATAACATGAACAGATTGTCAAGTAACTACCAAGTTTGGCAACAATTTTGGCAAAAAAATTTACGCTATATAATACGAGAATATCTCCACCAAACTAAATTGAAAAGGTAAAAATCTTTACTCCACTGTGTGTGCTCCCAACCATTACGCTTGCACCATCAGATCCAAAACCCAACAAACTTATCCTTGTCCAAGTTCTTTGTCTGCCATGAATCCCTTGTAGTTCCTTTGTGACCACTTCAGCTGTACCTTCCTGGTATGTCCTGAATCGATAGTGTCGCACAGCACCCTACTCGCTCGAGATGCCCCAGAGAAGAGAGAAGTTTCAACCAGGCTTGGGCCGTAGTGCAGGCAGCAATGGCCATGTTTGTATTCCCTACCGCCGTCTCCACAAAGACTTCCTTGTGCTGCCATTGTGCTTGCATGACTTCTTCGCTGACAAAGTCTATGCGATTGGACCGGGCTCTTGCTGTCGCTTCTAGAAGCAGTGCGAAATAATCTAAGGGTTTTAACCAGGGTTCTAGCCAGGATGAAATTATAGCGTAGGGGTATTTGCACGCAGATGAATCTGCGAGCGCTGAAGCGCCAAGCCTTTTACGGCGTGGGTGATAACGGTGTTCTGATAATGGTCACAAAGAACCTAAAATATGAATAAAGATTTTTGGAACTAAACAAATGTGGAATTTGTTTTATAAACACCCTATCTTCCAGGTTAATGTCTTATCACTGTACTTTTTTGTAATATTTTTAAATTAGTGTCTGATTGATTACACATTTACCTGCAAATCATCCATACTTGTTCTGTGTGCTTCCCCTTCACTCTGGAAGTGGAAGCAGGAGAACTCTTACTGATGAGGCCAGTGTCCGGGGAACCGATCCCTGATGTTTTTCTACCACATTTGTGATGTACTTGTTGCAGATCTGTTTAGTAGACAAACAAATATTGGAAAAAAATATGTTCCGATTTTCACTGGTAATTCTCTGAGGAAAAATAAGTTGTCAGAATCGGATGTGCATTATCATTGTTAACCAGTGCAAACCAAATATTTATAATTTACCTCTTACGGGTGAATTTTTCCATCCCATCTTCGGCATCGTGAACACTGAATTTCCTCTGTTAAAGATTCCATTTGTTTTGGTAGGCTGGTCATATGTTTGCCGCGGTGGTCCATCAGTCGCTCAATTGCACTGATGGTGGCGTGGCACAACCAAGCGCCCACCAGAGCAAAGTCAACATCAGCTTTCTTTGACCCCACAAAAAAATGGAATTTAAGAAGTTTGAAGTACAAACAATAGGATGGATGTACAGTAGTGCACTCTCTGTTTTATATGCAGAAAGCAAAATGATAGGTTATTACCTGAAAATCAGAGAAAGTCTTGTCAGGTGCGGGAGGACGTCACTGAGCATCATCAGTGTTGCCACAAATTTGAATGACTTCATGAAAGCAAGTATTCCTACTGCTTTGGGATCATCTTCGGCTGCTTCCTCTTCAACGCTTGTAGAGAGGGAAGGCAAACATCGCTCTGACACTGTTCACGGCCTACAGCTGGATGTGACAGCCATCTTACATCTTTTGCCTGAGCAATCTTCTTTCTGGCCTCTGGATCATTCATTGATGCGCTTCGCAAATCACAGAATCACAATGAATATGTAATAATGACTTTATTTAGTCAAACGCGGATGGTAATTTGCCAAATTATGATACAAATGGAAATGCTAATATTTTGATGCAAAATTGCAATTGAAATATGCACGCCATAATTTCACCTGGATGGCATGTAGTGAAGCTGATCTGTTAGTGGACCTGTTGTAGAACGAGAATATTGCTGCCAGATTCACTTTGAAACGCTGAGATACGGAATTCCATTAGAAGCCTGAGCAGCAGCAAGTGCGTAGACGATGAGCCACACAAAGTGGATATTGATTAGGCTTGGTGATTCCCTGTATCAGCCGAGCTGAGACTCCATACAAATAATATGATGAACAGATTGTCATAAACTACCAGTTTAGCAACAATTTTGCAAAAAAATTTACATTATATAATACGAGAATATCTCCACCAAACTAAATTGAAAAGGTAAAAATCTTTACTCCACTGTGTGCCCTAAATCCGCCATTACGCTTGCACCATCAGATCCAAAACCCAACAAACTTATCCTTGTCCAAGTTCTTGTCTGCCATGAACTTGTGTAGGTTCCTTTTGTGACCACTTCAGCTGTACCTCTCTGGTATGTCCCTGGAATCGCCAAGAAGTTAGTTCAGAACCTGTTGTACAATTTTGTAGTAAAAACATGTAAAATCTCAAAAATTGCAGCGTAATGTACTATCAGATTTAGAGGCCCAGTTTGAACTAATATGAAAAAATATCTTGCAGACATTTACCTCGTCCTTGATCAACATCCATATAGCGCTCCATATAGGCTGATGAGTTGCTTAAGAATAGCAAACATCAGTTATTTACTGGCCACACAGTAATAACATTTACTTACAATGAATAGTCGGGCAGTATATGGCGTCTGCACTTACTACGCCTCGACAAAGCACTCTAACATTTCTTGGAGGGCAGTCTCACCTTGTAGAAGGCGTGCTGTCACCCTTACATAAAAAAGGCCACAATTCAAGCATTTTTTAATCATTAAACTGTTTTCTCCAGTTCCACAAACATCCGATGGAGTAAGGGAAAATAACTTGTTAAACCACCCCCAAAAAAAAAAAAAAAAGAACACGGAAATAAAATGTAGATACACAAAGAGTAACAAATAAAACAACAACAAAAACATACCACTTCTCGCACGGTTGCAGGTAGGTGTCAATTCCTACATTAAGATGTTGGACAAGTTCCACTAGTGAAGGAAACGTGGTTGTATGCGCATTTCCTCCTTAGCCAACTAGTACAGAGAGACGGAGAGCAGTCACGGCGCTCGCCATCTTTTGCAAGCTAGTCTGCTCGGGCAAAGAGCTTCTCTTCAACTCCCCATGTTCCTCAGCTTGTTTTCTTGCTGCCTCCATTTGCTCAGCTGTTTTATGCATTTCCGATGACCAGTGTCTGCTGCAAGGCTTTGCTTGACCATAGACACGCAGGAGTGGACGCCCAAATCCCAGAACCTGACTTGGCTTTCAATCTGAATTTGGTACACCAGGAACAAATCATACTCACCTCACCTACAAGAAGAATTGAAGTGTTAAACATACAAATATAGGGATGATAAAAGAATAGCGGAAATTCAAAGTTTTTATTACATTGCAAAATAGTAAAAATACACATACGCGTCCTAGTTTGACAATTCGGTTTGTAAAGTAGGCCTAAATGTACATGTACATGTACATCGCCTCAGCGGACCGTAATTTGTAAGTTAACACATTTTTCTAAACATGATTTTTTTTCTAGCAATTATTTGAGTTAATATACGCTGGCCCTAACAGTCCTGAATCCTCAAAATTCAATACAATTTTGTACACCCCCTAGGGAGTAAGGGTTTAAAAGAATACTTTAAAAAACCGTGAAATTCGAAACCCATACCTCATTTGAGTTTGGCGTGATCGAGCAAAACTGCTTTCCTTTTGAGGAAAAAAAAAAAAGCCGACCCCCCCCCCCAAAAAAAAAACCCCACCATATCCCCGCTTAATGTTTTTGTAAGATTACCACAAAGTCGTTTTCCATTTCGGGCCCGGGTATCTTTTCTTTTCTTAGGCTATGTAATAATCTTTAGAAGCCATTTTTTCATAATAATAGTAATCATAATAAACCATTCTTATAAAGCGCATTTTACATGGGGTCCCAATGCGCTGAACAATTAACAGAGGAAAACACTAACATTGTATATCATTTGCAGTGAACAGATGGGTTTTAAGATTAGCTTTGAAAATGTCCAGGGTTGGGGCTTCCTTGATGTGATTGGGTGGTTTGTTCCAGAGGGTTGGGGCTGCAGGATGAAAACGCTCACTGACCGTATGACCTTGTCGATGTTGAGGAGCAGGCGAGCAGGGATTGTGAGCATGATCAAAGATTTCTACGAGGTTCATATTTATGGATTAATTGCTGGAGGTAAGTAGGGGCGAGACGATGTAGACATTTGCATGTTAGGAGAAGGGTTTTGTAGATTATCTTCCTGTTGACTGGGAGCCAGTGCAGATTACGCAGAATAGGTGATATGGGTTGATGGGGCTTCGAGAGGGTGACTAGTCTTGCAGCTGAGTTTTGGATGCGTTGGAGTTTGGCGATTCGTGAGTCTGGTAGCCCTTGAAGTAAACTGTTGCAAAAATCTAGGTGACAAGTAATAAACGCATGAGCAAGCTTTTCTGTGGTGTGCGGGTCGTTCATATCTGTTTCTCTTTGTGGTTTCTTTTGAAATTAAATATAAAAGTCCGGTGCATAGTAAACTGAGTCTGAACGCGCGGTACGCGTGTCTTCAATTTGATTATTAATTTTCAAAGAGCTTGATCCCATGCAGGCATAGACAGTAAGGATCGCTGGCTCAATGTGTGCACGATTCGCCCTGTACGCCAACGAAAATTTGATTAGTGAGTTGTTACGTCTTGATAATTACTGTTGATGCACAGTATCGCAAAAATACACCGTAACACCAAAACGGACTTCGCCGAGTCCGGTCGCAGTGACTTCACATACATGCGCCACATCATGCCACTGAATACTAGCGCCCATTGGATAAAACATTCCCATTGCGTTATCTTCCGGTTCCAGAGCACGTGGTTTTTTCCAATGCTACTCAATGTACCGTGGGCGTGGTTTGAACAGAGGCGACGTGACACCCGGCCGTGTTCTGCGCGATATACCAAACATACGACACGTGTTTGTAAGAACTTTATTTTGTATACTGCGTGTCTGTGTGACGTTTTGCCTGCATGAAGCCCCAGCGCAGTGCACGCTGTGAAGCTACGCCCACTGTCCAACATGCAAATCTTACATTTTGGGTTCATTTTCAAAACTTTGTTTACGTTGACAACAAACACCAAATGATCCAAATCTTTTGGTAGTGAAATGTGTAAAAGTTCAGGAGGCCATCAGGGCGGAGAGTCGGCAAGAATAACGTCGTTCGCCGTGTTTAAGATTAAGATTCACGTCTACAATCGCACCTGCGATAAACCCCCAGTATACATACGTTTTTTTTTATATTTGCATGATCTATCCCGCTTATCAAATTTGAGATATTTGTTAAAAACCCGCTTAAATTAGGATTGATTCCAATTCTGTAAAAAAAAAAGGACTATTGATTATACAAACTGTCTTCAGTTTGAAGGACCCACGGATACACTTTAGGCCAATTCTTGTCGAATCCTGATCGCCTCTTCTTTTTGGCTGGTGCCGATGGAGCTTCGGACCTTGGTTCGCTTGGTGCAGGTACGGGGTCAGGCTGAGAGCTTGGATGAGCTGTTTGTTCATCCTCGTCATCTTCTTCCGTAGAAGCTTGCGCAGGTTTAAACCAGCTGGTAATTTTTTTACCAGACATTACAATTTTCTTATTTTTGCTGTGTTGAATTCAGAAAAATCCGCTCTCGATATATAACAGCAAAGCGACGACTACCAAAGTAATACAACGTGTTCCAGTCTACAACTATAGCTGCTCTTTCTACACTCGTCTTTTTTTATTCTACAGCTCTACCCTACGAATCCACATTCCTTTTATCGATGGGTTACTTGCTAATGGTTTTTGGCTGTATTTTAAATCACTCTACCGACCTTAAGTGGAAATTTTGTCTTGAAAATGTCCAGAAATAATTGATCAACTTTGGCAGATACGTAGACCTCCCTGTCTTGGCCTTAGCTGTCGACTAATAACTAGTTAAGATTACCATAAATCTATTAATCAGTCATTATAAGGCTGGCTCAGAAATCCCCAAAGAATATTTAGATACTTTGTATAGTGTTTGTTCTACTTTGTATAATTTTGTTCTAAAAAAACATTACAATACGGCGACGTAGCTTAAGCACCTTTATGTAATCAATTACAATAACGGGAAGTCTGGAGTTTCGTCATAACTAAAACCCATCCCCCCCAAAAAACCCAAACCTAAAAGTTTCAATGGGGAAACGGTAAATTAAAAATGGGAGGGTTCGCCCGGCCCGCCGCGCCCACGTGGTCATCATGTCTTCAACGTGGCGTGGCCAATGTCGGGCAGTTTTCGGGCTGGCGGTACATATGCGGTTTGGAGCTAAGTGCATATGCTGCGCAAAGCTTCGGCATCTATGCAGCGCTCAGCGCAGCAAGCAGATCGTGGGAAACAAGTACAGACTGTACGGTAGAACTATACTGTGATCGGCGCGCTCGACCCATGCCGCCGTTGCACGTGCATGCGCTGAACTCTGTTATGTTCTGTGTGTACACACACGGCGTCAGCGGACCGGACAATCGGGTAGATGCACAATCATGTGCGTGCACTTTTCCGTTCGAGGCGTAGGGAAGGCTAAAATGGTAGAGAGGTATTATTTTCATGCAGTTAATTTTGGTAGCGGTAGCGTAGCGGTAGCGGTAGCGGTAGCGGTAGCGTAGCGGTAGCGTAGCGGTAGCGTAGCGGTAGCGTAGCGGTAGCGTAGCGGCGCAATTTAAGCGTAGCGCTCATTTCCTAAAGCGTAGCAGCTGTTAGCGCTATTTGATGCCTGGCTAGAACGCTGGTTTTAACATACACCATCTTGGGCATGTTCTGACACTGGCCAAACTTCCCCAAAAAGCTGTTGAGCATGAGTTTGGCCACGGCCCTCGTGCCCTCGTTCTTCTTGACAGATGCAGGATCGAGTCTGATGCCCTTGTGAATTCGTAGTCCCGGATGTAGGTGCTTTTCTTTTCGTCGGTGTCGCACAACTTGAGCCATCCACTAGCCTCCTGTTTGAGCTTGAGGAAGGCGTTAATGTAATCCTTGAACAAACCCCCTCTTTTGGTCGCCGGATTGTATCGCTTTGCTTCCTCAAAGTGCAACAACTTTTCTTGTCCAATTTCGAGGATTGTGTATTCTAAAATCTCTTTTTTGGCTCAGTTGTAGAAAGCTTTGTGCCTTGAAAGTGTTCACAGGGCATCTTTTAGTTTAAGTATCCATGACCGCTTATTTCCCTGCATCAAAAAACTGCTGGACCATTCAAAAAATTCCTTTCTTAAATCCCATCAAGATTTGAATATTCCGTATTTATTTCTATTTGAAGAATATTTGGACAGGGACAGTAGAGTTTGTCATGGTTTTGTACAATGCATAACCAACCACTTGTCCTAATATATGTACATGGATGTAGTCTTTCGAAACAGCGGCTGCATCAATAGGCAATCTTGTAGTGGTTGCCAAAGATCTCCATTTCTTCATGTAATGTTCAGGGCATTCTCTACAATGATCAGATGATTCATGTGTTCTGTTCCGTTTCTCCTTAACACATGTCTGATGTTCTTATTTTCCTTACCTCTTAACGATTGAGGAGTTTCACAAACTCTTCTAGGAGATGATACATTGACATATGTTGGGTCAAGAGGAGCCCTCATTGTTTCAGGTTCATACGATTTTTCCAGAGTTTGATCTTTTAGGGATTGTTGACATCACAGACAGGAGACTGCGATAAACCATCGTGAACACCACATGATTGTGACTTTGTAAATTTACTGTCATAGACCATGTATTTTGATTGTCATCAGATACTGTTCCCATACATGTATATAGCAGAAGGACTGACTGTTTTTCTTTTGTGTGGATCACCAAACATGTCATTGCCTGTCTGTGCTCTTTTGATTGGGCTACATGAAGAAACACAAACATCATCATTACTGAAGTCTGACAAACCATTTTGTTATGACAATGTGCTTTCCCTTTTACTGGAGTAGAAGTGCCCCTTTTATCAATGCAGGTTTCTTCTTCAGATACTGCATCGCCGATTGTTTCATTGCAGGCTTCTTCAACATGTTCAATCCCATGTACTTTGGCATAAATGAGGGTGTACACGCCATCATGAGTTTGATTCACGGTAGTGCAAGTACGGTTTTGGAAACAACTCTGTAAAACCATCAAAGTTGCATACATGTTTTCCTTTTTGCAAAATGATAGATGCGTGTTTGTTTCATGGCAGTGAACCGTTCCTGTTGTGATATAGCTGCTCCAAATGAGATCAAAGTTAACATTGTCTCTTAGGTCATCAATAACTACATAGCTGTTATCAGTTTTAACAACTGAATGGAAATGACCAGATGTTATTAATACAACTGCGGTTAGTATGTACACCTTGAATGGGGAAGAGTCATACAGGTAATCTTGGAATTTCTCCGTTGCTGCCCATCTCAAGGCCAGAAACTCATCTGGTGGATGGGACATTCCTTGGGCTGAGGTCACTCCCTGTCCTGTGGGGGGCGACCCTCTGTCGTTTCCCTGATGTTGCTGTGTGCTCCCTTGGCGACAGTCCGGGGAAAATGATACCATCTTCCTGGCACTTCCTACTGCCCTGGCTTGTAGAGGCTCGAAGTTAGGGGAGTCGTCGTTGGGGTTGTTGGGTCGGGGCCCTTTGTAGAGATTCATTCAGGGCAGCGACCTGCATCATCAGGGAGGCAACTCTGCCATGCCAGCTTGAAATTCAGCTATCTAGGTTGTCAAGAGCCTTGGCTTTGGCTGAGGTTTCTGTGCTGGCTCACTCTCCTGCAGCTCGTTGACATTCACCAGCCTCGTAGGATGGAGTTTCTTCCACTGTTCAGCCTCCAGACTGGAGCACACATTCAACTCCTCCAACAGGGTTTCGTCTGTCGACTCAGGGTCATCCAATGTGGGCCTAGCTCCACCTTGATGTTGTCACTCCTCAAATATGTCAGGACAGCGTGCCGGAACGTATTCTGCATTAGGGTTCAGTCATATCTTAGAGAAGACTTTGCCTCTTGACTAGCAAAGATGACCTTTTGTTTGAGGTCAAATGCCTTCAAGAGGAAGGCCTGTGATGACTTTTTCTGGTCCTGAGGTAGTTGGACAAGTTGCATGTCCAGGTTTGTGGAATCCTTTTCCTGGTAGTGGCATCAGAGAATGCGACGGAGACTTGGTATTAAAGGTAAGGTGTTTTTACACTGCAGACGTCGACTGAACAATTCTAGCTTGTGTTACCATCTCATCCATTGTCTTTGGATGTGACTTGATGACATGAGCTCTGAGGTTTGGCAGCAGTTCTTATAAACGCCTAAATTCTCTCCTCTTGTGATCGCTTTAACTGACAACACAGTTTCCCTATGTCGGTTAGGTATCTTTCAACTGCTTCATTATGCTGTTGTTACCTGTCGGCCAGCTCTGGCAATCACACCTACTGCATGTCTTCTTGTGGCTCATATTTCTTGAGGGAAAGTTTGAGTGCCCCAAAGGTGCCTGTTGTTGCTGTAGGCAAGTCTCTGTACCAGTAACTGACAGAACTAGCAAGGTAGAGGGGAAAATTGCTAGCTTGTTGAATGGCAGTGCATGCTTGCTGGAAAGCATATCTCTTGTACCGGTCGATTGATAACTCAGGATCCTCAGAGTTTTACCCTGTAAACTTTGGATGGATGGAATCCATATGTGCTGTACATGCCAAGGTTGATGAAAATTGTTGTTTCAACTTCGATCACGTTATTGTGAAAAACTCAGTGCTGAGAGAGGTTTCTGGATTCTCCACTGAATATAACCTGTGAGGTTATATGGACAAAGGAAGACAGTATGAGACAAAGTTGTACTTGAACTGAAGTGGATTATTCGATTGCCTGTGATGCTCTGTCTAACAAATTCCCAAAGTTTGCAGCATTTTACAAAGCCCTGTTTTCTTCTTGTTTGTATATTTCATTACATTCTTTTACGCATCCTTCTAAACGACTTAAACTATAACGTTCGTGGTCTACGTTGTGACTGATGTCGACTGAGCAATTCTAGCTGGTGTTACCGTGTCATCCATTGTCTTTGGATAAGACTTGATGATATGGGCTCGCAGGTTGGGCAGCAGTCCTCTTATAAATGCCTTTATTCTCTCCTCTTGTGATCGCTTCAACTGACAACACAGTTTCTCTATTTCATTTAGGTATCTCTCAACTGCTTCATTAGGCTGTTGTTACCTGTCGGCCAGCTCTGACAATCAGACCAACTGCATGTCTTTGTGTGGCTCATATTTCTTGAGGAAAGTTTTAGTGCCCTAAAGGTGCCCGTTGTTGCTGTAGGCAAGTCTCTGTACAAGTAACTGACAGATCCAGCAAGGTAGAGGGGAAAATTGCTAGCTTGTTGAATGGCAGTGCATGCTTGCTGGAAAGCATATCTCTTGTACCTGTCAATCGATAACTCAGGATCCTCAGAGTTGTACTCAGTAAACTTTGGACAGATGGAATCCATATGTGATGTACGTGCCATGGTTGATGAAAAATTGTTGTTACAACGACGATCACGTTATTGTGAAAAACTCAGTGCTGAGAGAGGTACCTGGATTATCCACTGAATATAACCTGTGAGTTTATATGGACAAAGGAAGACAGTATGAGACAAAGTTGTACTTGAACTGAAGTGGATTATTCGATTGCCTGTGATGCTGTCTAATAAATTCCAAAAGTTTGCAGCATTTTACAAAGCCCTGTTTTCTTCACATTCTTTTCCGCATCTTTCTAAATGACTTAAAAGTCTGGCTTATGTGAAAAAACTGGGCGTTTCGGGCATGGTAGTGGGTTCTCCATATGCTTCGCGACTGTCCTATAGTGCCTATTCTGGTCTATGCTGCAACCCAATTCCCACTCTCTGTATGCCATGTCAACTATCTGCATTTGGTAATCCATCGTCTGAAAAAATATGTAAAAATATGTAGCAGGCATGATATACATGTAGTCAAATGCATACGCTGACACAATCAATTTTTACTGGTTATACACTTGTATATTTTTGCTTCAAACCAGTGAGTTTTTATTTCGCTTCCGGTTATAAAGGGACAAGATTTCAAAGGTTGTATGCAATCTAATGCAAATATAAATATCCTCAATGGAGGATACCTATATTATAAAAAGAAAAGAAAACCCAGGGTTCTATAATTACATTAAACAAAATAATACAATTAATACAAGGAATAAAATGGGAAACTAAAGGGGGCACAAAATTCATCCTACTACATTATTGCCTCCTTCTGAATGTCGTCCCGTCATAGAAAAAAAATAATATCACTATTATGTCTCTCAAAAGAAATGGGTTTTGTGCCCCACAACCAACACATTCATTTGCCAGTACCACCTTCATCAACTCTATTTTGCACGTATGATGTCAATTTATATTCCTTGTATAATGTCAATTATCGCTTCAAGACACATTTCTTTCGTTCGTTCGCATGGCTTGTCTTCCAAAATAGAAAACAGAAAATTTGCTTTTTCTTTCCATTCTGGTACATGAACGATCTGGGCATTGGAGAATCCTAAGCGATCTGGGGGTTTGAATTGTCGTCGCCACGTTGTGTGACTACTGCAGCGGTTACTCCATTATGGCCCTGGTCTTGTATGTTGTGCATGATTGGGTGGGAAATTATGATGATCACAAGGGGAAGCAATGAAGAATGCTTCATAGCATATATATAGCATTGTAGACTCTTTCATCAGACTACCAACTGTCACAACATCTGTTTCACCTATTAATGGAGTTAGTGGTTTTTGAATCTCCATTGGCCATTCGTTTATCGACCTTTCTGTGCTTTGATAATCCCAGGACATACCGTTATTTCGTTTTACCGTTTTGGATATCCTCAAAAACAAAAACAGTAAACGAACCAATGACCGTTTTGTCGTTTTACAGTTTTGTAAAACGGCAAACGGTATTACGATAAATACAGTTATTCTGTTTTATCAGTTTCATAAATTTCATTACAGCATAACGATCAATGATTTTTGTTTTACAGTTTTACACAAATAACTTTGAAAAACAGCAAAACGGTCAGTATTCAATACAGACTGTTTTTTCATTTACTTCAGTGTCATAGTTAACAGTCCATTGTGCATTTTGTGGCGGTACTTATGGTGGGCAAGGGGATGGAGGGGGACCATGACGGCCACGAAGAAGTGTTACCTCGGCATAATTCGTGCGTGTGTGATTCCTGGCTTGACCCTGACCCCCATCTAGATCTACTGCGATTCAGTTGGGCTTGAAGAGTTGCAAGCAAAAAATTTCAAGGGGCAGGGGGGGGGGGGGCATTTCACAATGGATACAGGACGGTCCATGGTAAGATGTAAAAAGAAGTTGCAGATGTGTTGGATTGCCGAGGGGATAAGCTCAATGATTTTGGTTGGAGGAAATTGATGTCCAGCGCGGCTCTTCAATAGCTAATATTCTCAAATTCTGTTGCGAGAACTAGAACGACATAAATGTAAGGAGGGCAATTTCACAGGCAGTGACCGTCCCACGGACACGGTCACATTAACATTTCAAGGTGCATTGCTATAATTGCCAACTTAAACCTGAATTTTAAAAAATGGTCGATAAGACTATTGACCGTTTTGACATTGTCATGTTTTTGTAAAGCAACACTCTAAATACAAAGCAACTAACCGTTTATCGCTTTTTACAATTTACAAAAATAATAAAAAGATAAGTGTTTTTTGTCACTTAAAACCGTTTGACCGTTTTACAAAACTGTAAGACGACAAAATGGTCAATGGTTCGTTTACCTTTTTTGTTTTTGAGGAAATCCAAAACGGTAAAACGAAATAACGGTATGTCCCGGGATTTTTGATGATGCATTAATGCAGTGGCTTGAATTGTATCAGTTCCTGTTGTGAGAGAGGACCTTTTTCGGGTACCTTCCCAGCATCTTTCTGCATCTTGGCTTGTATTATACAGTTCTACACAAACCATGGAATGTAGGCAGTGCCTTGGATCAACCTTCTCCATAATGTATGAATAGGGTTTCCTTTCCGCCCCTTTCTGATCTTGATCCCTCCTTTTTCTATAATCTCATTTCAAATTGTTTAGTTTGTCCCGATACTGTGCTGTTGTCTTCTCAGTCTCTAGCCTTTTGTCTGCTAAACATGTGGAATTTGTAAACTGGAGGAGCAGTGATAAAAATTGAAAACAAATCAGTCCTGTCATGGAATACATTTTTGTTTGGTTTGCAATAAGCAAGCAAATTTGTATAAATTATAATAAATGTAGATATAGAAAAAGTACGGTAGATCCACATGTATGTACTTCAGCCATTTAATGGTTTTACGTAAGAAATATTTGACACAACAGTAATTTGTTTTTGGAAAGTAAATTGTAAATAACTTGAGATATTTTTATTCATAAAACAATTTGTATATTTTTGTGAAGAAAACCGAATATTCTCACACAGCTACGAACAGGCAGCAGATAAAGAGTAAGGGGGCGGAGAGATTAATGCCCCCCCCTCTATTATTTTAAATTGTCTCTCCTGAAGACGGTCAGAGCATACTGACCGGAACGTTGAGTTTATACCTCTGGTTCTTTTCAGAACCATTCTCTTAGTTGAGAAATTATTCGCACATGGTGTTTCCGAAAACCTTTCATTATTTAGTATCTCCACCATGCATGCAAAGCCTCAAATCTTACTTAAATTGACTGCTACTGCTACAGGTATTTGTTGATACTGTTTGAGTTGACAGATGTGTTAAAGAGTTTACTGTTTTAAATTTTAATCCCCCCCCCCCCAAAAAAAATCATTCTGCAAATTATGCCCGAATGTTTTTTTTTTTTTAACAAAGGTTAATCATGTGTATAACTGTGTTATACCTATTAGTTATTCACAAATGTAGATGAATGTCCTGCAACATCTTTTTTGGGGGCGGGGGGACAGAGATAAAAGTTTGTGAAAATATTATTTTTTCTCTCATAAAATCTGTAATATTTTATTATATTTCATTCTTTGATGTACTGGTACCAACCTATTCTCGCCCAGTTTCTGTTGTGGATCCGTCAAATTTGAATGCATTAACCCTCCCTTTGCTTAAGAGGTCACCAATGGTCAAAATTTTCTTCCTCACCTCCTGTGTACACTGTGTACAAACCAATGGGGGGTTCTTGACCAATATTGACCTAAGTAATAAGCAGGCAGACAATGCATGTTACCATAGGAGGGTTAATGCATTCAAATTTGTGATGCGATCAAGCTAAATGGGTCGTTTGTTGGGAATTCTTATTAGGAGATACAAGCCAAAATAGGGCCACTTCATCACATCACTTCATTGCATCTCTTGGTGTTCCAACTCTCATAAATTTTTAACTAAGATTGGTACCAGTGACAGCAGTAATGCTGAGATTGTGCTCTTTTCAAATCTGTAATGAAAAAAAATGTTTTGACCAGGGTTGACAAACGACTCATGTAGCTTGATTGCATCACATTTGTTTTAGAGAGGGGAGAAGGTATTTCTCTTGTTGTTAATGCCAGTTTGAAACTGCAATGTTCTTGAGTTCACAGGTTAAATATTAAAATTGTATTCCTGAGGTTCAATTAAAGCATACATTTCATTGATTGTAGAGTGCTGGGGTTTGGGTAGCTTGAGTAATCCAGCTGACATGCTCATCAGTTCACCTGTAATGCTGGAGACAAAACTACGTTGTAAATGTGAGATATGAAAATATTGATTATTTCGGTAGCTTCTTAAAAAAAAACGTCCAGTGCCACTGTGCTGTCATGCATGGCTAGGCTGTTTGGTGTGGTTATAGACCTTTATCATGCTTCCCCCACTTCAGTCATGGTCCCTGTATCCAAGAACAGTACTGAATGATAATGTTCTTTGTGCAAAAAGGAACCAGACTATTTTTCCTTCCAGCGTCTCTTTGGTTACATTGATTTGAATGGGAAAACATGATAATCGTCTATTGTGACGATCAGCTAATCATTCTTGATTATTCATGGAGTAATCTGATTGGCTGATCAGCACAAGCACACAATAAAGACATAGCCATGCATGACAGTACCGGCAGCACTGGATTGTTTTTTTGAAGAACCGACCGAAATCATTAAAATTGTTCATATTTTAGTGACTTTTGTTGTGTTTCAAGTCGATCAGAAGCTTCGTGTAGACAGAGTGCAAATTATGAGGTATGTTTAGTGGAATCTGGGTTGGGATCATAGAGGGGAAAGGATATTTTTTTCATGTTTATTGAGGCCATTTTTTAGGGTCTCTTACAATCTCACATTTACAAGGTACATGTAGGTCTGTCTCCAGCGCTATAGGTGAATTCCTAATGAGCATGTCTGCATAGGGTTTGGGCAGGGTAGGGTTTTGGGGAGGCAGTAAAGGATGATCATGATGGAATGCACTAGAATCATTCTTTAAAATGTAAACAGAGGGTCTAAAAAGTATGCAAGTCTGTTGTAAAATCGAGCATTGCTTTGCATGCAAAGTTCATGCCTCTTGATTACAAACGCAAGCATTATCCATGAAGCTTTCACTGGTGCAAGCTGTTGTGCATCACATTGCAATTTGAATGGTTTGTATTATAGTTCAACTATTTCCATTTGTCTTCCGTGTCTTAAAGTACATTTACTTCAGTGTTATGTTTTGATAAATGTGCATCAAAAGTTCAGGTTTCATTTCTTGTGTTCTTTAATTATTTGTTTTGTACACTTTTGTCTTAAGAGAAGATACAACATTTGCAAACATCAAGAAACAAAATGGTCAAATTTTCACGTATGAACCTTACTGGGTGTTAGGGAATGACAGTCTTAGGCATCCTGTAAAATCATGGCTCCGGTGGTTGTGCTGACATTTTCAAGAAAAATGGTATTTTCCAAAGCTGGTTAGCCGACCAACATTGGAGAAAACTGGCTTTTTTTTCAAAAACTGCTCCTATTTTCTTTATCTTAAAGTTGGGTCAGGGAACCAGACTTCAAGAACACAATTGGCTTTCTTGGTTTTCCTAGCTATCTACAGGCCCAAAACGTGAAACAAGTCAGTTTAACAATATTTGCTACAACATACTGATCTTCTAAATCCATCTATTTTTGAAAATGGCAGCAAAAGCAAATGTTGTACATTCCCTTTAAGATTGCCAATATTTAATGTGTTATTTTTCTAAAAACACCATTTTGTTTATGCCTATATTTCCAGCAATGACTAAAGCCACCGACCTTTAAGCAAATCTGTCAACATCAGCCTGATACCGCAGAAACGTGTTACCATGCATATAATTGGCAAAAGCTATTTTATTTTCATTTTCTTCCTGAACAAGTTCCAATAATAGATAAAATTAACTTTCTACTTGTAGCACCTTGAATGTTGCTCTGACAGAAAAGACATTTACATGGCTGTGTAGTTTTAACTATTTTATTTTGAACAGGGTGTAATAAATACAGCAAGAAAGCCAACAATGAATATTGTAAATACATGTAGCGTTATTCGTTGTCCGTCTGTTGGAGGTTTATACTAGATGGAAATCGAAACCAAATCTGAATTGATCAGAGCTTAAAGGTGATGTTCAACATCTACCAAATTATCATGAAGTACCTTAATTATCTGTATGTGAATAATAGTCTCAAGCATCCTGTGAAATCATGCCACCTGCTGTCATTTTCAAGAAAAGCAGAATTTTTGTATATATTCACTAACGATGGTTGGCCAACCATCAGAAAAATTGGTTACACATCCCTGAATGGGTGTATGCTGGCTAGTCTGGCTCCTTGACCTGACAGTTTGCTGGTTCATCTGAAGTAGGGGCAGGGAACCAGACTGCAAGAACAATTTTTCCAGCATCTATGAACACAAAACTTTCAGTGTAACAATTGTTTTGCAATAAAATACTTAAGTACCCCTAATGTATTCTGGTTTCTCACACCATGACTTGCCTAAAACAAATCTGGTCTGAACATCACAGACATGAAACGATATTTCACCATTTTTCCATCTACATTTACATACAGTATAAAACAATATATTTTTAAAAGCTATTCCAGAATATAAAGCTCTACTTGATCAGGTCTTTCACAACAGAGTTTATTAATAGGATCAATAATTGATGAACTGATTGTAAAACGTGAAGATCCGCTGTCCGCAAAAACACATTTTCAACTCAAACATAATGACCAACAACTTAACTGGGGAGGTTTCCTAGCTCTCAGGAAATATAAGGGGTGGGGGTGGGAAATCGGTCCCCCCCCTCCCCCGGAAAAATTGGAAAGCTACACGCGAACCAGTACAGTACGCGCACGCTGTGTGTCCTGTCCAAGGAGCTCTCAAAAGTTTAAAATGTGCCCTCTTTTGTTGGTGCATGGAGCCCACAGCAATTTGAGAATACATTTAGGAACTTTGGTATTCCATTTTACTACAAATTTTGGCGCCATTTTTCAAAGATCGTAACATTAGTCAGTTGCTGAACAGGGGATTGCGACCCCCCCCCCCCCCATTCCATCTCAGGTCGTCTGCTCTTACCAGTGAGTCATTCAAAGTTGCAAGAGAGCCACAACCAATTCAGCAGCATACTTGTAAATATTTCAGAACAAAAATTAATCAAATTGCAGCATTTGTCATGTTTATCAAACTACAACCATTCGCTATACGAAGCCAGTATGATGGTGTAGAAATCTCTGCAGTGGTCATTTGGAGAAAACAAATCTCTGAACTTGAATTCTTCTCAGAATTGGAATACTTCCTTTTGTCTTGGAATTTAAGTAAAAACATCAGACAAGTCTTTATGCATCTACATTTTGACCTTTTAAATGACTAAAAGCCTCCAATCATGAATCTAATAGAATGATAAACTTTGGCCATCTACTGTTATGATGAAGAATTGTACTTCTTGACAACTTCTGCAATTTTCTGTACATCTTCGGGCCTTGAGCCGCAGCAACCACCGACATAACGTGCCCCTAGCTCTATCCATCTGGGCACCATGCTCTCCAAGTCAGGGACTTTGTACTCCCCAAGTTTCCTAGCAGTAAGAAAAATAGATTAATTAATAGCATTGCAGGTTCGCTGTTGTCTAACAAGTGAGAAAAGTCACAAAATTTCTCAGGGACTCATAACATGGATAAAATCGTTCACATGGATACAATCTTTTACTATTCACTACTCAATTTCTTTTGCATTTTTAGCATTCATTACACCCATCTCAAACCTAAAAACCAGCTGACATGGGCTTCATTGATGGCTATACAAGGTTTAAGTCCCAGTCCTGAGAAATATTCAAGGTTTTGCACCAGTCCTGTCTTTACCCAAGGGAAATTTTTTTTTATACAATTTCAGATTTGGCAAACATTTTGATAGTCCTTGATAACAAAATATCTGTCAGGAGGTATGCTGTGCTTGAAAATTGCAACTTAAATCTTCATGAAAAAAAGCACTAAATACCTTCCATCTAGAAATTCCTTCCTCTTATCTGGGTAGACAACAAACGGCTTGGCACCTATGAAACCCTTCGCACTCTCAAGGAGTGCTGTTACGCTATTTGGATTGCAGCAGTTGCAGCCTACGGCGATGATCTGATCAGAATCAACGACTGCCTTGACGCCGTCAGCAAAAGTCTCACCGTGCCAAATGTGCTTGTCATCCTACAAACAATAAAATGAGTTGCCCCAAGTCATGATAAGTCAGGTCACTAGCCAGGTAAGAAGTCTTGTCATAAGTCATGTCAATTAGTCACGTCCCAATTAGTTACGTCCCAAGTAGTCACGTCCAAAGTCAAGTCACAAGACAGGTCCCGAGTCAAGACTCAAGTCAGGTCCCGAGTCAGGTTCCGAGTCAAGTTCCGAGTCAGGTCCCGAGTCAGGTCCCGAGTCAGGTCCCGAGTCAGGTCCCGAGTCAGGTCCCGAGTCAGGTCCCGAGTCAGGTCCCGAGTCAGGTCCCAAAACAGGTCCAGAGTCAGGTCCCGAGTCAGGTCCCGAGTCAGGTCCCGAGTCAGGTCCCGAGTCAGGTCCCGAGTCAGGTCCCGAGTCAGGTCCCGAGTCAGGTCCCGAGTCAGGTCCCGAGTCAGGTCCCGAGTCAGGTCCCGAGACAGGTCCCGAGTCAGGTCCCGAGTCAGGTCCCGAGTCAGGTCCAGAGTCGGGTCCAGAGTCGGGTCCTGAGTCGGGTCCTGAGTCGGGTCCCGAGTCGGGTCCCGAGTCGGGTCTCAAGTCGGGTCCCAAGTCGGGTCCCAAGTCGGGTCCCAAGTCAGGTCCCAAGTCAGGTCCCAAGTCAGGTCCAGGCGGTGTTTTACCAGCGGTTCAAAACCACCCACATTATAGGCACTCACCAAATAGGAATGGGTAAAAGTATTTATGAATATGTGTTATTACTATACCTCATACATATTCATGATCGAGAGCCGAACGTTCACTGGTCAATTCACCATCACGTGCCAGATGTTATTCTTGCTGTTTACCAAACGCGCGCGCGAGGATTCATGCACATTGTAAATACGCATGCGTAGTAGACTGTCGCATGGGTTACCCGTGCGACAGTCTACTACGCATGCGCTTTACAGAGCAATCGAGGAACTGTCACACGGTTGCAGTACGCACGCGCGAACATCGCCCAGGAGAGATGCATGGTTGCATGGTTCGCGTAAATGTTAATTTCCAGAGCTCAATGATGCCGTACTGGAGAAAATTTATAGACCGTGTAAAGATGTCTCCTGTACAAAAGAAAGTTGTACACATTGCAAACAACTGATATTGCAAACGAACCGAACCAGTAATTGAAGTTGAATTTTTTGGTGAGCTGTACAAGTTTCCCCGAATTTTGTTTTAGGTGCATAATAATAAAACAAAATTCGGCAACTGAATATGTATGAGGTATAGTAAAACAAATATAACATGGTTTATTTCGGGTGGACAGTCGATATTAGCTCCCCTCGGTATTGGAAGTTGACAAACTAGTTCCCTCGGCTTCGCCTCGGGAACTAGTTTGTCAACTTCCAATACCTCGGGGAGCGAATATCGACTGTCCACCCTCTAACCATGTTATATTTGTATACAGGTGCTAATGGGTTAAAGGTAGAGTAGATCATTTGCAGCTATCCACACACTAACTGACAAAATTATTGTTGAAAGGCTAAAAACTGAAGTCCCTGTTAAATTATTCTTTTTAGCATGCTGTCAGTTGTTGTTTAAACTTTGAGCACTTCTGTTGCACAAATAATATACTCTACCTTTAAAGATATAGTCCGTCATTTGTAATTTGTGCATTTTGTTCGTTTGAAGCAACAAAAGTGTTCAAAATCTAATGAAGGATACTGAACAACTAACCTGATGAAGTTTCAGCTCAGCATGCCAAAAATGACAGCATGCCAAAAAAAATAATTTCACAGGGAGTTTAGTCCACCAAGTATGTTTTCAACAATAATTACGCCAGTTACTTTTCGGACGGCTGCAAATGATGGACTCTAGCTTTAATACATGAACCAGTGGAAACAATCAGTAGCACTGACCTTGACTGAGTAACTGAGCCATGCCTTGGTCTCAGGAAAGTCCTTGAGTAGTTCCACGAGAGCCTCTGCCTCTACTTGACATGGAATGGTTTCCATGGCAATCAGGTCCAACCCAGATTTCACCATGGCCTCCAGGTGTGGCCTGTGCCATTCTTTCAGTTCCTGACGACCAAGTTAAACAATTGTAATTCAGTTGTAGCCATTTATAAAGATAAAAAAAAGAAAGGAGAATGAAACAAGAACAAGGAACTGTGAACACAAGGGGCTTGGGAAATGTTTCAGCATTTCTGACCCATTTCCCCTCCCCCCCGCTGGCTGAAATGCTCAGGAAACTGTTATATTTCAAAATGAACGACTTCAAGGTTTGTTGGACTATTCGAGCTAGACAACTGGTGGTGCAATGCAAGCATGATTTATTTGACCATTTTAGTGACCTTATCTATGGAGCGCCTAGTAAGGCCCAAAAAAAAGTCTCAGGTTTCTGGTATGGAGCTTGCCCAAAAAGTGGTGCGGCGACGCAGCTTTTTTTTTTGGCTTCAAATGTCGGCTGATGACCGCCAATGGTGCCCGACTAAACTTAGTGCAAATATATGGGAGTTCAAAGAGGCCACATAAAGCTTATTCTCGATCATACCCCCATCTAAAACATGTTAAATTGTGCTGCAGCAGTATTCCAGTCAAACCAGTGAGTTTGGCGGTTTTGAGACATCATCTTTTATTGAAAAAAAAACTTTTTCATTTTGCCAACGCGCATGGCTACGGCGACGCGCGCGCATACCAGAAACCGGAGACTTTTTTTTTTTGCCTAATACAAAATAACACTAGTGATCTTGCATGGAATGGAATGCCTTTGATACGAAGTGAATGGCAATGAGTACTACAGGAGCCATGCAGTTTTGTGATCATTTACTGGAAAGTCCAGCCCAGTGGAACACTGAGCCTGTGATAGTAACGTGCAAGATTATCTACTGATTTCATCAGGAAAAATCAGCACACCAGATTGTGTACCCCAGATGCATGAAAAGACTTCCAGTGGATAGCCATTCTAGATCAACTGAACAGAAGCTTGTGTGCGTTGGGTTGCCTTATTTCACTATTCCGATCACGCATTTTGAAAGTTGTGTTGCCATGATGATGTGCAAAGCATGAAAATGCATACCTCTTTTGTTTTTGTATCTGCGTAAACACCGCTGTATTCAGAGTTGTCATGCTGACTGGCACCGTACGGGCCCAGGGAACCAGCTACGATTGGTTTCTGTCTCCCTGAAAGAGAGGACGTCATCATGACATCATTGCTGGTATGTTGCAGTCCATTTTGCAGGGAGTGAGGCGATTAACATGTACATGTACATTGTACACATTTAAATGCATGTATACATTTAGATGTATGCATTTAACACTACTTGGCAACATTTTTAGCCACATGTATTTAAGTGAGGAAAAGTGGCACACCTCATGTTTTTGTCTGTCACCAAAAAACATGACTTGACGCACCCCTGAAGTGCCTTGCATGCACTGAATTTGTGACTGCCCTTGACTGTAACGGTAAGAATTTAATGACCAGGAAGTGACCGATAATCCATGGAAAATACGAAGATGCGTCTTTGGAAGGGGGAACCCCTCTTAATTCATCATTCGTCCCATTATTGATTTAAGAAATTTAAGACGTGTTCCATGCATCCTGAGTTCTTTAGCAATGCTGTTAAACTTGTCTTAAGTTTGGTCTTTGAATCGTCTTATCTCATGAATTTGAGTGTTAATTTGCATATCGTTGGGAATCACGGCACAGTCTTCTCGTTAAAGACGAGTCAGTTTAAGGTCAAAGTTTCAAGATAATTTAATGTCAGAGAAGAAAAACTGCTGTAGATATGCAAATTAACACTCAAATTCATGAGATAAGACGATTCAAAGACCAAACTTAAGACAAGTTTAACAGCATTGCTAAAGAACTCAGGATGCATGGAACACGTCTTAAGTTTCTTAAATCAATAATGGGACGAGTGATGAATTAAGAGGGTTACCCCTTCCAAAGACGCATCTTCGTATTTTCCATGGATTATCGGTCACTTCCTGGTCATTAAATTCTTACCATTACAGTCAAGGGCAGTCACAAATTTTCAAGATAATTTAATGTCAGAGAAGAAAAACTGCTGTAGAAACAGACTTGAAAACATTTCTGACGCCGTGGGCAGTTTTAATAACAATAAACCAACTTCTAACTTTATGCAAAATATAGTACCCTTTTAGGTCTACACCTATGGTCGACTTGTTGAAATAAAATACTCCCGGTTCTTGAAACAAAGTGAGGAGATGAGGACCGAGTCGTTTAGTCATGTGTGTGTGAAATTCAATGAGCAGATAATTTTTGCACATTTTGCACAAACACTCTGTTTCGTCAAGGGATAAAAACAAACATGATACAGCCGCCAAACTGGCCATTTGGATGCATCTGGCTCAAGATGTATTTAATGCAATTGGTCTTAGGATGCCTCTAAGCTAGGATCGATCTTAGAGCAGGATTCTGGTCTCAATAATAATGTGGTGCTTAAATAGCGCCTTGCACCAAAGATGTCAAAGTGCTTTACAATTATTACCCCAAATAAATGAAAGGTTTGCAGAAACACCTTGTGGGGATAATATCTCAACTAAGAGAATGGTTCTGAAACGAACCAGAGGTATAAACTCTGGTCAGTATGCTCTGACCGTCTTCAGGAGAGTGTCAGACGGTCAGAGCACACTGACCGGAACGTTTAGTTTATACATATGGTTTTTTTTCCAGAACCATTCTCTTAGTTGAGAAACTTACTCGCATATGGTGTTTCTGCAAACCTTTCATTTATTAGTATCTCCACCATGCAAAGCCTCAATCTTACTAATCATTACCCCTGTTCATCAGGCCACAAGAGCACTAGTATAGCAGCTCAATATCACTCAGCGCATATGGCCCGTACCTTCGCAGGTCATACATACGTACATACATTTATTTCGATGCTGCATAAAGGACGATACATAATGTTATATAATCAAATTGGCAATACATGTGCATATATATATATTTACAATAGTGAACATTAACTAAATGGCAGCATCTAGGTCCGGGGTGAAGCATAAGCTTTTGTTCCCCAGCCTATGGACAGACAGACAAGTGACAGACATACATGGAAAGACAGAGCACAAACACCAGTGTAAGACAGTAATCAAGGCCGTTGTTATCCCTATTACATTGTTTTAGTATGCAATTAAAAATTGATTTTTTAGTTTTCTAGCAAAAATAGAGAGAGTGGGTGATGATTTAAAAGTGTTATCCAGACTATTCCAATATAGAGTGCTACGTTGGACCACACTGTTTTTGGACAATGTCGTTCTACAATAATTAACAAACAGATTTTTCCTAGTAGTACCCATCTACAATGTACTCCTGGGTGGAGAAAAGCAATGCGTGACAAAATGCCTTGCCTAAGCTAACGACACATCACCATAACCCCAGACTGGGCTTGAACCCACAACCTGCAGCTTTACCTGCAGACCACGAATCCATGCCCTTAACCATGAGGTCACAGCACAAGTCCTGAGATGCCTCGGAAGATAAGATGACTTTTGTGAAATGGAAACTGACAGTTAGACATTTGCTATGTTGCTTCATTCTTACCTACCTGGGTTTTTGTCTTTGTTTTCAGCCCAGAACTCTTCCACGGCTTCTACAGCCACTCTGGTTGCTACTGCAAACAATTCAAGAGCGCCCTCTCTCGACAAGCCAACAGATTTAATGAAGCCCTGAATACTTGCCTAGATATAGTACATCAAAATACAAAATGTACAAGCATTGAAGTCAATAGGCCTATGATGAGATTCAATATCGACGTGTCCGTGAAACAAGGTCGTATCTCCTTAAATGGGTCGTACGTGAAACACGAGTTTCGGACTGTCAAAAAGGGGGTATCTCACTTAAAATAACCCAGATGTACACACACAGCCAATGGACGTCAAGATACGACCTTGTTGCACGGAGCATATTCATGTGAGATACGTACGACTTTGTTGCGGAATGGACCTTGTTGCATAGAAGCGACGATATACATAGCCAAAATATTTATTACACTTAGCCTAAAAAAAGCTCACTCTCACAGCATCTGGGCGAACGGCCTGGGCATTGTTGTCCTAATGACCTCTGATGTGGGTTCAACCCATCACACTATCCACATACACACTATTAGGCAATGTGCTAAACATAATTTCAGAGGTCCACATGTATGTATGACATGAGGTTAAGTCTCAAGTCTAAATTACACTTATCAACTGATATTATGTTAATTGTAATGCATAGTATACTAAGTGCTTTTTTGAGAGCTTAGGAGACAAAAGTTGGCTCCAGTATTCTGTGATACTTCTGAGTGTTATTATAAGTGCAACTGCATGAGATCTACATTTGTAGATTAGGATATTACCTGATATGTAGCAGTAATAATGATGTCTGATCCACTCTCAAGGAAACTTTAAAAAGAAAAGAAAAGTTGACATCAATACACATAATGAATACTGAAAGTGCAGCCCTTTAAGGAGCATCTCAAAAGTCGGAATGCTTGGAAAGTTACACCAGGGAACATCACCTGTTCCAATTAGAAACATGCCTTGTTCCTACTGGGACCAGCTAGCCCAGGAATGTCAGGTGTTCCGGCATGGGAACATCGGTCTATGTGCGTTAATGCTTTCTCGGGAATGGCCTGTTCCAGTTGGAAACATGTTGGAAACACAGCGTGTTCCCGATACCTGATGGGCATGATAGGAAAGCGCAGTGTTCCTAAAACTTAAAGAAACATTCCATACAAAAACAGGAACGCTCCGACTTTTGAGACGCTCCCTTGCAATGACACAGATCAGTCAGCGACTGACTTTTCAGGATCAAGCTCTGTCTGAGCTACGACCGTCGGGAACAAACTAGTCGCCGATTAATTTTGTGATATCCGAGTGTAACTGCGACGATATTAAGACAATCGGTATCAGTCGGCGCTCAATAATCAACAGTCACAAGAGTAGAACAATTTAACTTCTGTGATGTGCTCCCAATAGGCGGGAATCAATCACAGTTGTGTAGCCAATCTGTCACAAGACTATCTATGTCGTGGCACCGTCGTCCCGTTGTGGTAGACATGAGCATGGTTGCGATTATTTTGTGTCGAGATGCCGCTTGTTCCACAAGAATCACATGATTTCTCAGTTTTGTGACCTGAGCACTACTTTTCTGCTTGATGCCAATGGTTCCGTCACGGTGCAAGCAAATTGTGGGTCACCTGAGGCCGGCTTTATTCATGTACATGTATATATCTCATTAATAGGTATACAGGATTTTTCTTCCAGTCACGTGCCTCCGTAAAATCACAGAAAGGGTGGTGGGGGAAGGGGGCTGGACACCATCTTACTACAGGGTGCGCTGATCCATGCGCATGATGGACACTGTTGGAAATCCCTGTACTTTTGTAAACGGACACACAATTTTGCGAACTGGAGGATTTTGCAAACTAGAGCTGTATGTCTGTTTGAAAACAGAACACAGGGCTTTTTCGCATTTTGTAAATGTTTATGCTATGTTTGTCCTTTGCAGTCACTTTTGAGAGTGTTTAATATAGTTAAAAGGTTGTTCACAATGCTTAGAATAATTCCAAAAATAAAGCTTTATCACATGACGTCACATGCCCTGCGATGACGTCATCTTGAATACCATCCCCAATGCACATTTTGTCATTGTGGTCTTGGTTTGAACCAAGTTTACAGTCAATCCGATGAAAGGAAGTGTGCAATTTTGGAAGCAGAATAAAATTATAAATATTTTAAAAAATTCATAAAAAATCAACCGATGACATCATCGTGATGTCACTTCGGACTTTGCATACTAGTACCATTATCTACCTACCCACCAAGTTTCATGACGATCGGACCTTTTCTTATATGTGTTTTGAAAAATTGCATTTTTGACGACGTCATGATGACATCACACATTTTTCAAAATTTTACGCAAATACCTATTACCTAACAAACCAAATACAAAAACAATTTTGAATTTTGCATGTTGCGTTCGTGAGGTATGGCTAAAAGGTCCAAAAATTAAAATATTCATATAAAATCGCGTAATGACGTCATCATGACGTCACCTCATTTTTTATCTATAACACATCCCGGTCTACCCACATACAATGTACCAAGTTTCATCCCAATCAGACTTACTGTTCTGCAGATATAGGACTTCAAAATATGCACATTTGTGATGACGTCACGTGACCCCAGATGACGTAATCATGACGTCACTCTTCGGGACACAACTTTGCCATAAGGGCAAAGCATATGCTTAATTTGAATGATGTATGACAAAGTTCAATGCCAAAAGTGGCGTGTACTAAAATCGTGCACAAAGTCTATGGGATTTTTTGCACAAAATAAGAACCCCCCCCCCCCCAAAAAAAATCAGAACAAAAAGAAAGGCTTTTTCGCCAATTGCGAAAAAACCTACAACGACAATTAATGGGGTGTTATATCCCCAAAATTTCCCTCTGGCATGTCTGGTGACATTCACGGGTGCATACACATTCCGAAAATTTGAACAGGTCCAGATGTTTTAAATATCCTTTTCAGAAATCGGCTACCTTTTTTCTCACAATTGTGTCCCTCCACCACAAGGTGTTTTTTTCTGGCAGAAGATGCTAATTTGTATATATTTGTATCCAAAGTAATATCAACAATATTATTTCATCATCATCATCATCATCTTTGGTCAGCTGCAGCACAAGCGACTGTAAGCCACCTCCAGCTTGTCTTCTCACTTGTGAGGTCAACAGTCTTGCAGCCGTGATCAGACCATTTGGTTGTTCCAGCAGCTTCTGAACGTATTGAAGATAGAATGCTCGCTGACGTCCTGGCCTGTGTCTACCATGAGGTGGGTTGTAGGGTCTAGAGAGCACATGGTCTTGCCGGCTTGTCCTTCAGGCGCCCAGGAACCGTTACCGCCTCGTGCTTGCTTACTCAATCAGCGGCCTTGTTCAGTAATTTCATTGCAATCACTGGGCACAAGTTTGATGTACACAACATAATAGTGAATGCATTGATCCTTTCTTCCAATATTTTTTCATCAGACAACAGCTCCAACTAGGTATCGATTGTCCATCACCCATTTCATGTACAAATAGAGTGTACTGCAGGGACTAGGGGTGCATGTTTGAACAGTGCCCTCTACATGTATAGACACAGTTGGCTTCCAGTCAATGAACGTGGACATGAACATGCTGAATCTTACGAGGCAAAAAAAGCAATAGCACATACTTATGATATCCAGCATAATCGTTAGGTCACTGTCCCGAGTCTATAAAAAAAAAGTCAATAATGGCCAATTCAGGATAAAGGTGACTGTTTTTTTGTTACCTCTTATGTACTGCCTTGATCACGTCTGGACCAGTTATTAGAGGCCGAGCACTCCAGAGCTCATCTTCCTGAGAATATGACCAAAAAAAAGGGGTAAATTCAGCCAAACATACAGTCACTGTGCATGTTGCACACACTTGATGACTCGATCACCCCATTGCAGTTATGTTATTTTGTGGGTACATGGCTCAACCTTTTCCTTATTAGCAAAATGGTAGCCACCCCCATGAAATTAGGTTACTGCATGCATGCGATCACATCAAGTGTGTATGCAACGTTCGTGGTGTCGAAAGGCTGTCGAGTAATAAAAAAACCCACCTTGACTCTTATTTAATTGAAACTAAACAGGGGCCCTACACTACACAATCACCAAAATTATAGGCTGTGATAGCAATACGTGGGTATTTGCTTGTAAATTAATGGACATGATGGATTGACGGAAGTGGAAAATATCTGCCCTAAAAACGTGACCATAACCTGACCATGGTGACATCCGCATTCTAAGTAGGCCCCTATGGTCAGTAATTCCAGCTTTACTGCCACTGGCGAATTTCCCCATATCATGAGCTTAGAAGAAAGCTGGAAATTTCAAGCTACCCTGTACTGTGTCTGTGTGTCACCTGTCCTGGTCTTTCCCCTAGAACTACATGTATATGGGGCTTGGAAAGCCTTCCCATATCTCATCTGACCCAAAGGTGCACAAACTGTTTGAGATTGGTCTGGAAATTTCTGTTTTCTTAGTAAATACTTCAATAGTTTCCCAGCTAAATTGTACTTTTTAGGACATATTATCACTTTCTGATAGCTGATAGGTCACTGAAGGGAAAAAGTAGTGATGGCCAGATATGGGGATCTTTCCCTGGACTCTGCTCGACAAGAGCCCCATACTCAGTGTTTCTGGTATGGCATGTATGTATGGTCACTAGTCATCACCACCCGGCACCCTAGCCTTGGTCAATTAAGGCTCTCATTTTTTTTTTCTGTCCGTACACGGTAATCAATCGGCGGCATATACGCCCTAAACCGATACGCCCAAAACGCACGATCAGCAAATGAGCGTTTCATTTTGCTCTACGCAAACAGCGTAACGTGTGCGCGTCTGCTGCAGATGCTTTTCACCGCGACGTTTTTTGAACCGTCATGACGCATGCAGGTTGATTGTGTATCTTCTACTTGCGCATTGCATTTAGAGTACACTTTTAAAATTAAATCCATCTATTTTGATCGTGTTCTAAAAACAAGCACATAAATTCAAAATGTCTGTGCACAGAGCGGCTTCAAAGCGGCACGTGCTAGAATGAGGAATTATCAATTAGCGCTCTAGTAGTAATTTTATATAGCTTTGTGGTGCATTGGTGCCGTGTGCAGAGACACAACGTGTGTATATATATGTATTGTGTACAGTGCCGTGTTTTACAGCTATTCAAGTTTCCACGCAACGATCAACCAATAAGAAAACGACATTTAAGGTCAGCTTAGGCTATGCACCACCCCCAATGACCCAAAACCCAATAATATGGACGATTGAACACAGGCTCCATCTCAATCGGGTCCAATTGATTTGCACAAAATAGTGGAAAGATTTCCATATACGAAGTTCACTCAACACCCTGTGTACAAACCCTATGAGATTGGACTGAAATTTTTTAAGTGTTTTCTAAGAAAATGCTTGTATTTTCTCACTGCTCAAATTGACTTTGATGACATGAAATTGCTATAGTTAGTCAATACAGAGGAAATTTAGTGAACTTCGTATATGGAAATCTTTCCAAAATATTGGTCGCATGAGGTCGCTGTTTGTGATGTATTTTTACATGCACTGCATAGCGCGCGAGGATATAGGTAGCATAAAAAGATTCGAGAGTAGAATGGGTAATGAATATGCATACATGACCTCATCACAGCCATATTCGTGTCGTCACACTCGCACGGAAAAAATGATCATCGGTAATTAAGTGGGGCAACGCAAGAGGTTGGCGGCGCGACAGTAGAAAGAGGACTTGTTAAATGCGATGATCATCGGTAAGTGGGGCGATAGTAGAGGGTGGTGGCGCGACAGTAGAAAGAGGACTTGTTTAAAATGTGATGATCGTCGGTAAGTGGGGTGACACTAGAGGGTCGTGGCGCAACAGAAGAAAGAGGACTCCACTTAACGCGAACACATACAAAATACATTAAGTGGGGCGACAGTATACATGTACATGTACAGTTTATTTTATTTCTTTCGGGGGGAGGATGGTCTCACACCGTCCCAACACCCCTATTCGGTTTCCCGAGTCTTTGACGCTCACTGTTGGTCCGGGCTCCCCCCCCCCTGCCCCTTATAAACCGCTGAACAGGGGTTTTGCTCGTTTTTGTCCTAACTGAACTCTGTGGTGGCCGTAAACAATGAACACGCTGCATTCAGAACATACAGTGCATCTATACACGTACTGTGATATATTACTCATGAGCTTCTTTCTAGTGACGTCATAGTCAGGGTCGCACTAAAAAGCGTCAACACAGCGTCAACACATGACAGAAGCGTCAACACACCGTCAACACATCCAAAACACATTTTGAATTGACAAAAATGGTATATAATCGTAAAACATAGAATAAAAGAGAATTTCCATTGGATTGAGTTTCCATTTCGTTGTTAAAGATATAGTATTTTCACGCGAAAAAATGACCTTCCACTTGCACAGCCGTTGTCTCCATCTTGACTTCGCACAAAGCTTGGACTACACCATTTTAAATAGGGGTGTGTAGGTAATGACATTATCTTGTTTTAAACAACAGAGGGCACCTTGCTGCAGACAGAGGGATACCAGATCTGTGAGGACTAAGGAAATGGTGGATCATTATTTTGTGAGTTTTTGTTATGTTTCATTTACTTTATTGAAATGGACATCTTTTGGTATTGGCCGGCCGCGCCCTCTATGTTGGTTTATTGTACAACGTATCACCCTTTAGCATAATGGTATGGTCCGCGCTGCCATTGAGGCAACATGGCAGCCGATTTCGGAGCGGCACGGAGAGCCAATTTTCTTGAACTGAAAATCGCAATTTTCAGATGTTTAACCTACTGATTTTAAGCCAAAATCTTGTGTCTGTTCATACTGTATGGGTTACATACTGCTTTTGTCACTTTTAATGCATTTTGGATGTGTTGACGCTGTGTTGATGTCACGCCCCAACTATCGCATCGGTCCCAACTATAGTTGGGCCTGTCCCAACTATAGTTGGGCCTGTCCCAACTGTAGTTCCACAGTTGGGCTGGCCCAACTATAGTTGGACCTGGCCCAACTATAGTTGGACCTGGCCCAACTATAGTTGGGACGGTCCCAACTGTAAGTTCCGTTGTTGGGCTGGCCCATCTATAGTTGGGCCACTCCGATCTTTTTATTTTGCAGTGTCCCAACTATAGTTTACATTGATGTACAACCTTAACCATAAACTGACGTTCCCTACAGCTCTGATACACGTCTGACTTTACTGGGGACCACTGAAATTAGCTATTGATGGGGCGAATCTATAGTTGGGCCACCGCAATCTTTTTATTTTGCAGTCCCAACTATAGTTTACATTGATGTACGACTATAAAACATTCTCTACAGCTCTGCTTACATGTCCGACTTGGGACCTTTGACATTAGCTATGGGTGGGGCCCATCTATAGTTGGCCGACCATGGCAATCTTTGAATTTTGCAAAATGTTGCTGGATAATAAAACCCAGCAGCTGGACAACTCATCCAACTAGGCAGTACCACGTGACCGGCCAGCCTTACGGCATATGCATGCACGACGAATACACGGTGCCAGCGCCGCGGAACACAAGAAGATCTACATGATCTATCAAGCATGAAGCGTCCGGCGCAACTTCAGTCCTAACTATAGTTGGGCCGACCCAACTGCCACACTATAGTTGGGACAGTCCCAACTATAGTTGGGACCGATGCGATAGTTGGGGCGTGACATTGACGCTGTGTTGACGCTTTGGAGTGTGTTGACTCTGTGTTGACGCTTTTTAGTATGACCGCATAGTCATGCATATTCATTACTCGCTCTATACTCTCGAAACTTTTTATGCTACCGATATATGCCGCCGGCGTAACTTTTATTTACACCGGCCGATTGCAACATATACATACGAACAAACAAACGACGAGAGCTTTGACCAAGGGCAACGCCGGCTACCGGCATATGGCACCCACGACTGCAGTTAACATACAATGCTGACAAGACCCGTGTATTGAAGCTCACTTCCCAGTCCTCCGTCCAACACTTTCACACTCATTGTTCTTTTAATTCTCCTGGCAACTCCGGGGACCCTCAAAACATGCAAAATATCACTTCTGGGTTCTGCAGATCAAAAGTTTCAGACCTCGATCAATGCATCACACAGTACGCGCTGCATGCACGTGGACGTACTAGCGCCCTCATGTTTCTTCGCTCAAATACAAGTCACCTGATCGGTCAGGTGATCACCCATAACAACACAATTTTGGAGAAAATGGGAGCGGGACGACTTTTGCCGATTCTTCTCCTTATTTCATCATTTTGTCTGTCCAAAGGGAAAATTCCAATGTATAAACTAGACCCTTGGTGGCCAGGTTTCCCATCAGTTTTCACCGGGCCAGTTTACAGCGCTGCAGTAGATGATCAAAAGGGAGAAATATACGTTTCACAAGTGAGCTTTAAATAACATGTTTAATTTCAAATCCGAGTAACTTGGAGTTCAACCTCGTCCCCAGGGCAGGGGTGTCGAGCAGTACGCGCCCACCACTACCTGCTCCCTCACCCTGGTATTGGATCATTTACATGTGCAAGATTTTTGAACACGTATGCAAATGAGGAACAGTCTGGTGCCTGGATATAAATGCGTTACACATTAGCGTTTGTTTTTGTATGCGGTGTCTGGGGTAAATATAGCCCCATAAATGTGGCCAGTTTACTGGACTGCCTCCGTAAACATAGGCCACACACCGACCGTATGGGAAACGTACTCGGCGAAATGTTGAACATGTTGAAAAAATGTTGAAAGTGATTTCCACCATTTGTCCACATTGCGACTTCAGACCCAGTTTATTTAAGCTTTTAAAGTACACTTACCCTCTTAATAACAAAATGAGAACCTTCGGCCAGTGTCAGTTGTCCAGCTGCTGCGTAATTTACGTCCTTTTCTGGAGCCTTTTTGGCAACTTGGATTCTACCTCCTTCATTGTCCGTGGTCCAACTGAACAATGGCGTCGCGCAATATCAAAGGGGCGGCGCAGGCCCGGTGGCTGTTACCTGCCTTCTGTCAATCCTTCATGTAAAGCGCGCCCTCATGCGTATACACCCTCGGCCAGCTGGCCGTCAGCGTCGTGCGTATGTATGGACACGTCAGTGCGGTAGTGCGTACTGGCGTGTCCATGCGTCGTACATCGTCACGGCCAGCTGGCCGAGGGTGTATACGCATGAGGGCGCGCTTTACATTGGGGTGACAGAAGGCAGGTAACAGCTACTGCCTGCGCCGCCTTTGATATTGCGCGGCATTGTTCAGTTGGACCACAGGTAATGAAGGAGGTAGAATCAAGTTGCCAAAAAACTCCAGAAAAACGTAAATGCGCAGCAGCTGGACAACTGACACTGGCAGGTTCTCATTTTGTTATTAAGAGTAAGTGTAAAGCTTAAATAAACTGGGTCTGAAGTCGCAATGTGAACAAATGGTGGAAATCACTTTCAACATTTTTTCAACATGTTCAACATTTCACAGCATCATTCCGGTGTGTGGCCTATGTTTACGGAGGCAGTCCAGTAAACTGGCCACATTTATGGGGCTAGGGTAAATACAGAGTCAATTCGTAGCAGCGCGAGCGTACGGCGTGAGTTACGAAAACACGGTTTTTGAAATCAAACTGTTACGATCTTATCGAGACAACATGCAGTATCATATTTCATATTAATATGAGCAAATTGTAAAGGAAATTAGTATTTTCAAGAAGGCGTGGACGAATGATCGCGAAAACACGTACTGCACATTGTGAATATTAATAGCACCAAGTACACGATAAAAATCCATTACTAGCCAATTGCGGTGTCCAATCAGGATACAGGAAGAAAGTTTCCTATCCAGGGTTTACTATTGGAAACGCGGTTGGAAATAAAGTAAGCACTGGGGACGTCGAGTTGGACCTGTTGTGTGCTTTCTTGTCATTTACGCAGTCATAAGAATGTGCATGCACATTCTTATGATTGCGCAGCTGAATCCTTGCGCAATCTTCGAAAAGAAATCTTCTACCAGATTGAGCACACATTCTTAAGAATGTGCAACAAGAGAAGCGATCTTTTCGATACCGAGAACCGGCTGCGCTTGGCGTAGCCCCATAAAAATGTGGCCAATTTACTGGGCTACCTTTGTAAATAAAGGCCACACTTCCACCTTGTACAAACAAAAACATGTTGAACTTTGTCAAATTTTGTTTTTCACATTTAGGCGTCAGACTGGCTTAGTCTGTAAATTGTAGTTTATTTTGCTTTAGAAGCATACTCACCCTTAGACCCGTGAACGTGGCGTTGTATACAACGCCACGCTGTTGTTGTGTATTTTTGAACCTAGCGAAAGCGATCTGCCATACATAATTCCGTATGCATGTTGAGTACTCACCTAGAAATCTAAATTTGCCCGTCCGATTGTTCAGGCTGTGTAATTTCGACGAAATCTGCCATCAATAAAGACCCATACGAACGTGTAGAAATTAGATTTTAACCCGACAAGTGACCCTGACAAATGACCCCGGACGAGTCGCTTGGACAGATTGACGGCTGTTTCATGTCGCAACCCCCCCAAAAAAACCGCACCCGATTGGCTGCTCGGCTCATCTCGTGTACATGTACGTGTGCGCACACGCACGTGCTCCAGCGTGCGGTGCGCAAAACAATGTCTCTTTTAGCTGCAACAGTAAACAGCCGTCGAATCATACGAAACAGGACGGTACAATAAAACGCAATACGCATGCGTCATGGCAGCTAGCAGGACTTCATGAACCGGGGCCAGAATTTTCCTCAAATTTCGTCAAATGCAAGTTTTGACGTACAAACAGATTTCAAGACAGCTTCATATGTGAGTACTTATTACATGGGCAAAATAACGTCCAGTGTGTGTAACGGAGGGAGTCAGAGGGACAATTTCGCCAGGTTCGAAAATACACAACCGCGTGGCGTAGTTTACAAGCCACGTTCACGGGTCTAACTCGCCCTCAGTCTTAATAATAGGCTAATCAGAACTTGCAGAAGGGTATCCGGTCACTTCGGCACCTTGCCAACTCGGCACCCACCAACTCGACACCTTGTCAACTCGGCTTCTACTAACTCGGCACCTACTAAGCACCTAGCGTAATGACTAAATTCGAAACATATATGATTATGAATGTCCCTTAAAGCATTCCAACCGTATATTAACATTTTGTTCGCTTGTGAAAACTTAAGAAAATAAATACGCAGTGGCTATCGTTACGGCAGCCGTAACGCATTTCCCATTTTCTGTCGTTACGGTAGATTGCAACTTTTATAAAAACATGAGAAGAAAATATAAAAATTAGATGGAAAAAAGTGAATTTGAACGTTATGAAATTCAGACTTTATTTCCCTTTAAAAAAAAATCCTCCAAAGCCTCAGGTTAGAAAAGGAAAAAAATTCGAGTGCAAAACTGAGATGCGAACCCGCAACCTCGCGGTGCAAAATCCTACTCTCTATCGACTGAGCCGTCGCACCGCTCGCTAAAACATGGGGAAACAAATAATTATATACCTGCGTGCGTATCAAAAAAGTATCGTAGAGGGCGCTAAACAACGGCTGCCGTAACGATAGCCACTTCGAAATAAATATATTCTGACAATAAAATTGACTCATTGGATTTGGCCATCTTGATTTCTAAAACGCCAGTCGGTATAAAAATGATGTAAAGTGTATTTATTCTGTTGTGTCATTCTATTTCAAAAGAATTTTTAGGGTTGTTAAAAAAAAAGGGAAAAAAAGCCGGACTCCCACGTGTAGTTTTTGTGAAAATCACACCACAAAATAAGAATGAGTGCGCGCAGGGCTAAAATGGGAAGGGGGTCACCGGGAGCCGGAGGCGCCACCCACATGGTACCCGGTACGCTCACCGCCCCGCTCCGCCTGTCATGCCTGGTACCCACTGCCGCAGCTGCATGTAAATGTTTTACAAACTAATACTGTTTTTCATGACTTTTTTTTTACATGTATAACTGATAATTTAGGGACGGATCGTGGTATCGGAAGGTCAGGTGCCAAATTGGAAGTTGTGGGAAAGAGGCAAAATTTGGGTGCCGAGTTGGCTGGGTGCTGAGTTTGCTAGGTGCTGAAAGGTGCCAAGTTGGCGAGGTGCCGAGTTGGCGAGGTGCCGAGTTGGCAGGTGCCGAGTTGGCTAGGTGCCGAGTTGGCAAGGTGCCGAGTTGGCTAGGTGCCAAGTTGGCAAGGTGCCGAGTTGGCTAGGTGCCGAGTTGGCAAGGTGCCGAAGTGACCGACATGCATCAGAAGGTGCTGCCTTTTTCAGATGTCTAATTTTCATGAAATTTCATGTTGAAATTTTGTATACGCAAACGTGTGAAAACGAATCTGGAAATTTTACGAAAAGTAGTCATCTGAAAAAGGCAGCACTTTATTTATGGAGGTAGTCCAGTAAATTGGCCACATTTATGGGGCTACGCTTGGCGAGTCTAGCTGCATCCTCGTTCACTGATTATTTCTTGGGCTGTACTTAAATAATTATACTGTGGCAATGCAAATTCACTAGGGAAAAGATATAACAATGTAAAGTAGAGATGAAAGTATTGTGCGAAAAAAGACATAATAGTTTGGTGGAAAGAATTCTGATGGCAAAAACGTATAACGTGTTCCTCATCACTCGGCATGTGTTCATGTATGGTGAGGGACTTGTAACTTGTCTAAACAAAGCACTTCCAAGACTAGGTCCCAGTCCCTTGTTATTACAAAACTTCCCATGGGGGGACAGAAAAAAAGCAATAATAACAGCTTTAATAGAATTCAAATTAGGCCAAACAAAAAAAATGGTGTGTTTACGGTAACCCGACCGACCTGGAATTTTTTCGGCCAAATTGCCGACCTCAAACTTTTTATTGCCATTTTGAAGGTTGATAATTGACAAATTTCAAACATTTCAAGTACTTTTAATTATTTGCCATGAACAAAAACCATTTTCCACACTTGAATCTGACCATGATTTGACACAAACATACCTGTGTTAAACGTGCGAAAATCGCGACGATCTCAAAACTTGAATTCTCAAACTACGAAGTACGATTATTTTTGCACAAACGCATCGGGGTATGCCTGGCTGCCCGACGGACAGCATGGTTCTCCCCACGTACGAACGTGCGTATCGGCCTGATACGCTGGAATTGCGGCCGGCCCGATACGCCGACAAAAAAAAAGATCACATTTTTAGCCCCTGATACGCACAATATAATTATCATACACGCCATTAAAATGCACAATTTGATCGTTACATACGCTAGTGGAGGGGCCAATGTACTTCCGTTGAAATTTCATGTTAATTTATGGCAACCATTATAAATGTAATCTTATGAGTCCTGAGAACAAGAAAATTTATGTTGCCATTTTTTCCATTGACCTTTAGTGACCTTGACCTGAGGTCAAAGTTCATGGGTCATTTTCACCTAAAATTTGCCTTTCGGAAGGGTTTGCAAAGATTTTTGAGGCAAGTGAGCACATATTGTAATTGGTTGAGAGTTTCTCCATTATAATAAATGTTATTATTAATGTATTTATGGGTTTTGCTGAAGAAAACATGGGAAAATGTCACTTTTGCCCGAAAGGGGCCAGGTTGTTTTGACCATCTCGCGCAGATTCCGCCCCCCCCATGACCTCGGCCATCGAGTGACGAAAAATTATGAAACTCGGTACATGCATAGAACAACTTAACATGAACAAACCCAAGAAATTTCATGACTAAAGGTCAAAGGGTTTTGGAATTACGGCTAATTAATTATTCATAAGCACGTATGGTAATTCAAATGTATACACTACGTATATGGGGAAGTTTAGTTTTGACGGAGGGTAGCGCCGAAAATATTTCGCTGCGCGGCAACCTGTGGTTCGAATTTTATGTTTTTGGTATCAAAAGATGTGCAAGACTCGAGGCTAAAAAGTCAGGACAGCTCAGGCCGCGAAATCAATAACTTTTCAAGAGTATCGCGGAAAAAGTTGGAAGGGGGAAATCCGCCCCCTTTTTAGGGCCAAAATATGACCAACCCTTTAGTGCCTGGCATCTAAATATGAAATATTGTGATGTGTCCTCTGCAGTACCGCACTCACACAGGGTGTTTGTCGGTTGAGGAAAATCCCCACTTCTTCATGGTGCTTTTGGTGCGAGCCACTCCAGAGCGGAGGTGATTTAAGCACCTCCAAGTCTTCCATCCTAATGCCACCGCCACAATCCACAAAACAGCCCAAGCCACGCATAATTATCGGGGATTTAATAGCCACAGCAGCATCATTGGCTATCATTCCAGCACAGACGTCGACGCTTTTGAATCGCTGGCCGAAGCAAGTCAACTGAGCCTTATTCACAATGAGAAACTGTCGAAGTTTTTCCACAGTGGAGGCTGGAGATAAAGTTTCAACCCTGCTCTAGCCCTTGTGAGCCACAACATCGCCTCACTTACCAACAAGATGGTCCTTGACCCCATTCCAAAGACCCGACATCGCCCTATTGGAATCAAAGTGACTGCTGCTGTCTCTTCGCAACAATTCCATTCCACCGCTGTTTCAACTTAGTAAGGTCAACTGTGAAGGCTTCACCAATGAGCTCAAACACCATCTAGCTGACATTGATCCAACCCCTGATAACTATGACACCGGTTTGTTGATGTGGTGGTGCAAGAGCATCCCTACGGGCTGCCACACTGATTACAACCCAGGCTTAGCATCCCGTAGTGCTGAACTTCACAGGAAATAAAAACGCATATGTATGAAAACGACTCTCTTGCTGTCGATACCATCTCATCTGGGGAGGAATTAATAACAGCCATATCAGAACAGCTTCAAAGCTTGTGGCAAACCCTTGTGGTAACCACCAATATGGCCAAGAAGCCAATATGGCCTCCAAGCCTGGAGTATAATATAAAAAAAACTCAGCCAAGTGAACAGCATTGTAACATCACCGCCAACCAAATAGCCCACAACAACTGCTATTTAAATGGTAAAGTGCCACGTTCTCCTAATAAGCGACCGAAACCCAAGCTCCGCCAAAAAGACCCCGCCATCGATCTAATTGGCTTCATCAAATCCTTCTCTGCTAATGAACTTGTGACTGGCATAAATAAAGAATAGGAAATCAACCAAACTGGATAACATTTTCACCAAAGAACTGAAACATCTTGGACCAAACGTCTCAAATTGGTTACTCCAGCTCATCAACACCTCCCTTTGCCACACAAACAATACCTAAAGTGTGGCAAAAGTCGAAGGTCATCGCCCTCCTAAAACCCGAGAAAGACCCAATGCATGTCAAAACTTATCGACCCAAATCCCTTCTAAGTCACACATTCAAGTTGCTGGAATATTTCCTCCTCAACCTTCTTGCCTCTTCATTGAGAAACAACTGATACAGGAACAGGCAGGCACGCTTCCGTCCTGGCAAATCTACAACGGGACAGCTTCTAAACCTCACTCAGTACATTAAGGACTGCTTCCATCAGAAAAAAATAGATCAACGGCGCTGTCTTTGTTGATCTTACAGCTGCTTTTGATAGTGTTAAGCGTTGCTGACTCCTTCAGAAGATCCTGGACATGACGGCAGACCTGACCCTTACCCAGTTTATTGGTGTTCTACTGAAGAACCATCGTTTCTTTGTAGTATTCAAAGGCAGAGTAGAGTACGTCTTCAAAGGAACGGTCCCCCAAGGGAAGACATTGACCGATGCTCTTGACCAGTCACAGCAGTGCTACACTGTGAGTCACCTGAAAGCGATCAACCCTGCTATTGACCAGGCTGATGGCGTCTCCCCCTCTACATGAGATGCCAATCAAGCCTGCAGAAGCCTTACCTACAGGATCCAATGCAGGATGGAAGACCTGGAGGTGCTTAAATCACCTCCGCTCTGGAGTGGCTCGCACCAAAAAAAGTGGCCATTTTCCTCAACCTACAAACACCCTGTGTGAGTGCAGTACTGCAGAGGACACTTTACAACATTTCATATTTAGATGCCAGGCACTAAAGGGTTGGTCATATTTTGGCCCTAATAGGGGGCGGATTTTCCCTCTTTCCACTTTTTCCACGATACTCTTGAAAAATTATTTATTTCACGGCCTGAGCTGTCCTGACTTTTTAGCCTCGAGTCTTGCACATCTTTTGATACCAAAAACATAAAATTCGAACCACAGGTTGCCGCGCAGCGAAATATTTTCGGCGCTACCCTCCGTCAAAACTCAATTTCCCCAAATATATATATATATATGTAGTGTATACATTTGAATTACCATACGTGCTTATGAATAATTATTTAGCCGTAATTCCAAAACCCTTTAACCCATAGTCATGAAATTTCTTGGGTTTGTTCATGTTATGTTGTTCTATGCATGTACCGAGTTTCATAATTTTTCGTCACTCGATGGCCGAGGCCATGGGGGGGGGGGGCGGAATCTGCGCGAGATGGTCAAAACAACCCGCCCCTTTTCGGGCAAAAGTGACATTTTCCCATGTTTTCTTCAGCAAAACCCATAAATACATTAACAATAACATTTATTATAATGGAGAAACTCTCAACCAATTACAATATGTGCTTACTTGCCTCAAAAATCCTTGCAAACCCTTCCGAAAGGCAGATTTTAGGTGAAAATGACCCATGAACTTTGACCTCAGGTCAAGGTCACTAAAGGTCAATGGAAAAAATGGCAACATCAATTTTCTTGTTCTCAGGACTCATAAGATTACATTTATAATGGTTGCCATAAATTAACATGAAATTTCAACTGGAACCCAAATCTGTACATTGGCCCCCCTACTACGCCATTATTTCATCTTGACATGCAAAATCTTGACCAAAATCCTGTTTTTCCGATGCATGTGTGATCAAAATGCACACGATGACGTGTTCTGTCGACCACCAGCTGCACCAAGCTAACATACAACATGGTACACTGGTTCCCTTCGCCAGCTAACGGAATCAATGCTATGATGAAGGACCGGAACCAGTGACTACTGCCTCTCTCACCGGTCCATACTACTTCGTATCATACAGCATGATGATGTAGTGGGCCGAAGTTGGATCGTAAAAATATTACCAAACAAACATCGCTGGAGAAAGAGAATTTCTGCGAATTAATTCACAGAACGTGATCTTTATTTTCTGTGTATGTGTTTTCCATTAAAATGACGAGATTGCAAAGCTCGAACTTGTGGCGAAACATCGTAGCGTGTTTCTGCAGTAGTGCAAGATTTTCGGCCATGGGGCCGTGAGCACGGCGCGATGTTTGGCCAGCCAGGCGGAATGTTGGTGGTGCCAGCGGCCGTGATGTATGTTAAGCATAAAGTGGAACCACCGACCTCAAATATATTTTTAATTAGGTGAGGCAAGTTTTAATCACTTTTAATAGCCAGTCTTGATAATTTTCGTGGCGCAAATGAAAATAATCCAGGCACAAAGTAAACATGATTCCTTGCTCTATGATTAGTACGAATGATGCTCCATTAATCAGCGCCCCCAAAAAATTGGCGAAATAATTTTTCGACCTACTGACGCTTTATTGAAAGGCATGTAATCGGAAGCAAAAGTTGTTTTTTTCTCCACCTTAATTTCTTAATTTGAAATTTACATGTAAATGTAATTCATACTTTTCTAGTTAGGAAGCAATGAAACACAGGTTGTGAAATGTTAATTTTTTATAAGTTAACAATTTTGATTTTTTTTCTTTAATTACAAAAATATTAGTGACCTACAAGATCTCCTCTGAATTTCAAGGACAAATCTTAAGATAAAGACCCTCAGATTTGCTCTAAAATGCACCAGAGAGCTTCTAAAGGTAAAACATTTTCGGGTTGTTGAATCAGAGCAAATCTTCCCCCACATGTTTGAAAAAATCCTGGGGAGAACCCTGGCCGACGATACAAATTAATTTGGATTGAATGTAGCGATTGAATATCTTCAATGCTTGAATAGTGGTTTTATAAAAAAAAAATTGCGAAAGAACACGCATGGGCATGCAGAACTAAAATGAAAAAAAAAATTACAAAGTAAAATTATTTCCCTACCTACCTACCTGGATTTTTTTCAGGCCGTTACCGTAAACACACAATTTTTTTTGTTTGGCCTTATCGTAGTTCAACATACAGAAGCATATAGATCATTTTCTTTTCTCGTCATATGATTATTTCCCCTTATTTCCACCTGTAAAACATTTAATTTAACATAATAATGTCATGCAGTCTTTGTTAAGATTGCGCAAAATTCATAAACTGCACAAGTAATTTCCCACGCAATCGTAAGAATGCGCGTTCATTAGGCCAAAAAAAAAATAGTTCTGCTTCCGATTACATGCCTTTCAAAAATAGGGTCGGTCGGTCGGAATTTTTTTTTTTTTTGCCAATTTTTTTTATGCAGATTGAATGGGGTATTCAATTATATGCGAAGTTTTAGCCTGAACTATTTCTATTGCACTACGAAAGCTATACACGAAATGGCAACAAAAAGTGAGTAAAACCTACCTTTAATTATTG
Organism: Patiria pectinifera; assembly: GCA_029964075.1. Taxonomy (NCBI): domain Eukaryota; kingdom Metazoa; phylum Echinodermata; class Asteroidea; order Valvatida; family Asterinidae; genus Patiria; species Patiria pectinifera. The sequence continues at coordinate 7,168,766 of CM057144.1, forward strand.
TCAATATATTTACGTTCGATAATTTCAAAAAATAATGGAAAATTCAGGCCGTTTGCACCATATGCACAACGCTAGTCAAGACGCGGGGAGCTGGCCAAAACTCCGAGGTGTGTAATGCGTGCGTGTGTGGCGAGCGGCCCACCATGGGCCGTCAGAGCTGTTTTTACCATCAACAATTTCGGGAAACACGCGGCATGTATCACTCCAAATACGAGTAGTGCGATCTCAAAATGAACTCCTGAACACAGAAAATACATACACAGACAAGCTAGATCAATTCTGTAAATTAACTTGCAAAAATGTTCTTTTTCCATCGGTGTTTTCTTGGCATTTTTACGATGTCGAATCCGACCAGTTGACAGTGGCCTGCACTGTACTGATGATCGGTCACATAGCTAGCTATGGACTGGTTACCGCATTTTCATTATGTCTTCTAAATTGGCCCCTGCGCGGCGCGGCGGGAACCAGTCGTCGCCACGTGATTATAGTCACCGTGCGTGACATCGAATTGCGAAGTAGTTATATCGCGAAGCGAATTTGTAATAAAGGAGGTTTCTTTGAAAAAAAAGCGAATGTAAGTAAGAAAACAAATAAATACAAGCATTTTTGGATGCAAAAGGGTTGTTGAGAGGTATTTTGTGAAGACAGAAAAGACAGATTTTATTTGTATTTATTCCATTTTTTTTTTTTTTTTTTTATTTTTTTTTTGGAATTGCCGATAAATTTTTTAGGGTCGCAGCCTAAAAATAGGGTCGGTCGGGTAACCGGAAGCAGAACTATTCTTTTTTTTGGCCTTATTAAGAATGCGCGCTCATTCTTAAGATTGTGCAAATTGCAAGAAAGTGCACAACATCCCCAACTTACCGCCTTTTTAACATTCGGACATGGTCTGGCGATAGTAGGGTCCAAGCTAATCCAAGCTAGTCCAAGCTAATTGTGTTGCTGAGCAACACAATTCTGTCATTGACCCAAAAACCCAACATTGCCCAACAAAAACATAAGATTTCAACCTCAAAACAGCCTCAAAATTACTAGATACGCCACCTGAGGTACAAGTAGATATCAATTATTAAGATGGTTGTACTGAAGTTTACTTACGATCCGGATGAAAAGTGAAATTTCCTATGGATGCTGAAAATTAAGAATTGCAATTTTTTTGTTTCGTTGAATGACTCAATCACACTTCTTTTTTTTTTCTTCATCATCCTTAGCGTGGAGTTAATGTTCCTCCAGTCTTGGTCTTCACTGTACACGGAGAATACCTGAGATCATTCCCGTATGACCCTAATGTAATCAATATGGTCCACGGAATGCGGATGTTTCATAATGCAACATCAGGCCGGACTAGTCTCTGGCTTACAGATGTTGGCAATGGTAAGAATTGTTCTCACTTGTAAGTTGTATCTTTTCAGAATTCAGTGTTCGGCTCTGTCCTAAGAGCCAACTGTAAGGACAAGGAAACTGTTTAATCCTACATGTATATTAAAAGATCATACGGTGTCTGTCTGATGTAGGATGTCTGTGTTTCATGTTTTTTGTAAAATGCATAAGAGTGTACAGAAGCACAAAATGCAACCGTTAATGGAGAGGTATCCAGTGTACGCAGGTATGCTAGGATTTCACTGTCATCTGAAGTCAAGGTTGGCATGTGAAACAAATAACATCAACAATACTCCATCGGGAGCCGAGATGGTCTAAAAGAGGTTTTATAGGCCTAATGAACAGGGAAGTCTAAGTGCGCTATGATCAGGGATGATAGTGTTCTTTGACTGATTTCTCTTTTCTCCCTCTTGACATCTTGTTTCCTTTTAAATTTATTTTGAAGGTACCCTTGGACACACCGTCAAGAGCTTCTCTCCCACAGGCACGGTGGAGCATGTCCTTGGTACAGCAGGCAAGGCTGGCCCTGGATTGGCCCCACTACAGTTTGACCAGGTAGCTGACATTGCTCTGAACAATGACGGCGATATGTTCATTGTTGATGGGGACGGTGGTGTCAATAACAGACTCATCAAACTTCACAGAGGAGGTGAATGGAGCTCTTGAATGAAATACAACCTTAAGTAACCCTAACTCCCCAGCATGATTTACTAGGAACCATACCCATCCTGGCAAATGCCAACACCATAATGGGAAACTGCACACTCATATTTCTGACTTTGATTCTGGAGGTGTGCCAACCCAATGTAAAACACTGTCAGTTTTGGGATACTGTACCCATCCTTACAGATTCCAACAAAACATGCCATTGGGGTTTGATGGTTTGAGTTCTGTTAGTGTAAATAGACATTTTATAATGTAATCTTGTCCCATCTAACTTTATGTCAGTCTTCAAGTTGACATATAGGCCTTTCTTTTATTTGTAAACATTGGCACCATTTTGTATGGGCTGCCATAAGAGCATAAATTGAAGCCGTGGTTGGCAATATATTTTTCCGAAAAAGTCCTCATAACCCGATCAACACATAGTAAAAAGGCATATGTAGGAATTAGTTTGTAGCTTTGTCGAAAATGTTGTATTTTCAAGTATCAAATAATATTTTGGTGATCTGTAATAACTCTTCTTCATTTTTGCAATGTTGGACCTTCCATAGTTTTGCAGGCCGTGGTTGGCAAAAATGCAGTTTGCCAACCAAGCGCAGAAAGGTCTTTTCAAGTGGTGTACATGCCCATTAGAGGGCTCACTATAGACACAACACGGTTCAAAATTGGATTTGGATATAGACCTCTCTATTGTTTTTATTCGTTAAGCGCCATTTTATATGGACTGCCACAGGGGCGTTAATTGAAGCATGTTTGGCAACATATTTTTCCCCCAAAAGTCCTCATAACACCTTCATTACACAAAACATTAAAAGCATGTTTAGGAAGTATTTTCTAGCGGTTGTTGATTATTTTGTATTTTCAACAATCAAATAATATTTGTGTAAACATCAGTGACTATTCTCCATTTTGCAGTGTTGGGCCTTCCATAGTTTCGCAACTCGTGGTTGAAAATGTGCCAACCACGCGTCGTAGATAGAAAGAAATGTACATGTAGGTGTTTTGGGTTTTTTTGCAGGTTTTTTTTTTGGGGGGGGGAACAAATTTCATCCTCTGCATAATCAGTGCTAATAACTACATCTTCATTTTACTGTCAAAGATTTCAAGCTAGCCTGGCACAAGGGCATCAATGGGACAGCTAGTGGGCAGTTTCACATACCACACAGTGTTGAGCTGGATGGAGTTGGGCGTGTGTGGGTTGCGGACAGAATGAATGGCAGGTTACAGGCATTCAGCGAAGATACAGGGGACTTCATCGGAGAATGGACGTTGTGCTTCAAAAATGGGGAACCATACTCAGTCAGGTACTGTGGCATTCTAGATAATCACTGGAGAGATTTATGTGAAGCATGTGTGAGATTCGGAGACTTTATTTTGTGTAATAGTCCCAAAAAGTATGGGTCAGGTTTGCCTACAGTTAAACACAGTGCAAAGTCAAACGTGAAATCTGGCACACATGCGTTTTTTTCTGGCTACATTTGCACTATAATACCAAAATTACCAAAAGAAGTGTTGAACTATTGAGGTTCAAGCCATGTGCTTATATCCTTGTGATCAGAAGAACTTGGTTATTTTTAAAAAAGCATCCAAATCTCATATCAAGTAATTTTTTTTTTTTTTATAACATTTGTGTGCATTTATAGGTGAGCCATTTGTTTTGAAGTTACCCAATGTTAAGCCTGGTTCATACTTCACGCGAATGCGAATGCAAAGCAAACTTGACGTCGCGAAGCATTCGCTGCAAAATTCGCCCGAGTTGAAGCATGTTCAACTTTACGAATTTGCACCGCGAATACTTGCCACGACTTCACAAATTCGCATTCGCTTTCACTTTTGCGCCGAGTTTGAATCGGGCTTCACTTGTAATTTGTGTGGTTATTGATTTTAACCGACTCCTGAATTTTTATGATTGACTCGGCTAAACTCTGATTATCTTAAAGGTAGAAAATATAATGTGTCATTCGTACATTTTGTTTTGGTTTGAAGCAACAAAAGTGCTCAAAATCTAAATAAGGGTGCTTAACAACCGGATGAACTTTTAGCTCGGTGAATGCTGTATATTCCAAGAAAATAATATTCTAGGACCTTGATTTCACTCAAAAGTTGCCGAGTCATGTTATGAATTACGCCTGAAATCATCGCTCGGGACACATTTTCATTCAACTGATTGCAGCTATTTGATGTCACGCACTGAACCAACGATTAGCATCCGTGCGCGTGTGCGCCGTGTCAATGCCTGCACCCACCCATTTACCGCTTCGCCAAATTAAAAACGAACTGCTAATGGACATTTCCAATTAGATGCATCTTTGGAATAGTGACCTTCTTTCATTGTTTCCTTCAAAATGGGAGCATGCCAGGAGCAATAATTTCACAGGGAGTTTAAGCCCCTGATTACTTTAAACCAAGTACGCTTTTCGACAGTAATTTGGTCAGTCCTTGGATGCAAGGACTTCAATGAAAACAATCCATTACACAAATGAACTTGACAGCTTTATTCACTATTGACGTCTGATGTATTGTTCTTTTTTTTGTGGCAGGCTGAGTGCAAGCCACACCCACTTTATTGTCACCCAGCTTCAAGCCAATCGGATTCTCCTCATTACATCACCGAGGCAACCAGGGTCGATTGGCAACTGCACTGTGCTAGACAGCATCCAATTAGCAGAAGACATTCAGCCACATCTTGTGGCAGTCAGCCAATCAGAGGGGGCATTCTATGTGGGCGAGCTGGGATCCAAGGCGTGCCAAAAGTTTGTGCCTGTTTCCTGATAAAAGCAATGCTTTGGATCCAATTCTTCCTTCTTTTTTTTACATTTTTTGTACTTTGGTTTGTTTTTCTCTTCATTTAATTTTTTAGTCTCATTCAAACAAATTGGAAAGTTGGTCTATAAATAATATTGTCATTAGAAAAATGACTAGAAATGCATGTACATTTGAATTATTTGAAATTATATTTCAAATTGCTCCACTTTACCGCAAGTACATGTAATTGTTCCCATGAAATCTTTCATAATGTGGATTAAACTGCCCTTCTACATGTATTTCAGTTGCCACATTAAAAGAAATATTATTTAAAGGGGTTTTATAGTTTGATAGTTTGATATTTTTATAATGAAGGATTACAGTTTATATTGCCTCCTTGGTGAAACACTTGAGAAAGATCTTCTTTGGTTATTTTGCCTCTTCTCAAGAGACGGTACTGAAATGTTCTCTTTTTGGATAAGTTTAAAATTTAAGCTTCATGCTTACACCTGGCATGAAAGTAATGTCTTTTGAAATGCATATTTTTCCTTGCATCATCGAAATTTGATAATTTGATAGCCTAAGTCATATCTAAAATAAATATACACGTGGTTAAATAAAGAAACTTTTGTAAGAAACCGGCTTGATTGTTTGTTAAAGGTGTTGTTGTTGTTTTTTTTTTGGTTTTTTGTGTGCGTCAAATTGTACACCGGGCTGGGGTGAAACTATGGGAGCGACAAGTTAAAAGGGCAAACTATTTTGCTGCAAAAAGTAAAGATTAAAAGTTTTGTTGCTGCATATTCCTCAAATATACGTGCAGTTGTTGTAACTCCCTCCCCCCTTTAACATAATTCGATCTCTTCATGTATATGTTGAGAACATTTGATACACTTTTTACTTCCATTTTGCAAGGAAAGCTTTGTAAAGCTGTGGATTTCTGACGCTTGCTTTAATAATCAACTATGTGAGGGAAACAAGCCCCCAGTCTAGTCCCAGCAGCTGCTCTGACCCCGCCCAGTCAGAAACCAACTTTTTATGAATACCGCCCTCTATTGCTCGAAGGTACCTTGTCTAGTACGTGTCAAAAGAAGGTTGGTGCTTTTGTTCTTTTACCGCATTTTACCACAAATTATATATTTAAAAGTGACAATTATGGTTGGATATAGCATCTTAAGGAAAAATGGAATTACAAACATCGATGTATTTAACCGTAGACTTTCAATAATTTACACCATAAAACCGGAAAACTCTGGCTCTTATTCTCATGCCGAACGGTAACGGCCCTCACGTGCACGGCCTACTCCTAGAACTATGAGGCTCCACGTACGCGTAGTGAGCTACGTGGAGCCTCATGCCTCATAGTCATAGTTCTAGGAGTAGTGCACGGCCTAGACAACCAGACAACGCTGATTCTCGGGGTCGTGGGCTGTATTTAAAGTACTGTAATTTCCGTTTTAGGCATCATAAATGGCTAAAACTTGTGTACAATAAACATTTTCATACCTTTTATCTTGTGTGCAAATTTTATTTCGTAAGGACTTCAAATAACTCGGAACTTGTCCCTACAACTGCCCTATCATTTTCTCTGAGCGCTACATTAAAATGCCATTTTTACCCGGATAACCCCATCGTAGATTGACAAATCAGGTACATGTACCAACTTAAAGAGGAAGACGTCATCTTTTCAGTGTCATATGCGCCTTTGTCATTTTTTGAAGGGGGGAGATTTCATAACCTACCAAAAATGTCTTTCCCCAAAACAAGCAGAAATGTCACATAATTCCAGAACGCGCATACGGCTTAAATGCAAAATGGGGATAATGAAGTCACCAAATATGGTTTAATCTTGCCAATATAGTCTCCAAACTTGTCCCTCCCGAGAGGAAAAAATGCCACTCGCACCCGTGTCGCAAGTACACACAGACCAGGTCAGTGCGCCTGCACACATGCCTGCAACCAACACGAGGTCCGCCGGCTAGCCACATGCGGTTGGCATGGAGTGATTGTGTGTGTGTGTGCATGTGCATTATCTAGCCCGACTGCGTCTGGCCGTACTACGGAAGCTTGAATTGCCTTCCGCAATACCGCATTACCGTGATAATTTATCACAGAAATCCGGAATTCAAAGATAAATCCTTCCGCGATACCGCGTTACTGTGATAATTTATTGCAGAAATCCGGAATTCAAAGATAAATCCTTCCTCGATACCACGTTACCGTGATATTTTATCACAGAAAGCAGGAATTCAAAGATAAATCCTTCCTCGATACCGCGTTGATAATTTATCACAGAAATCCTGAATTCAAAGATAATTCCTTCCGCGATACCGCGTTACTGCGATAATTTATCACAGAAATTCGGAATTCAATGATAATTCCTTCCTTGATACTGCGTTACCGCGATAATCATCACAGAAATCCGGAATTCAAGATAATCCCTTCCTGGATACCGCGTTACCGTGATAATTTATCACAGAAATCCTGAATTCAAAGATAATTCCTTCCGCGATACCACGTTACTGCGATAATTTATCACAGAAATTCGGAATTTAAAGATAATTCCTTCCTTGATACTGCGTTACCGCGATAATCATCACAGAAATCCAGAATTCAAAGATAATTCCTTCCTCGTTACCGATTTGTCTTTGAATTCCGGATTTCTGCTATAATTTATCACGGTAATGCGGTATTGAGGAATAGGTATCTCTGAATTCCGGATTTCTGTGATAAATTATCGCAGTAACACGGTATCCAAAAGGAATTATCTTTGAATTCCGGATTTCTATGATAAATTATCATGGTAACGCGGTATTGAGGAAGGGATTATCTTTGAATTCCGGATTTCTGTGATAAGTTTTCGCGGTAATGCGGTATCGAAGAAGGAATTATCTCTGAATTCAGGATTTCTGTGATAAATTATCACAGTAACACGGTATCGAGGAAGGATTTATCTTTGAATTCCGGATTTCTGTGATAAAATATCACGGTAACGTGGTATCGAGGAAGGATTTATCTTTGAATTCCGGATTTCTGTGATAAATTATCACGGTAACGCGGTATCGCGGAAGGCAATTCAAGCTTCCGTACCGTACAGTACTATCGCAAGCTCTGTAGTACGGCTAGACGCTCAATGCTTCCCCACAGACTGAATTTTTTTTCACTCTGATGTAGCGATTTTGCTACAGATTTTGATCAAGATTATCTTCTCGTCCAGGACAGAAATATCCAAAGTTAAGGTTCCTAGTCGTAGAGGAACTCATACCTTTTAGAAAAAAACGTTCTTTGGTCCCAATATTTTCATCCATCTGGCGAAAAGACGACTTTCAGTCATCATCTTCCACAAATATCGTCCTGAAAATGTCCGTCATGCGATTTCAAAATGGCAACCACGTTGTAATGTATGCATTATGCGGGCGTGCTTGGGCAAGATAATGAATATGCATCATAGTTTATGACGTTTGTCGGGCAAGCGGCGCGGCTGGCCGTACAAACACGAGGTCATGAACTAAATAATGCATATTCATTATCTTGCCCAAGCGCGCCCGCATAATGCATACATTATAACGCGGCTGCCATTTTGAAATCGCATGGAGGACATTTTCAGGATGATATTTTTGGAAGATGATGACTGAGTATAAACGCACATATTATATCATGTTCATTATCGAAATGAAAGTCAAGCTCTCTGCGCTGCTGTCCATGGATCGTAGCACCGCGCCGTGCTGCATAGAGACAAGGTATGGGAAGGGCAACGACATTCTTCAAGATCGTTTTTGTTTTTTGTGAAATCTAAAAGGAGTTTCTAATTAACTAATAAATCATAAAAACAATTACTACTAAGGGAATAAATGTGTGCTCCGGAGGTTTTTATCACTCTGTTTAATACCACTTAGAGTCTGGGTGTTGATAATTACCCGAGCCGGAGGCGAGGGTAATTATCAGCACCCAGACTCTAAGTGGTATTAAACAGAGTGATAAATACCGACCGAGCATACATTTATTCCCATTCATAAATACCTTTTCGGTAAAAAAAGATCAAACAATTCATTCAAAAATCCTGATTTTGTTCAGCAAGTTCACTTCATGCTTTTTGAAACATCCCTCTAGCAAAATAATGGAATGTTCAGCTGGTGAGTAAGATGTAAACAACCCTTTTATGGAGATTGACGCGCGCGTAGCATGTTCTGCGCGACATGGACGCGATGTCGCGCAGAACGCACCTGGGGCGTTGCGTTTTGAATTTAGAACTATAAAATTCTGACTCGCTGGTAGTGTTGCGCATGCCTACGTGAGGACTGTGATCGTTCAACCAATAAAACGGTAAGAGGCACTGGATTTTTAGGAGTCCCCATTTTATGTGACACTGGAAAAGTGTTTAAGACTGGTCTTAAACACTTTTCCATGTCTATCCATGTCTTTATCATCCGTTTAATACCGGCCACGTGACGGGCTCTCGACCAATAGGAATAGCTAAACTGTCTGAGGTATTTATGAATTGCAATTAATGGACAACAAGCTGATTTCATACCAAAGCGCACACTTTATTTTTTGCTTTCAAATTGGGTTCTTGGTCAGTGGGTTGTGTGCAAAATACTTTTGTTTATTAATAGATAGAAGTAATTAATTTGTATAGTCGCACACACTTAATCAGTGTTGCTGCACATGTTCACATAAAAACACATTGCCCAAATTTGGTGGATTAAAACAACTGTCTCTTCAAGTCATGGTAGTTTTAAATATTAAAGTTCATTTGCATACATTTACATACATAATTAATACAATATAAGCCAGTTTCAAATAAATATTAGCGGTGGGGTTGTTTATCACTAGAGGAACACACCAGAGCCCAATTTCAGGCCTGGATCTCATACACACCTCAAGTTATGACAATTTTGCATATAAGGTCAAATTTGCATAATTTGGACTCAAAAATTCAAGATTTTCCCTAAAAGTCTGATTTTGTGGTCCTGTATCTCACGAAATGTGTAACCAGTGACTGTGAAACTTCATAGATGACAAAAACCCTGTAGAATCTTTCAGCTCTGCGAAAATAAAATAAAGAATGCATTAATTTCTAAAGTTATTGTCCAGTACATTTTTAAAAAACAGAAATTTTCCATCGGTGTTTTACTCTAAAAATTGCATGTTCCTCCTTCATAGATTGTACAAAGTGTACAAAGTAGTTTCAAAACCTTCAAATTGCTATAATTTTGAATATAGTGTCACAAAAGTCGTAATTAATTACTTTTCACAAAAATCCACTATTTTGTCCAAAAAATAGTCAATATTTGGCACTCTTTCTTTAATCGTAACTCAAAAACGGCTAGTTGAAATTCTATCAAGTTGTACATTTTTGAAAAGCACTCAATGAGATCTATCCAACTGTAGCTGTTTCAAGACCCTTTTACCAGATGTAGTAGGTGATGGCACTAGTTTCGTTTTTGTGCAGTTAGTCCCAAAGCAAGGCCTGTCAGCGCCATCCCGCATGGCTCTCATGTATCACAGTCTAAAAGTACCTTAACATGGTCAGTTCTGGACAAACTTTATACTGTTGGAAAGCAGATGAATGGGCCAGCCAGCATGCAAATCGGCAGGGCTGTAGACCTGAAACTTTTGGAGCAAACCGCAGATATCTATGTAGTAGGTGATGGCACTAGTTTCGTTTTTGTGCAGTTAGTCCCAAAGCAAGGCCTGTCAGCGCCATCCCGCATGGCTCTCATGTATCACAGTCTAAAAGTACCTTAACATGGTCAGTTCTGGACAAACTTTATACTGTTGGTAATGTCCGGCCTACTCTTAACACTAAAGCTTTGTTTAGTACCTTTGTAATGATTTCTCATGGTTCAATAGTTTTCCTGTCAGATATCATCAAAATGGCTGAACAAGAAGAGATGATGCCAACACAAGATGCTGAGAGACAGGGACAGGTTGCTGATGGAGACTGTGCAGAGACTCAGGACCAAGCACTGGCCTTGAGGAGACCAGGCAATCAGGACCAGACAACAGGTGAGCAATAAACCCTGGCTGTAAGCAAACTGTATGCATGTTGATTCCTGGAGACATTTCACTGTTGACTTGTTCACGCTGTACAGTTTGTATGAAAATTAAAATGCAAAGGAATTGTTCAAGTTAAGAAATGTGTATTGAAGTGCAAGGGGACTATATATTCACTTTCTTTACTTCATTGATTTTTACAAATAATGGTTATGACATATATGAGTGCAGTGGTAATTAAGTGTAATTCCATCTGTCACCTCAGGAAAACTATGCTTTACATTGCACGAATGTGAAACATTCCTTATTTGTTTTATACACTGCCTGAATAAATCCTTGTCATATGATTTGTTACAGTCATTAGAGCCATGTTTAATACAGTGTCATCAATAGGGTGTCCACGGTCTTTCAACGGTTACACTATTCGACAATAGTGTGACCGTAGAATTTTTGTGGTGTAGCCAGGCCGTGTGGGTAGGGATGATTAATCCAACAAGTCATGTGATCAGTGACCCACCAACCTGATAAGGGTGATTTCTTCAGGCATTGTGTAATAAGAGACATTTTATTCCCGTTTTTCAGACATGATGCCAGTTGCAGCAGTCAATCAATTGCAGCAGTCAGTGCATCAGATATCTGGCTCTGGACACGTACCCATCTTCAACCCAAAAGATTGCACCATCAATATCTACCAATCAAAAGGTAGAAAACAAATAATTAATGATACACAATCTCTTTTTATGCATCCACTCCTATTTGCTTATTTCTATTTAATACATGATTCAAATAGGTTTCTGATGAAATAGTAAACATTGTTGATATTGTTGATGAGCATAATAAAGCAGGACAAATGTCAAGGTCACTGTTTGTCTGTATACTGACAATGATGTAGTTGCTCCCACCGAGTATTGTAAACTGAATGCAATTTTGTACAGTTTCATCAAAGCAGCGACCTTTTGCTGCTTTACCAACCATTGGCCTCAACTAGAGATGCGTTACTGCAACAGAATGAAATCACTCTGTTTTTTTTGTTGTTGTAAATACATGTAGTAAACTTGCAATTAAGCATTCAACCTCTTGTGTTCTTCACTTTGGCCAATGGAGTTAGCACCCCCAATTCAAATTCAATATTGTAATCTTATGTGTGTTTGGATAACACTTCAAATTACAGTGCGGTTCCTTTGTGTGGTGAAGCTCAGGGCAAGCAGGCCTTTTGGTCACGCTTCACTGCTCTCACTGTGTTGTTTTCTCCTGCAGGGACTCTTGGTGTGACACATTTACCTTAACACTTCGTGTCCCTTCACTTGAAACTGACCTGCAGGGGTCTAAAGGGTTATACTGCTCTGAATATTTTCTTCCCACTATGAGGGTTAATTCCCTAATAATGTGCTTGTCTCCTTTTTTGACAATAAACAATTATCTATCTCATATTTGATTTGATTGAAGATGATGCACATGCATCACACCACTCTGGTCATCCATCAGTTGACATATCAGAGAATCCACCAAGTACATCACAACAACCACCAACACAGCATGTGGCCTCAGGTGCACAAGGTAATTATCAATGAATGTACCAACTCCAACCAGATGTCAATGTATACATTCTTTACTGACACTGGTATGATGGGAATACAGGGTTTGTTCTTTGTTAATGTACAGAATTATTAAAAGCACAGCATCTTTTTGCCTCCAAAGAGTTTGAGAATGTAAGACTTTTTTCATGAAAATAATTATGTATCATCTGTCATGACTTATAATGTCTGACACGTATGCTCAAAAGTCCAACATGCGTGTAGGCACGTATGATGCGCGGCTGGAATATGCAGTGTGGCCTCAGAGAGGAGCACATGTTAATTGCCTACGTGCACAGTGGGCGGGGCTTAGTGGATCCAACATGCGTGCAGACGCGTATGACGTGCACAGCTGTAACATGCAGTGTGGCCTCAGAGAGGAGCGCATGTTAATTGCCTACGTGCACAGTGGGTGGGGCTTACTGGATCAGTCTATTGCAGAGCTTTTCAACACTTTGTTGTGTGAGTGATTAAGATTCATGCATCATTGAGCAGGAGGTTATTTCAATCCTGTCACATTTTTTCCTCCCACACTCACAAAGCAACAAGCTTTTAGTGCTTTAATTTTTGCATACAATGAACCAATATTTCAGCTCAAAATGGTACTTTTTACAGACAAGGAGCTAATTTATTGCTTGGATGCCAAAATGCATCAATTGCATGATTAAGTCATTCAACTCTATGGTCATTTCAATATTGTAGGACGCAGCGCCCCCAAAAAGATGAAGCTTGACAGTCCGGCCCAAGATGCTGCTGATTGCTGTGAAGATGCTCTGAAGTCATACTACAGGGGGAAAGGTAGCTTTGTTAAAGTGCTTCCATGGGTGGGTGATGACAGGAAACACATTACAGAAATCTACACAAAGTTACAGTTAATACTTGGTAAGGACAAAGTGAAGAAGCTGGTATCCTATGATGATATATTACAACTTGAGACAGGAGAGGGAGATCTGATCCTTATAGCTGTTTTAACTGGGGAGGCTGGTAGAGGAAAAACCACACTTTTTAAGAAAATGGCATATGATTGGGCAGTTGGTTCTAGTCAGGTACTACAGAAGTATAAACTTGTCTTCCTGTTGAAAATGCACGCACTGGAGCAGAGTTCAGATCTTATTGATGCAGTTTTTGACCAACTCTTGGCTAAAGAAAGTATTGATAGAGGTGCCCTGGACATGTTTATCAAGAAGAGTCCTGGAAAAGTCCTTGTTTTACTAGATGGCTTTGATGAGCTCATGACTACCTCCTTGTGTGAATCCTCATTTGGTTCCATCCTGGAGATCCTTAATGGAAAGATGTTGAGGGGTTGTACTGTACTTGTAAGCACCCGCCCCTCACACTTTCACAGACTTATTTCAGAGGAACTGGTTCAGGAACCATTCACACATGTCAAGGTCCTGGGTTTCAGTAGAGACGATGTTACTGAGTATGTTACTAATTTTTTCACTAGTGAACCTGACAAGGCCAAGGGGCTTCTTGAAAAGATTGAATCGTCGCGCCTTCTGTCTAGTTTATCTAAAAGTCCAATGCTTCTTCTTTTGATGTGTGTACTATGGAGAGAAGACTGCACACTCCCAAAAACAATGTCACGTCTGTATCATGATGGATTTTCATATATCTTCCAAAGAAAAGGATTGGACTCGCAAGATGAAGTAGCAAAAATTGTGATTGAAATTGGCAAGGTTGCGTTGCATGGTCTTCTTTCTCCAGATCAGTCACTCTCTTTCAAAGAAAGTGACTTTGAGCAGTGTGCTTGAGCTGGCTCTGAAAGCAGGTATTCTGACCAGACAGAGAGTCCGCAAGAGACTACATAGTTACAACTGTATTCAGTTTATTCACAAGACATTCCAGGAATTCTCTGCTGCTGCTTACTTGCAAAGCTTGTTAGAAACAGACCCAAAGGAATTTCGGAAGATTTTGAATAAAATTATGACAAAGGGTGCAAGGAGGTTTGAGTATCTTCTGCGCTTTTGTTGTGGTGACAATGAGGCATGTACATATGAGATTCTGAAGGTATTTCAGGTGAGGTGTGGGGAGGAGTTGTCATTCAAATCAAACATGGGTCAGTTGGCACTTCATTGTTACTTTGAAGGTCAATCCAAACGTTTGCCTCCAGAGGAATTCATACATTCATTCATAACAGATGAAATTCGCATTCAAAGGCTTAAAAGGGATTGTCTGAACTCAGTCATATACTTTGTGAAATGTGTTGCTGAACAGACAAAAGACAGTGGCAACAAATACCTTGCTAATGTACATACATTGTATGTATACTATTGTAAATGGACATGGTTTATTGAGGAGTTAGCTGTTACCATGTGTGCAATGACAAATCTTCTTCTTGTAGATTTCAAGGGCAATTCAGATACTAGTACATTGCTCAGGCATCTACCCAACTTGGTACATGAATTGAATCTTTCTGGTAATAACCTGGGTGGTACAGCAGCATTATGGTGCATACATTTGAAGCAGTTGAAGTCTCTTACAAAGCTGGACTTGTGTAACTGCTCATTGAAAGGACAGGACATCAAACAAATTGCTGAGTCACTCGGGGATCTACCAAACTTGGGTGAATTGCATCTTTCTGGTTATAAGCTGGGTGGTACAGCAGCATTATGGTGCATGCATTTGAAGCAGTTGAAGTCTCTTACAAAGCTGGGCTTATGTGACTGTTCATTGAATGGACAGGACATCCAACATGTTGCTGAGTCACTCATGGATCTACCCAACTTGGTTGAATTGAATCTCTCTCATAATGACCTGGGTGGTACAGCAGCATTGTGGTGCATGGAGATAAAGCAGCTGCTGCACCTTCAGAGGCTGAACCTCAGATTCTGTGACCTGACAGAGGAAGACGAGAACCATATTGATGAGTCACTGAGTGACCTGAAGAAGAATGGATTAGACATTAATATTGGGACAGAAATGTTAATGATGCGATTTAATCATACAAAGTTTTTTAAAACATCACTGATTTAAATCATATGATTTGTTTTTTAAATCACTAATTTAAATAATTTGGTAACAGTATTATTTTTTGCAAAGTAAATTGACTGAGGGTCATTTTCATCATTTAAATCAACTGATTCCGTTTACATGTAGTTACAAAGTGTAAAATATTGTTAACACATTCAAACACCCCTACTTCATCAGCATCGACTCAACTTACATATTGGTTTTGCATAATACCCAAAATCATTGGTTTTGATTAAAGTCAAAATCTGAGTTAAAAAGTTTTTGTTCAAAGTTTTGATTTTAAAGGGAAGATAAAATATTTGCAAACATACAAAAAAAACCGAAATGATCAAATTATCACAAAATACCTTACTGGTTTGTTAGGGAATGACAGTCTAAAGCATCCTGTAAAATCATGTCTCCTGGTGTGCTGACATTTTCAAGAAAATGTGTATTTTTCCAACACTGGTTGGCCAAGCAGCGTTGGAAAAAACTGGCTTTTAAAAAAAAAAACGCTCTGAATTTTTCATAACAGTTGTTCCGTATTTTCTTTACAATTGATTACACACCTGTGAAGGGGTACAAGCCTGCCAGACTGATTCGCTGACCTTACAATTCCCCAACGTCTATACATTTCTCTGTTTCATCTTAAGGGGTTAGGGAACCAGACTACAAGAACATGATTTGTTTTCTTGGTTTTTCCAGCATCTACAAGCCCAAAACGTGAACAAAATCAGATTAACAATATCTGCTATAACATACTAATCCTCCAAATCCATTTATTTCTGAAAATTGTAGCAAAAGCAAATGTTGTACATTCCCTGTAAAGACAGCACACTCACGTTTGCTTTAATCATTCCTAATTGATCTGTTTACAGTAACATTGTGAATCAACTGTGTGGGTGTACATGTAGGCTTACCTGAACCATCTAAAGGTGTATTAAAGTCCCAATTGATAGCATTTATTCCTAAAATTTCTCCACAAAACTAGATTAAGTTTTATAGGCCTGGGGGTTTGGTCGGTATCAAATGAGGGGAATAATGCTGATTGTGATTTTTGGTAAGGTATGCACCCCGGCCCTGTAGTTGGAAAATATGTGAAAGCATTGCAGCGGTATGTGGCAGCTTTTTGGGTGCTATCACTTTCAAAAAAAAATTGCGACCAATACATGCTTGTATGATGATGACTGGAAAGCCAATTTCATAAGCTACTTTTAGGTGGAAAAAAAATACTGAAATTGCTCAATTGGTTCAAAGAATATCACCAATCAAACGCGATGACCCTAAAACCTCTTTCGTCCAAAAATGCAGTTTCAAGAATCGTCATCTTCAAATATCACCAGCGATAAAACCTCGGTTTAAAAGTTAAAAATATTCTTTTTATTGGTTTTGTAAATCATATTGTTTGCCTAACCAGGGTTGTTAATAAGGATATTGTGTATTACAGTTGTTGACAGTTGTTGAAACAAGTATTCGGAGTCATTTTCTTTGTTGTTCCAAGCAGTCAGAATACACAAATTGCTTTTTTTGGTAGAAACAGGTTTTACGGTCATTGCGTTTAAATAGTGATATTCTTTGAATGCACGGATTGAGCAATTTCATTATTTTTTCATCTTAAAGTAGCTTATGAAATTGGCTTTCCATTCATTATTATTTTTGGTGCTACATATTTTTTTAAAATATGAAATATAATTTTAGGGGTTTAGGTTCTGCTTTTTTTGACTCATCCTGTATATGTTTTTGTATATCTTGTACAATACCATGAATCACGTTTTTCATATATATCCACGAACAACATATCTCAGCTGTATCAATCAAGCCATGCACCTATAACATGTCTTCAGTATTAATGTGCCATTGACCAAGTGAGGTAGACTACATGTAGATGAAATCAAGTGATTTTTTTTAAACCACTGATTCAATAGAATTGTTTCAAAAGCATTGATCAATTTATTGAGTTTTGTGGATGATGGGCATTATAGGAACCTGTAAACTCCTTAGTTATGAGTGTAAGATGCATGGGGAGATTTAGACACATTTTTCGACAAATCAATATTTTGAAAGTTAAACAAATTGAAAAAAATCTGCTTGAAATAAAATTAAAAAAAAAAAAATCAAATGAAAAATATCGCACACCCTGCGTTGGATTAGTCACAATGAAACAATGGAAATGTTAACGTATGAACAATAACTTTTGCCAGATTGAATGAATCTGTCGATCGTCAAAAAGTTAGACTTTTTTGTCTAAAGAAAGAGTCTACTCAGTAAAAATTTAATTCATTGGTCAATTTTTTTCTTTCGGCAGGGTGGAGGGTATAGACCTGAACAAATCTAGAAGCAAAATTGTAACGAGAGTGATTTGTGTTTACAGAGAGATTTCCTCAGTGATATATTGTGGCTCCTTCATTAGAACCATTTAGAAATTCTCAAAGATCTTCCTATTAAAGCTGCACATTGACAGTTAAAAACGTGAAGCATAGACACTGTAGGCATGGCACTGATGGGTATGTAGGACTTCTGCCTTAATTGGTCAGATTGCTGAATCCTTTCTTCATTATACACAAGACATGGTGACTCAGCAACATCATGCAAGTCCAGTACACTTCTATCAGTCAACTGTGTTATCTGTGTTGTCACCAATTACAAAGCTGGAAAGGTTAATATCTGGTTGTAAGATTCTGCTCAGCAATCTGCGATTGTTGTCTTAAGTAAAGCTGTCTGTATTATTTGTGAAGGCTTGTTTTCTTTCACGTCTGAGTGGTTCCTACACTTTCTGTTTCCCTTCTTGGGGGGAGGGGGACTGGAGTTCCAACCATCTACCACCCTCTGACTTAACACATTCTGTTATAAAGTCACCAGCTGTGAGGGGATCTTTCATTGACATTTTCATTTGAGTGTTTATAACACTTTGTGTTTTCCTTGGGAAAGCGAGTCCCATTGTCATGTTTATGATGATTTGTGTTTCCCAAGAGGAGTGAGTCCCAGTCATCTACCACTCTGTGTCTGAACACATTCTGCCTATCAGCTGTGAGTGTATTTTTCCTTGAACATGCCTCTGTCTATATCTCTGCTGGTTTGTGTTTCTCCTAAGGGAGTGAGTTCCAGTCATCTACCACCCTCTGACTGAACACATTCTGCCTATCAGCTTGAAGGGGATCTTTCCTGGAACATGCCTCTGTCTGTCTCTGCTGGTTTGTGTTTTCCTGGGGGAGTGAGTTCCAGTCATCTACCACCCTCTGACTGAACACATTCTGCCTATCAGCTTGAAGGGGATCTTTCCTGGAACATGCCTCTGTCTGTCTCTGCTGGTTTGTGTTTTCCTGGGGGAGTGAGTTCCAGTCATCTACCACCCTCTGACTGAACACATTCTGCCTATCAGCTTGAAGGGGATCTTTCCTGGAACATGCCTCTGTCTGTCTCTGCTGGTTTGTGTTTTCCTGGGGGAGTGAGTTCCAGTCATCTACCACCCTCTGACTGAACACATTCTGCCTATCAGCTTGAAGGGGATCTTTCCTGGAACATGCCTCTGTCTGTCTCTGCTGGTTTGTGTTTTCCAGGGGGAGTGAATCCCAGTCATCTACCGCCCTCTGACTGAACACATTCTGCCTATCAGCTGTGATATGAGAGGATTTTTCCTTGAACATGCCTCTGTCTATCTCTGCTGGTTTGTGTTTCTCCTAAGGGAGTGAGTTCACCCTCTGACAACACATAGTGCCTATCAGCTCTCTCTGTTTCTTCTGCTGTGTTTCTTTCCTGTACTACCTCTCATACATTTCAAGATCTTGCACTGACTCCAAGCCAATTCAATCACCCTCATCAACTGAAAATCAACATTCCTTTGTCCCCTTAATGTCTCCCCGGCCCATACAGAAAGTCCCTTGGCCTTGTCAGGTTTGAACCCTTAGCTGCATCAACTGACTTGAACTGTCTGCTCAGATTAATCATTACAGTCAAATTTGGACCTTCCCACATTGATGGGGAAATATCCAGCACAAAGTGGTGGTTAGTGGTGACGTTTTGTGAGTCTCATTGTCAAATTCTCTGAAAAAACTTCTAAAGATCTGCCCAAGCAAATGATTTCTGTATTGGATAGTTTAATTGCACCTTGCACAGTGTACAAAGGGACACTACTGACAATGTAGAAATTTGTTCAAATGCTAGTTACCCAGGAAATGCTAGTTACCCTTTTCAGAGAGGGAGATATTTGCAAGAACTATCTGTAGTCTGTGAATAATGAGGATCCTTATCTCTGTATTCCAGTAACTTGACTGTGACAGATGTAATAGTTGTAATTACATGTAGTGTGGTCATTACTCTATGGTCTGATGATTGGGGATAACATGTACATGCAGAAATACAACCAGCCATTCTCATTAACTGTAATAATTGTACATTACATGATAAATTGTTTGTAAATATGCAGAGGTAATTTATATTTTTATTTTTTTGCTATTTTGTATCAATTGTTAAATGAATATTGCTGCAAATTGCCTACTGACCTGATTGACCTGCAGTGTGCAATCATTTCTGTAAACATTTCTAAAATACCTGTGTTTGTAAGTATTAATATTCGTCGTCTGTTTCGCCAGTGCACTTTTCTTATGAGTTTTACTGTGCTGAACATTATTTAATAATGTGTAATGTATGCAGGGCCCCAATGGGAGTTTGTTTACAACTGTTTGGGCACACCCTGGGTATAAAGAAATGGAACAAATAAATAAAAGAAATCAAGTGAGATGGCTTGACTTTTCAATCCTAGTAGGGTCTGTCTCAAATGCAAACAAAACTATGTGAACATTTAATATTGCTCATCTGAAGATTGGGCAAAGCGAGCCAGATTGTTCTATTTTTATAACTTCTATTCTGTATTAATATATAGTCTGATGTACTTTTTATAACAGCCAACTTGCCTTGCTTTTGTACCAAGTCATAAGAATCATGCAACTTGCCATCATTGGATCCAGTACAACTCAGATTTGTTTTCTTCTTAATATCAGGAATCACATATTACATGATGTACATTGTATAGTGTTTACAATGGGTCAAATGTTTGTTATTTCCAGATGAATGTTGCCTTTATTATGCACTGAATGCCCGCATCATTAGCGTAATGCTGACATAGCAGCCTGACACAGCAGTTTGAGTTTTTATCTTTGTCTTCTGTCACACACAATTAAGCAAGGCATTTGAGTTAATATGATACACGAGGTATTTAATCAAATCAATAGAATTCTTAGTTGTTGCTGTCAATGTAAATCTCTGATTAAAAAAAGGTCACACAAAGTTTTATATTACACAATATAAATTTGAATTTTTCTCATGTACGTTTTATGTGATTGAGACAGCCAACACAGATTTGATCCAATCTATCAAAATGGGGATCCTTTGCTGTTATGTTTTGGTAATAATATTCATAAAGGTGTGACAATGATAACTCAAAGGGTTCTTTTTTATATGTTTGACAGTATTACATTGTTTTACTACTAAAGATTGTTTGTTACTTCCTTGCTACAATACTCAAGAAAGATTTTCTGGAGTCATGATTTTTCACAAAAGACAGTACAGTGTACTGAAACTTCCTTATTAGCTATTTCTTAGCTGTATCGATCGATATGTTTCCCGTAAAAGTCAAGCTGCATGCTGGGTAATTCCATGAGAATGTGGATATGGCTGAAAAATGGAAAATTTAAGAAATCTTCAAATGACAAGTACCATAATCTCAAATGTGGTGTAAAATTAAAAGAGACAAACAAGAACCCTTGTTTGAATGATTTTCCAGTAAAATAGAATATGGTTACGTGTATTTGTTTCCACAAATTGGTATTTTGCCGAAAAATAACGATTTAAGGTCGTCCTTTTTGCACCTAGTTACATGGAAAATGCATGAATTGTTGTGACTTTTTGTTTTTAAGGAAGAAAGCAAGGTTCATAATTATTTTGTGCCACAAGAGTTTTGTGGTTCGATTATTAGTTTCTTGAATGTTTAAACTTGTACCAAAGATGAGCAGACAAACTGTAACGTGAGTTACCATAACACGAGTTTCCAAAATATATCTCTCGGCCTCGGGGAAATTTACTATTGCTTATTTTTTAATAATTATTACGGTAGAGTACTCTAATGATGTACGTGCACTTTCCCCATCATTGCACATTATGTGTGAAACTTTCAAATGTTTGCTATTTAATTTTTATTCATGCCCTTTTTTCGTAACTTGAGTTTATTATACCAATCAAAAACTTACTGCCAAACCAATAGATTATTCCTTTTGCTGGCCTTTTTTTTGTCGCAGTTTAGTCACTTAATTTCAAGGGATCTTCTGTGAGAAAAATCCACTCTTAATGCTTCGACTCGATAGAAAAACCGAACACAGATAAGACCCGCTCCAAATGTAACATCACTTACCATGGAATTGCCCTGCTTGTTTCCAGGTTGTTTATTCCCTGTGACAGAGCTTTTAGGAGCTCATCTGAAGGATAATCTTTTTCAAATATTTTACATCCATCATCAAGGGATCATTACGCATTTGTTTCAAAATTTAATGCCATTTTGTTACCTTTTAGCCGATCACATCCTCTCGATATCTCCTGGCTTCCCGAAGTCAGTTTCGACAGGTTTTTATGTAGTTAAAGGGAAGATACAACATTTGCAAACATCAAAAACGAAATGATCAAATTATCACGAAATACCTTACTGAATTGTTAGGGACTGACAGTCCAAGTTATCCTTTAAAATCATGGCTCCTGGTGTGCTGACATTTTCAAGAAAAACTATTTTTCTAACGCTGGTTGGCCGACCAGCATTGGAGAAAACTGTTTTTTTTCCCCAAAAAACTGTTCCTAAGTTTTCATATTTAGTTATTCTGACTTTTCTTTGCAATTGATTACACACCTGTGAAGGGGTACAAGCCTGCTAGACTGATTCTCTGAGCCTACAATTCCCCAAGTGTATTAATTGCTTTGTTTCATTTTAAGTGGGGTCAGGGAATCAGACTACAAGAACATGATAGGTTTTTTTGGTTTTTCCAGCGTCTACAAGCCCTAAACGTGAAACAAGTCAGTTTAACAATATTGTCTATAACATGCTAATCCTCCAAATCCATTTATTTCTGAAAATTACAGCAAAAGCAAATGTTGTACATTCCCTTTAAACTAAAACTTCATAAACTAATAAAGAGAAAAGTGAAATTTACAGTCATCAGCTGTCATAATGTTTTTATTTGTTACAGTTTCATAATTGTGGAAACTGTTCCCTTTTTCCTGGAATGGAAATATCACGTTTTGGAAATAAAATCTTCACATCATTATCAATTTGTTCTCTCAGTGAATGCTTAATTTTGATGTCAATAGTAGTCATTTGACAAGGGAAAGCCAAGTACTTCTGTGCAAAAAAGGAAACGTTAGTTATTAGCAAAAGAGGGGAGGGGAAATGCCCAATGTTGTAAGTACTGATAGTAATACACTTTATAGGCCGGGAAAAAACATCATTGCGACTTTTACTCTATCAGGGCCGAAGGCATAATTTAGCTCTGTCAGGCAGACACAGTTTGACCGATCAACATGAAATTTGGTGACTTTCCAAGGTTTTATATGAGGTCCCAGGCAATAAAACGGAATCCGTAGAATATCCATGGTAACCATGGCAACCAATTTAAAAACATTATTAATCATAACATTTGGCCATTTTACGTTGAAAAAACCCATGGAAATATGCATTTCTGTGGGTCAAAACCATGTTTTCTCAGCCCGAGCCTTTCAAGTATCAACTTTACACTAAATTTACGATCACGTGACCGACTATAAAAGTGCAATATGGCTGCCTAGTACACAAAAGCCATTTGTAATTTTCACATTTTTTTCCAGAAATTTTTCCCTTTTGGGTACTTTTTGACAGTCTTTGCATGATTTAACGTGCCCATTTTGGTTCGAAAAATTCAGATTTGTGTGCAAAATCATGAACAATCACGATTTTGCACCAAAAGAGGGTATACATAGCGCCCCTGTCACTGAATTTTGGGTGTCAACAAATATTTAATTGGATGAATGCAGACAGAGCTAAAGAATGTTTTTACCAAATTTGAAAACTTTTGAAATGCAAACGTAGAAATTATGCCAACATTATTATGTCATGACTAATCTAGGCAAATTAAATGATTAAGCAAAGTGCCCTCTTGTGTCACCGCAGTGCAACTAAATCAAATCATATTATTGATTACCAACAAACCAAATTTCCTGCCATGATTGGTTTATTACATCAAGTTTTTTTGTATGTCATTAAAAAGAAGAAATGAGAATTCCATAAAAGATGCAGGACTCGTTACAGTTTGATGCAATTATACAGAGAGAATTGGGAGAAGTTTAATGAAATCATCTCCAAGCTTGTTTTACGAGACCGTCTATTTATTTTTAAAAAATACTTTTTCAGTATTTATGAAAGTTTCCATTAAAACTATCGAATCTTGAAGAAATTTGAGACTGAAAGTTAGCATTTATTTAAAGTAACTACGAACTTGTCCTCAGAAATTCAGACTTTGCTAGTTTGTGTACAGACTAAAACCCCTAAATATTAAGATTGGCCTGCGGCCTAAAATTGCTTCAAGTACAGGGTTATTTTTTATCTTTCTATCTTTGTCTGCATAGCAATTATTAAAAAAAAAAGTAGGAACCAGGGAACATATTTTTTTCCTTTAATTTATATTATTTTAAACCAATTAAGGGATTGTAAAGGGATGTAGAAAGATATAGAAATGTAGGATTTCTGACGTCTATGGGTCTAGCAAGGGAAAGCAATATTATGTATGGGGACAATAGTGAACTTTCTTCAAATTACGACCAGGAACTTCGGCCTCTTGATCAGTGGCGTAGCCAGGTATTTTTCAGTGGGGAGCTGGGGCGGCGGAACATTTCATGGGGGGGGGGGGGGCATTTTGTTAAATGATAATTTTGATCTTGCCCCGCCCATCGCGCGCGCGTGGCAGCTTTGTGAACACCGCCCTCCATTGACGGAGGTTAATGCATGATGATATTATGCATTCAATGATCTGATGATCCATCAACACCGAAGTTGTGAACTATTATATAGTTTTTAACATTTATTGATTGTAGTAGGCCTACAGTAGTAACTATAATACTACAGAATGAGTAGAAAAGCCCTCGTTCACGTGGATGTCGTGAGTGATGTGATATGCCCGTGGTGCTGGGTTGGCAAGAGACGCTTGGAAGAAGCAATGCGACAACAAAATGGTTCGTGTGAGCTCTTCGTTAAAAATTTTCGTTTTGGCACAAAAGTGTAGCTGCAGCATAGCAATAGCACTAGCCCGACTGCGTCTGGCCGTACAGTACTATCGCAAGCTCTGTAGTAGCTTGCGATAGTACTGTACGGCCAGACGCAGTCAGGCTATACAATAGCACTAGCACAATTTATGACTGAACAGCAGCTCAGCACACTTACGCACTTTTTTGCAAGTCATGCGAGAAATAAACAAACAACCCAAAAGGATCATGACACAGCGTCAAGCATGGGAGTAATTGTGGTCGTAATTGTAGGAAATAATGGGAATTTGTGTAGTTACCTTTTTCTGTAAGTTTAAAGTGTTTTAATCATTCCAAAATAACTTACTTTTGCAGCCTTAAGATAAATCTTCTCTGACTATCCCATAAATGTGGCCAATGCACTGGACTACCTCCGTAAATAAAGGCCACACTTCCACCATGACTAGCTTGGGTAACTCCAGCCAGCTGACATGCTCCATATTCATTTACATGTGAATGAATATGGAGCATGTCAGCTGGAGTTACTCAAGCTACACCATGACCATGTTCAAAAACATTTCAAACTTTGTCAAATTTTGATTTTCACATTTAAGCTTTAGTTTGTAATTTATATTTGCTTTATTAGAAGCATACTCACCCTCTTTATAGGCTAATCAGAAAGTGCTGCCTTTTTCAGATGTCTATTTTTCGTGAAACTTCCAGATTCGATGACACACGTTAGGGTATCATGAAATTTCCTTTTTTTTATCTGAGTGATGTTCTTGTCCTATACTGTGTGCATCATTGCATTTCCCAGTCCAGCGAAGCCTGCACTGAATTAGCTTGAGTAACTCCAGGTGACATGGGCAAAACCTAATTTGTTTTACCAGCTGACATGGCTGACATGGCTGACATGCTGATATTCATTCACATAGAGCGCTGGAGACAGAACTACGACGTGAGAGTGTGGTCTTAAGAGACCCTTCCAGAATGCCCTCCCCAAAATTGTCCTTTTCACCTCTGTTAATATTATCCACCCCAGATTCCATTTACTTACCTCATACCATTTAACAGTCATTTACAAAGCTACTGATCGACTTGAAACAGACCAACAACAAAAAAATGTGAAAAATCTTGACGATTTCGGTCGAAAACGTCCAGTTCCAACGGCTGTCATCCATTTTGTTTGGTTAATTATGCAAATGCCATGCATCACATGATGACATTGAAAAAAATCTGCGCACGCTATGTATGTGGGCAGTGACTAGCTGACTAGTTGCGACTATTTATTGATAGTCGCCGCGACTCGCCCAGGCCTAGTGGGTACCACACTGCTTTCAGGCGCCGCTAGTTGGTTCAATTTTCGTCTGGTGCAGAAACTAAAACGTGGATTTTCGTTCTCTTTTAGGAAGGGGGTCTAAACTAAACAATCTCCAAAGAATGTTGCAACCTGACGCCCCTTTTTTCATCATATGGCCGGGGGGGGGGCTCCGTGCGCATGCGCAAGTATCGTCAGACCTCCTAAAGCTACGCGCTCCTATTTCTTGGCACTCGCCTTTAAGTTACATATTCAGTGTAGTAAATATGCACCTTGAGGTGGATTTTTTTGCGATTGTCTGCGCTTTATAAATTTCTCTATTATTATTATTACATTTTGCATCGCGTGCATCCTAACTATGACATACTGTCACTGGGATCATATCCTTTGATGTACAAACTTTCACCAGCAGGCAAAAAAATGTGCAAAGTGAAGGCTCACCATTAAATCAGGCAAAATATGAAGACAAAAAAGATGGGAAAGATTCCCATATCTGGCCATCAGTCTGGGCAAATCTATTGTACAAGAAACAGCTGTCACATTGCAACTTGCGCGCCACGACAAGTTTTGGCACTGCAAAAATGTAACTGTTTCTGTTTGAACACTGCAGATAAATACGAGTTTGTGGTGCGCTGGGAGCCGTTTCTGCTCAGGCCAGAGATGCCCGAGGAAGGCATGCCTAGACCCCCAGGGTTTCCCAGTCCAAGGTGAGAGACATGGACTTGATTAAATATTTTCAAATATTCAAATTGCAATGATTAACTCAAACCCCTTGTTGAGCACTTTTACTAGAAAGTATTCTGAATCTGCCAAAGTCCATCCATTTTGTCTAATGCAAAAGCAAATGTTGGTGTCCTGAGTCAAACATGTTTTCACCTGTGTAGTACATATTCCTCGTACACACCAAACATGTACATGTAGCCAAGGAGCTAAACTGGTGAGATCCTAAATCCATCAAAGTTAGCAGTCTTGAATCCATCAAAATCCCCAACATTTTCAATACGGAGGTATTATAAATCCGCCGAAATATTCCAAAACAGGGGTGTGGATTTTGATGGATTCAGGTACGTTAGGGTTAATTACAATTCCATTCACAATCCTAAATTGGCTGCCATTAGAAATTTGAAGTGAACCAGCCTTGCACCTGTTGAGACTTGACAAAGAGTTTTTTCAAAAATTACAACAAACACTTACGTTTTGATACATTTTTTGAGGTATTACCCAAGGGTAGTGTCAGGGGTTTAGCTGTGGGTGGGGAGAGGGTGTTTGCAAGCATATTT
Organism: Patiria pectinifera; assembly: GCA_029964075.1. Lineage (NCBI taxonomy): Eukaryota > Metazoa > Echinodermata > Asteroidea > Valvatida > Asterinidae > Patiria > Patiria pectinifera. The sequence continues at coordinate 7,195,921 of CM057144.1, forward strand.
GAAAAAAAAAAATTCAATGTGTGAGCTTCAGACAAAATGCATTTATTTGTATTTCATCCCTCCCATTTGTGCACAGTGCATTTCAGAACCTGAGAGAGGCAGGCCAGGCTGTGGGCATTGACTTCACACAGAAGAGCCAGAGGATTCCCTGGACGGTGCTGGCTCACACACTGCTGGAGTTTGCCAAGGAGACGGAGGGAGGCAGGATGCAGAACGATCTCCAGGAGGCTATCTTCAAGGTTAGGAGATGAATCTTGCCATTTGTCACTTCCTTTCTCATCTTTGTTTAAACACTTTATTGTAACCACTCCATTGTTTTACCATCCCCTTTCACAATAGATCAGTCCATTCACCCTCCTATGCAAACATACATTATGTGTCAAGTTGTCCTTGCAGTGGTATGGGAGTTTGACTGGATGGGGATTATTAGGGTTAATTAATGATCAGTCTTGCACAAGGCATCTCACCGAAATAAATGCAACCTGATCATAATTCCCGATAATGATACTGGCAAAGCACAATGTTCTTCTTATCGAATTTGCATTTGGGAAATGTTAAATTGTGTTTTAACCTTGGCCGATGTCACTGTATACTTTAATAGTGTTGTCCAAGGAAAAATTCACTTGGTTGGGACTCAAACCCACTCCTTTACAAGTGCAGATGTCTTTACCTCTCGACCTCTGAGCTTGCCGGAATTGGTTGGCCAGTTAGAGTCTGATGTAGCAGCAGGTACCGCAATCAAACCGTTTAAAAGGATGGAAGTTGTGTCTGGGGGATGTAAATTTGATATTGGTTTTATGTCCTTCGCTGACATATTTTCATAAACAGTTTGTACTTTTCTGTACTAATACGGCGTGGGCATCACCAGGATTTTTTTTCTTGAGGGGGGTCAAGGTTCACACCAAAAAGCAGCGAAGGGAGCAATCACAGCCGTGGAAAAATCGAAAGGGGAGGGGTTGCTGGACATCAATCGACGCTTTGTTCAAGATCACGATACCTTTAGGCCTATCATAGTGGCCGCATTTTAGGCCCCTTTCAGCCAGGGACATTTGCCTACCCTGCCCCATTGACACCCCTGCGGACGCCAATGTTGTTAAATGTTCAATAAATTAACAGCAATATGACTTCACACCTTGTTGTCTTCTTTTTGTCTTCTTTTTTTGTCTCCTTTTTAAATTTTTGTAATACTTTTCTGGGGGGGGGGGAACACGCCCCTTCCCCCCCCCCCCCTTGCGACGCCCATGTAATACAGTATTATTCATAAACTCTACTTTGTACCGTTCTAAAATTTGTACACTCTACTATTTTGGCTTACATATCCAGGGTTTCTTCACTGACGGTTTGCTACCTGACCAAGAGAATCTTCTCAAGTTTGCAGATGCCGTTGGACTGGATGTGGAGAAGGCTCGGACATTTATTCAGGACAAGACGCACCAGAAGAATGCATACGACAGAGCGAGGCATTGGGCTAGGCAAGGAGTTACGGGTGAGAACTAGTTGTTGCATGGAGCCCATCTTGACAATTTAACCATTTCTCGGCAATTTTTTCTGATAAAAAGGCTTAAAGGCACACAGGATCATTTGCATATATCCAAAAAGAAACCTACCAAATTATTATCAAGAAGTTCACTTGGATTAAAGTTTGTACTGTTAAACATCCTGTGAAATTATTCTGTCTGGCTTGCTGTCATTTAAAACAATCAAGAAATGTAGGTGATTTCAAACAATAGTAATTTTACTGATTTTTCGGAAATACAGAGTGAATTGTGTACAAAAGTTGTGTTTGGTTTTTCACTGTTTTCTCCAAATGTGTGATATCCACTGAGCTGAAAGTTCAACAGATTAGGTTTTGAACATTCTTTGTGGGATTTTTAGTGGTTTTATTGTTGAAAGCAAACAAAATTGCTAGTTGTGATTCCAGCCATAAAGTGTTCGCCTTTTGCGGAAGTTTAAGAAACAATTTGTGCAGTGTGTAATGTTATGTGACATACACAACGTGTATAGTTTATCGACTGAAACGACAGGAAACACGTATGCGTACCGGTACTCTGTCGTATCGGATGTAAACAACTGGGCTGTTTTTGTTTTGAACGGTACTAGACATTAGCCTTAGGTTGGTTTCCTTTCAACCAGATGTTAAATAGGATAAGTAAACAATCCAAAACATGAAAATTTTGTGGATTTCAGGACGCAGTGCCCCTTCAACAGTGTGTCCACAAAAAACATGCAGTTTATCCCACTCTCCTGTTTGCATTGCAGGCGTTCCTACATTTTACATGAATGGACAGCCAACATTTTCAGGTGCGCAGGACGTGAACGTCTTCGCCAAGATGTTCGAGCGAGCTGCAACCAGGTTTGCTAACCAGAAACTGGAGATACCAGCCAATATGTAATATGTAAAAACAAATCTGTTCATTACAGAGTTTGTTGATGTACAAATTGAGGGGGGGGGGGGGTGTGGCTAAAGGTGATATCAGGCCAGTGCTAAGGGTGTAGCATATAAATTTTGTCTTAGGAGGCAATCCCATGGGGGGAGAAGGGAACATGACCCTACCCCACCCTCAAAATGTTATGAATGGGGGAAGCAACTGGCACTGTCCAAGTCAAAATCCAGACTGGCACTGTTCGAATCTGGGTCAAGTAATAGACTAATTTCAAATTCACTGAAGACTGTATTGGTTAACATCCAGCAATGTTCAGATCTTTACAGTGCACAGGACTTGGAATGCACATGAATGGGCAAGGTAATCATCGAGTCTGGATCCTGAGTTTTCCAACACTGTCGCACGTGAGATTCTTTTATGGAATTCGAAATTTTTGAGAGAGACAATTTAGAAATGCCAACAACACTACAAGATTTTATTAAGCAGTTTATGAGATACTTGGTTTGTAACAGAAAGCTATTCTAAATATTATTAATACTCATCTCAGTGATATACATGTATCATCATAATTGTTTTGCTATCTCTACTAAATATTCAATAATTCGATTTATCTAAAATCTGATTATATTTTATACTAATAAATAAGTAGAATTTAAGGAGGCTTTTTTTTTATTTATTTTTTTAGAAATTTAAGGTAACTACTTTATTGTTTAAACTAAAAGAAAATTGTAAAATAAGTGTCTGAAATATTTATTATAAGGCAACCAAACAGATTTAATGTACATGTACAAACTAGTTTAAATATGAATAAATTACAGTACTCTTAAACAGAAAATACCTTGATTTTTCCAATAAACCCTCAAAAACTATGAGATCTGCAGTTCGACGAGTGTGTTGAATGTAAAGATGCGTCACTTTAGTATGTCCATGTATATCTACACAAACCAGGGGTTTGATGGATCCAGGCTTGTGTGAAACCTAAAATCATTCCAACTAATTCAACCATCTTCTGATTGGTGCATATCTAATGCCTTGTTCTCCACAACACAAACCCAAGATAGGCTTTACGCCTTGTGAGAAATGTTCCTTCCTCATTTTATTATTTAAAAGGTAAATTGAGAAGAAGTGAAAAACGCTCAGGGAGATTTGAACTCTGATCCCTGATTAGAAGTCAGGACTACTTTCAACAAGTCCACGAATCAGTCGTTGATTTAAACACCATTATTCCTTGTCATAGCATCTCAAAAGCCTCGGACATTATGAATATGCATAACGCAGAGTTCCCTCTTTTGATATTGACCTATCGCCGTTTGCGAGTTAGCCACGCCCCTTAGACAACCCTATGGAGTTTTTCTCACACTAAGTTTTGTTTGTCTCAGATTTTGCGCATTCCGCGTCCATTTGTATATCATGTAATTGGACAATATTTCACAAGCTGCGCTGGCGGGATTAATTCTACCGAGATAAATCAATTATTGTCCGATCTTGTTTGGGAAAAATTCGCCGGTGCAGCTAGGGTTCTCACCATTTGGGGGTGGGGGGAGGGGAGGGCAGGGGGGAAGGGGCCAGATGTTACAGTAGGGGGCCCAATGTTAACCCGTCAACCATTTTAACAATGGTAACTTATAGGACTTACACATTTCCAGTGGGGGGTTGGGGGGGACTGGGGGTATTTTATGGGGATGTACCCTCCGCCAGGCCCCACACCCTAGGCTACGCCACACGGTCCTACATGTCAACTTCCGTGCATACAAAATTGAAAGAACGGTTTCTAATCCCCTCCCCTTTTGGAATAATGAATGAATCAAACTGGATCGAATTAGGTTTTTTTTATAGCCCACTTATGTTGTTTTCAACACAACCTTTATAATCAACATGATGAGAAGTGCAAGGAAAATCGAAGGAAATATTGAACAAATTAGCCGTAAATAAGTTTATTATATAATATGCATGCTAGACTACGGAAAGACCGTGGTATTCAGACACTACTTCTTACTCCTCAAAAAAGGCGCTAGGCTATATTTACAAGGTGAGCCAAGAAGAAAGTGACCGAGCTAGAAACAAATATAGGTTAAGGTTTTCACAGCCAATTTCCTGAAATGTTCATTCACTTCTGGAAAATGGTCTTTCATTTTCGTCTGAATTTGAATGCACGTCTTTAATATCATTTCAATTCAACCGAAAGTACAATCATTTTCATTGTGCATTTACAGACGGCCAATTACGTTACCTGTTTACCTGTGCATTCAGAGATTTTTCTTTCAAATACTGAGGAAAAAATCATGAAACAGCACCTTGAGTTGCTGAGAAAATGCCAGGAATATGTAAAAGAAGTGATTTTCATCCCTTCTAAAAGAGTTCAAACAGTGAAACATTTTACTGCAACTTTGTAAGCCCACTGTGCAATTGTCTTTCATTTGTGCAATTTTGACATTTGCCTATTTATGATGTTGAAAATGTTTAAAACAGGACTAAACAAGGATAAGATACATGTTCAGGTGTAAAATAAACGGTATTTCCATCAATTTTATGTGTACTCTTGTCAAATCATGTGCCCCGTTTTGTAAGGATTAATAGGACACAATGCGCTACCTGCGTTTCATGCAATAAAGCAGTGTAAACAGTGCCACTGGAATTAACCAAAAAAGGCGGCGTCTATATACATAAGGCCAAAAAAAAAAGTCTCCGGTTTCTGGTATGCGCGCGCGTCGCCGTAGCCGTGCGCGTCGGCAAAATGAAAAAGTTTTTTTTTCAATGAAAGATGATGTCTCAAAACCGCCAAACTCACTGGTTTGACTGGAATTCTGCTGCTGCGCAATTTCAACGTGTTTTTAGATGGGGTTATGATCGAGAATAAGCTTTATGTGGCCTCTCTGGACTCCCATATATTTGCACTAAGTTTAGTCGGGCACCATTTGCAGTCATCAGCCGACATTTGAAGCAAATTTGAAGCAAAAAGGTCGGGTAAAAAAAAAAAAAATGCCGCGTCGCCGCACCACTTTTTGGACAAGCTCCATACCAGAAACCGGAGACTTTTTTTTTTTGGCCTAACAGTAAAGTGATTTGGTTTTGGAGTATAGGACTAAAGTGATTTTAACTGCTTCACAGAAAGTGGCACAAAATGGGTTTCTTGGCTTTGCCGCTATTCAAACGTATCTTTGGATTTACAAAAGCAATCTCAATGAAACAAACGGTATTTTCAAGCTTAATTTATTACCTTGAAGATAGTGTAAACATCCGCAGAACATTTTGGTTGTATATAACAGGAATTAAATTCAAAGCCAGTCTTGGACTAAGACTTCACATATGAAAGCTCCAGGTAGCAGAATTATACACCTTGCTTCACACTGAGGAGGCAGGCTGGTAGCCATTGCCATCCATCCTCCGTTTGCCAGCGAGCCACAGACACGACGGTAGACGAGGCGGGGCAGCCGAGTGGGCAAGCAACTCACCCTCCGCTATGGTCTCCGGTAGAGGCTTCTTGGCAGTCTCTGGTAGGATGAGAACCAGGGCCGCAGCGAGCACGGACACGATGCCGAACACGTTCAGAGGGATGTACGGGCTCACGTCCGCCTAGAAGGTTATAAAGGCATTGTGATCATTTGCATTTATTCCAAAAGTAACGCAGTGAATTATCAAAAAGCGTATTTGGGTTAAAGATCGTACTGGTACTAAACACCCCGTGAAATCATTCCGTGTGGTTGGCTGTCATTTAGAAGAAATCAAGAAATATAGGTGATTTCCAACGATTAGTCATCGTTGAAAATATAGCTCTAGGAAAGCCTTGTTGCATTTTTGTCATTAATTTTGCAATACATTCACCCTACCCCTCTTCAAATTTCCATCAACAACTTGGGACAATTTCAGAAGTTTGGTAAAACATGAAAAGTACTTGATTAGAAAAAAAGAACAGCTTATCATCCACAATTGGGTTTTTATTTATAACTTTTTTGACGTGACACGGTTCTCAGCTGATGTAAAATGAAGCACTTTTATCTATGAGCAATATATTTCCTACGTATACTGCAACAAGTTTGACCTTAATCAGAAACAAAAGTGTGTATTGAAAGATGATTGAATGTCCTGACTCCCTGAGGCTCTGAGACAGCGATAAAAGTAGACATCTATAAAGCGCGGAGGGATATAGGGCTATGGACAGTGAAGCCACACAATGTCGTCGGGCTTTTATACGTACCAGGTACACCACAAATGGAGCTAAAATGCCTCCAATCCTGGCCGAAAACGAGGAGAAACCAACTCCAAGATTTCTGGACAACAAATTGACATGGAAAAAAAACCCGGTCAATTGGCACAGTCTATTTTTGGCTTAACATGCTTTCAGGTTTACTTGAAAATCAGCCAAAAACTAATCCCCTAAAAATAATATGGAGAATTAAGCCACGCATAACATTCCATTAAATTGTATCCGCCCCGTCCACAATTGGTTGGTGCATGCTCTGCGGGCTGGGGGGGGGGGGGGGCAACCGGAGGAATGGACAAGGGAGGAACATGCACCCACCCCCACCACCGAAAAAGACCACTGATGCTCTGTTGAACAAAACTCTAACGGACTTTTCCTGCTATAAACGAAATATAGAACAAAACTGTATATTCGCGCCTCCAGGTTTTATTCAAAATCTCGGCCCTTTTGCGAAGTCTGGAAAGCTCATAATATTTGAACAAACTCGTATCCAATCTAATACCGAAAAGAAAGTATCCCAAATTGAAATTTAAGGGTTTTTTGGATGCAAACACATACATATACGCACCGTATCGATGTTGGGAAGATTTCCGATCCGTAGACAAAGTCCGTGCTGAAACTGATAGTGGCGCAGAACTTGCCGACTAGAGCAAAGGCTAGAATGGCGGGGGTAAAGTTCCCACTTCCCCCTAAAAATAATGGATAAATAAAATACAAAGCCAGGTTTTCCTGTTTCATTGATGTAAATTACATTTTCAGGGATTCACATTTACACCTCGTGAAAACAAGACACGCATGGGCGTCGCGAGGGGGGGGGGGGTGATTAAAATAAACGGCCCAGTTTTTAATACAAAAACGTATAACAAAATTAATATAAAATCAATATAATTATTTTGGAAGATGATTCACATTAACGAAGACGTTAATATTTGACTCAACATGACTGTATACCTGGTGTATTTGGAATGCATGCACAGATGATACTGCTCACCCCCGCAATAAAATGGGCCAGGCTCAAAGAAGGGCGACGACCCCACCTATATAGACCATTAAAACAATAGAACCAAACATTAATAATCTTTGATAAAAGGATTTAGACATGGACTTGCTTCGACATCGTTCAGTTTCGTCCCCTCGATATTGAACTCAAACTGTGTTGTATAATCCAAGCGCTATGAAGATTCCAAAGTGGACATCGCTTTTCTAATACAGAAATAGCACAAAAGCAAATTGAACGTTTTGCTTAAATGCATTTTGTACTTTTCTGCTTTTCTGCTACCGGAAAGGAGTCACAATGGAGACACTTGCCAGGCTACAATTCCGTGTTTTGTTGCAGGAATTGCACGATATCTACACCCAAGCCACCGAGGAGTGTTCTAGTATATCGCAGGGTTTCACATGGTGCCTAAAAAGAAAAGGGGCTAGAAAATAATGATCGAAGTAAAGTTAGCTTACTTCCAGTAAAAAGATAATTGCAATATAATTACGTCACCTAATTTTGCTTGCCGGGCCTGGTTCAAAAGTGCCGGTATCTACATCTTGTCCAGAATCATTTGCTGTTCATCCATGCAAGGGCGGGTCCAGGGGGTGACCAACGGGGGCCACTTCCCCCCCCCCCCAAAAAAAACCTACAATTTCTTTTAAGTGAGGTCACAATAAAGGCATATTTTCTTCAAAACATTTGGTTAAAGTGCATGGTCAGAAATTGCCTCCGATCGCACCACAGAGCATCTAGAATCCAACATTTTGTCGGGGTCCTTCAGTGGGCCCCGAACCCCACAACGTAATTTTGTGGACCCACTTTTTGAGGGATCAAAACAATATTTCGCCCCCTCCCCCCAAAAAAAACCCCCACTGTTTTCTGGATCCGCCCTTGCATGCATGTTCGTTGTCAATAATAACACCACTCAAAATCAACAGAAGAATGTTCAATACTATTTGAAGTTTCAGCTCAGTGGATATTACACTTTTTGAGAAAAACGGTGAAAAATTATTCGCAACCTTTTGATCACGAAACACGATTCCGTCAATTGCACTCTTTATTCCAAATATCAGTCCATTGACTGATCGTAGAAAATACATTTCTCTATTTCTTCTAAATGACAGCAAGTCAGACGGAATCATTTATTTCGCGGGGTGTTCAGTACCAGTACGATCTTTAAACCAAGTAAGCTTTCTGATACTAATTCGGTAGGCTACTTTTGGGGTAAATGCAAATGATTCAATATGCCAGTAGCCCCCACCTCCCCTATTGTACCGGCAACAAGTTTAGGATTATTTTGACAGCAAAGCAGTCAGTTTGCTCTTTTAATTCGGAACGATTCGTTTTTCTCACGCACGTAAGTCTTTCCAAATTACGTCAACCTCTGAACCGTCAATTGGAATGATTTTGTTTAGGGTGCGTGTGGAAGGTGACCTATTTTTCAACAAATAAAGCTTCTAGGTCAGCGCCTGAAATGTCTACTTATTGCGGCCTCTATCAGAAAAAAATATAACTATTACACTCTGCACCTTGTCACTTTTCATGACGTGTATAATCATGGTGATGGAAGTACAATATCATGATCAAGGTTATTACCTTTTTAAAGGAGAGCCGAAAAAAAGGTATTGCCCTTAAAAGTGAATGAACCTTTAGTTCCAATAAACAGGTTATCAACTGTGTTTATCTTTCCTGCGGAACTTACTTTTCTGTCACTGTCTTGAAAGACGCCATGCGCTACCCTGCCCGTTAATACCGTTAAATTAACTTAAATTAGGGCATGAAACTAATAATTGTCGGTTTCGTGGGTTTTGGGGGCTGATCACGGTGGTTGGCAGTATAATAGATTTAGTTGATCCAATTATAGGCCTTATGCACTCTTAAACGTAGTACGATATGAATAGAAATGATGCAAACGAAATCAGTTACAACTGGCCAAGATTAGGCCTACTGCTTCGAAAATCTACGGTTGTCAGTCGGATGATCAAACGAGCGGCGTGTGTTTCCATATAGCAACTATGTTCCAATCGTTCCCCTTCCCCCTTTACGATTAAGCAAAATAAAGGACCGGCTGGTACGTTTTCGTCTCCCCTTCCAAAACTGGATCTATATATACAGCCCTATACAGAAACAAAACAGCAAGTATTCTGTCTCGCTTTCACTTCAAAGAGTGTGTTTGAAGTCTTATTGCTTGAGTGTTACAGAATGTCAGATAAGGTCCCGACATGGCCAGCACCAAGTCGTTAACCTCTTTGAATAAGTAGGCTACCGTTATTTGTTGGGTGCACTCTAATCCCAATTTCCCCTCTTTCACACACCTGTCTCAACTTTATGAGACCGATGTCAGTTCCGATTAAATAACCTTGGGAATTCTCTTTTCTTTGGCGATTGTTTTCCCTCCTTAAGGGGAGGATTGACATTGAATAATAAAAAAAACCTTAATCCCTTATTAAATAACCGAAATCCAAATCTTCAATGGTATTGTGGCAGCGACAACGCTACAAAGGCAGGTCTTAAGTACCTCTCACAGGCTGCTCGTGGGTGGACTATTTCTTGACAATGGGTCCTAAATGAAACTTCTTTTTGACGATATCAAAAGGTAGGACTAATGACTATGCCCTCCGTCAATCATTTTTGTGTGTGGGGAAACCTCTAAATCATTTAATTCTCTTTTTCTGCTTCGGTATCTCGTTACCACAGCAGTATGATGTTAAGTATGACTTCAGGCATGGCCCAATAATTGGTGAATATACGTGGCGTTATTTTCGGCGTCCTAGAAACACAGTGTATCATATTCTAGAGTTGTGGTTCTACACGAGGAAAGAGTTCCATACCTGGACATCACTTGACACCCTGTGCACGAACCCTATGAAAAATTCCAAGTGTTTTGTCAGTAAATGCTTCAAATTTCCCCTGTTTTTGCCCCCTGATGGCTGATAGGTCAATGCAGGGGAAAATGGGTAATGTCCATGTATGGAATTCTTCCCCTATACAGGAACTTTGCGAAGCACAACTGTTAATGTTCAAGAGTAGATTTTGTTTTAGAGACGACAAGCTAAACACATTACAGTGTATTGCCAAAAAGTACAAGTGAAAACTATACAGATCCTCGCCAGAAATTGAAAACCGATGTTTAATTTAATGTTACGCGCAAACAAAATAAGGACTGAATTTTCTTGTAGGTTTGGATGGTGGAGTGCTATGGCCTCGTGGTCAAGGGCACTGATTCGTGATCTGTGGGTAAAGCTGCAGGTTGTGGGTTCGAGTCCTGGCGGGGTCATGGTGCGTGCGCCCTTGGGCAAGGCGTTTTGTCACTCATTGCTTCTCCCCACCCAGGAGCAAATGGGTACCTGTGAGGGCAGAGATGGTTATGTGATTGATTTAGCTTGCTTGCGCCTAACAGGCAGCATCGAGCTGTATACTCCCCAGGGAGCTGAGATGGTACTTGGAATATTTAATTGGCCCAATGATCAGGGGTAATAATAATACTGTAAGCGCTCTGATTTAGTTTACTAAAAAAGGGCGTTCTTAAATGCCGATTATTATGGTGGGCACGAACAAAGTATGGACGGTTTGCAGTAACACCATGTGAATACTAAATGGTTTTCTCGCAAACCTTCCACTAATTTGAAGATTGTTAGGCCTATCACCGCTATAAAGTCGGCGCCCAATAAGTTATTTTAGTATGTAGAGAGGTAATTAACGAACGTCTTGACCCTAACCGTCCAAATTCCTCCAAAATGCTCTTTGCATGATGGATGATTTCGAACGATTGAGGGCCTTAGAAAATCGAGGCACTGGAGTTTTGAGGCTCTGGCTGTTACTTGCTCCATGCATGTGTACTTGGGCAGGCATCCAGCCTGTTTGTTTCGTGTACAACCCTTTTACTCCAAGTGTTTAGGGCCTTGGCATTGCTCCACAAAACAAGATAACAATGGAGGAATTTCAGTATTTACACCGGCTAAAGAACTCATAAGAGCATTAAAAACCAATTATGTGATAACATGCCAGCAAACCCAGTGGAGAATTTCAAAGAATTTAGGCAGAGGACTCCAGCGCCAACAAGTGGATGATTTTAAAGGATTCAGGTGCTTGAGTCTTTTCAGAGTGCTTAGAGTGGATTCAGGCTGTTCCTGGGCACTTGAAGAGAGCGTAGGGAACACAACAGCCATACCGAGTTGAAGTAAGATTCACCACAAGTCCACAAGTCAATCACAAGTCAAAGCGCTAATCACAATTACAATATTTACAACGAATTTCAATGGATACTTAAACCAAAGTCTGCAGCCGACTCGGACCCCGTTGTGCCCTTGTAAAAGTTGCTGTCAGAACAGTCTTTAGGTGCGACAATGGTCTACCGTGCTTTCCGGATAAGTTTTTTCTTTTTGAGCTCAGCCTATTACTGTTGGCAATACCATCAGAAACGAGCCTTTCTGCCTTGTTAAAACTCTACTGTTGGCTTCTTCGTGTACGTATGGCACAATGATCAAAGGTAGTCAAATTTCAAGTGAGGAATAAAGCTGATAGTTTTAGTCAATGGTTTTATGGTCAACTCCTCCACAGGCGAAGCAACGACGGTTAAACAATGAAATTGAATGAATTCTATTGAATTGCTTGTGACTTGGTTGATACCAAATGACTTATGATTTACTTATGAGATACGTATTTTTGTACACATGTTTCTTATGAGTTTTAGTTGAACATTATCTCAAGTACGATATAGGGTCATATATTCATAGTAAGCGAATTTGGAAGATTAGTTTTGAGAGAACCTATCTTGCAGGATTACCGCATATAGACCGTTTGCACTGCAACCATGTTTAAGGTGTGTGATTTTGTTTAACAGGAGTACGCACGAGTGGACCTCTTGTGCATTCATTGTTGTACCTTACTAACAAAACACACCTCAAAGATTGAAAGAAGGCTGCTGAATGCAATCGATGTGTCACCAGGCTAAAAAAACGTCCCCCCATAATTTTGTAGTTCCTCCCAAAGTACTGTTTTCTTATTTAAATCTGTTCCATTATTATTCGAATCACCAACGGCCAATCACGATAGCCGTAGTGAACGGGACGCGTGTTAGCGTCATTGCAATGCTGACCGGAGACGAGGAAAGACCATGTCATTATTTGCTTTCCTTTTCCCCGTTTATCCAGGTAAATATTTTGTACTTTTACCTTTTACATTTCATAGTTTATTTATCATGAACAGTTATGTAGATGTATACATGTAATTTTCTCAATAATTCTGCTTGTGTGTTGTTCTTTCGAAGCACATGTGAGCAATGTTCGCGCTTATTTCCAGTTTTGAATTACTCTTAACATTAATCAGTCTAGATTTACTGTATATTATTATTGCATTATCTTCTTGATCTTGTGGAACGAATAGTTTGAAGTATGTTGTTTCATTATCTTGGGTTTTGATGGTATTTTTCAGTAAAAACCATAATTTTCCAAGATGGCGGCCGTAAGATACGGTTTTGCGGGAAACCACCAAAAGCCGCTAGTGTCCATTTTCTTTAAACTTATCGTTAATAGTTAAGTGTTTCCTAGAAATAATATAGGTGCAGTTAGTTTGCACCCTTATTTCGTTTTATTTATTTCATTTAATTATGTGTTTGTAAATATTAATTGTGATTGCAAGTCTTTACTTTTCCCCCGTTTTCCAGAATAAACCAGCACAAAACATAAACCAAGTCGCCTCTTCCCACTTTTCGACTCTTTAACACCCAGGGTCACAGATGTATTCTTGTCAACTTTCGATCCGAGCGATGAAATAAGTCGTGGCATTAATATTGTGTCTCCTCTAACAGTCGTTTGCGTGGAAGAAATGTATAACAGGTGTTAATTATGCTTGGTATCTTACCATTCGATCAAGGGGTAGACCACGAGATAACCCGGGACCTCCACCAGTCCAAGCAGGAAGATATTCAGGTACTTATCCCCGGCTAGGTTGGAGCTGTTGAGGGAGAGACCGTAGTACACCATGCTACTCACCAACCTAACCAACCGAAGAAAATAAAACATGAATTGGCCTCGAGATATACATACTTCATTAAGTCAGCTCTATAATAGACAAACACCAGAGTATGTTTACAACCTGTGATATACTTATATTTGGTCACGCACCCTGGGCCTTTTCAACGGTTGCCACAAATATTGTCCACACGTGAACGTACACAATGACGGCAGGGACCATCGATTCAAAAACGCCAGTGACGGTAAAAATTGACGTTTCTTCCTCGCCCAACTTACACTTTTAAAGTTCTGCCCGTCACCTATTAATCTTAAGGCAAGTTCGATCGAGGACTGCTTGTGGAATTAGTGATTCATGCGTGACGTAGCCTATGTTGCTCATGCACGTTAATATACAATTGTGAACGTCAATAGTCAAACGATGATTAAACGCCATCAGTAAAATTCTTTTAGGAAATCAAGTTCCTGAAGGTGTTTTTGTGCATGTTAATCTTACCAACTGTAGAACATGATGAACGCATTGCGGAGCAGTCGCGTTGACTGGAGCAACTCTGCAAACCGAAACGTGTCTTTAGACGCTGGTGGGCGCCCTACGGCGTCCATTCTGACTTCTGTTCCATGCCCGTTGTCGTTTAATGCAGTGCCGTCGTTCCCAGTGTTGTCGTTGACATCTGACGGTGTATACTTCACCGTGGTCTGTCCAGCTACAGGCGAGACCATGTCGTCATCCTTCAGGAACTGGTCGGGCGCTTCGATGTTGTTCAGCCGCGCGATGCGGTGGAGGACTTTCTCGGCGGCCTGCATGCGTCCCTTGGACATTAACCAGCGGACAGATTCGAACGAAGCCCTGTGTATTTAATATTGGTATCAAGAGGGAACAAAGAAACACGTGTATGATATTGAGTTGATAAACCCCTGGGCCAATTTCATAGCACTGCTTAACAGTCAGCAGAAAAGTTGTGCCTACTATAGCAGAAAAATCATGCTGCTGCTTAAGCACTATTTCATGTCGTGAATGTGCTAACGGTTGTGCGTACATGGAGATTTATATTGCTACGTACGTCACTGATTTAAGCAAAGTTTCCTTCTGGGGTTAAGCGTGCTTTTTGCGGTGCTTACTGCTTAAAGAGGTTGTGGAATGCTCAAAAACATTTCCGTCATTTTTTGGGTATATGTAGCCTAAGGTGTGATGAAATAAAAAACGACTATTGTTTCTGTCATGAAATGAGTACAAAACGTACTTTTGAGAGCTATTTTTTAGGTCCTGTTTCGACCCGAACGTGCAATTTGTGTAAACGTTGTCGTTGCAGGCAGCAAACAAAACACAGTAAATCGTGACGTAATAAACAGGACTCGTATATGCTACTCTGCATAGGAGTCCTACTTATTACGTCACGATTTACTGTGTTTTGTTTGCTGCCCGCAACGACGATTTTTACACAAATTGCACGTTCTGGTCGAAACAGGCATGACAGGACTTAAAAAACAGCTCTCAAAAATACCTTTTGTACTCATTTTATGACAGAAACAATAGTCGTTTTTATTTCATCACACCTTAGGCTACATATACCCGAAAAATGACGGAAATGTCTTCGAGCATTCCACAACCTCTTTAATGGTCCCTATACTTAGATGGAGGCTTGGTGTTACCATTAAAGATAAATAAATGACATGTTGGGCCCAGTATCATAGCAATGCTTAAACAACCGACTTTGTTCTTACCGAGCCTATATATATTTCATAGAGACCGTTCTAGCAGTAAAGTCACGCTTAGCCCTAGAGGAAAACGTCGGTTCAATCTTGACGTATCAATAGAAATCTCCATGCCCGTGCAACCGTTAGCACGTCCACGCCACGAAATAGTGCTTAAGCAGCAGCATGGAAACATTTCTGCTGCCTAATGAAATTGGACGCAACGGCTCACGGCATGCATGAGGCCAACATTATAATGCCTAGGGAAAGTGACGACACGTTGCGACTATACCATGCGACGATGCCGTTAGGTCCGCATGCGCTTAAGAGTCGAAGTGGTGTGTCTAGAATAGGCCACCATAAAGTACATATCGAGGCAAAATCAGAGTACAGCGCTCACCACATCATAATCGGGACAACGACTAGGAATGGCACCGAGATAGCAATCTGCATGTGCCTCCAATCCCTCAGGTAGTAAGCAAAGGGCGTAACCAGGGCCACGCCCACGCCCCAAGCCACGCCCGTCAGACACCCAGCTAGGGTTCTCTTCTCCGGTGAGAACATCTCCATGATCAGTACGAAGCCGGTCACGTTGATGCCCTGAAAGAGAAAACGAATTTTTTTTTTTACTCTATCTCCTGCTTCAAACTTCGAATAACAAAATCCTCCATTATTCCTGAATTTGTTCGATCCTTGAAACTCCTCCAACACGCACGCCATTGATATCAAACTAAGACCAAAACCCTCTTTGTCCGACTGAGTTTGTCAGATGTATCTGTTGATTGAGTAGTGTTGAACGGGAGGAAGACATCATGTTGATCGTTGATCGATTAATTTGGAATATCATGTTTCATTATTTAATAACTCCTTTAAAAGATTTTGTGGTGTTTGTTATCATTAAAACAAAATTTACCATCATGTATTCAAAACATTTACAGCTTGCTTTGGCATCGGCCAAACTTGGCTAAACTTGTCCTTTCCCCATTGCTATCTATATATGAAGGCATTTTGACTTTGGATAGCTAACTTCAGATGAGAAAAACCTACGGAATTATTAATCATCTGTGGACAAGTTTTACTTTACCATTTTTTGCAACAACATCTCTAACATAACCCCGTGAACGCACACGTTTACGTAACATACGTAGTGTGGACATTCCTTTGTGTTAAAATTAAAAAACAGATCACCATTCATCACCATTTCCTTGAGTGTTCCTCTTTATTTTGCGACTGATAACCCTTACCCCCAATGCCTCTAAAACTCGGGTTTTTTTTCAGAGAGGGAAACCCCATATAGCTGTGTGGATCTGGACAAGTCCACACAACATCTTCACTACCCGCATTGTGTGGACATCGTGTTCAGAGGTCCACACATTTACTGCACTGCATGTACACTTGACGTTCATCGGAGGGCTTAACTCCACTTATTCAGCAAACCAGGGGATCCGGGCCTTTATTTTCAAATCAGTGGTACTCGGTCAACTTTGACTGTTCAGATGCAATTACGGCATAGAGCCTTTAAATATACTTGGTAAGAGACTGGGGATTGAGAGGAAACGTTTTATGACATACTCCAAAATAAAAATTAGAATAATATTACTGGAGCATCGGAAACGACGTTGTGCCGTCCTTAATCTTTATGTAACGTATGGTAGTTTGAAAATACACGTTATGGCTTTTGCTCCATCTGTGCGGGAGCATCAAATAGTAAATACATTTTGGCAGCGCTACAATGAAATTTCTGACATCGAATCAATCTTCGAAACAAGAGGAAAATCGGTACGGAACATCTTTTTTTTTCGGATGGAGAAGGAAAAGGCGGGATTTGCATCTGATTTATTTCAGTTAATTTTTCTTTATTGGTTATAGTTATAATTACCGGCCGTGAAAATGCGTTCGCCATGCTTTTTTCAAAGTTCATCCTAAACAAAAATAGATTTCTTTTTGTTCAATTGCTATTTTTCTAGCAGTATAAGAATTTTTGACTTGTGAATGGGATTTTGAAATATAAACGATACTCCACCGAATTCCAAAGTTCCTCAATTTATTCTGAAATTGCCTTAGAATGCAGGAGAAAGCATCGTAGATTTCTAAATTCTGACCACTTTGACCAATTGTTTTTTGAAGGAAAAGTTTGTGGTGTACGCAGAGCTGTAGAAAAAAAAATTCGGTCTCTGGTCAGACCAAAGTTCCGGAATTGACGCGGGGACGCGGCTTGGATTGTACAGACAAGGTGGGGTACCATTTTGCTTTTTTGGTGTCCTCATGGACATTGGTGTCCTCCATAATTTGCCTTGGTGCTCTCGATCATTTACCTTGGTGCAATTTCCCATTCCTTGGTGCCCTTTGGTAAAAAAAAAGAGGAGGTGCGGCAATAGAGGACGCTATAGTTGGAGCTACCGCGGAACATTTTGGGAAAAAAAAGATTGACGCGCATGATTAAAATCGACGCACGCGCTGACCAGAGACCGACTTATTTTTTTTTTTTTGGCCTAACCGTTGTTTTTGAAGTGTGAGATCTTTGTTTTAGAAGGCCTAACTAAAAAGTAACTTTGTTTTGTGCTTGGGAATCATCCAGGGTGACTTTTTCTTAAGTCCAGGACAAGGCCTACCTGCTCCAAAGCTCCCACGAAGAACCAGAGAGCGACGAACGCGGTGAAGCTCGGCGCGAAGGCCGTGCAAATCCCGAAGACGCCCTCCAGGAACGAGGCGCCGATCAGCACCGTCTTCCGGCCGAATACATCAGACAGGGCTCCGCTCAGTAAGGACCCGACGAGGACACCGCCGAAGAAGATGGACTGGGCCGTGTTGGCAAGCACGGCCCGGTCGCATACCAGATCGAACTGTGATGGGAGAGAGGATTTCGTACATGTTAATGATGAGAAGAAGGTACAGGGTGAGCAAAAAACCCGAAACCCAAATATTGGGACTATTGTTTTTTTGAAGTTCTTCATGTAGCACTGTCAAAATCTAGGATATAAAAGCCCAATTCATAAACTTTCTTTTAGTACAAGAATCATTCAAATTACTTACGTACTTTTCTAGTTACGAAATGTTAAACACAACCACCGTTTTAAATAAAGTTATGTCCACGGATCACACAAAAGGTGTGCGTTCTTTCAGCAAATCGAAAACAATTACACATATTCTTATGTGATTTGTTTTCATTTTGCTGAAATCGAACACGTTTTGTGATCTGTTGACAGAACTTTAAAACGAAGGTTGTATTAAAAAGTCCGTAACTTGAAAAGTACATAGGTGATTCGAATGATTCTTGTACTAAAAGAAAGCTCATGTCTTGAGCTTTTACATCCTAGATTTCGAAAGTGCTACATGCAAAACTTCAATCACTAAAACAATGGTCCCGACATTGTTTTTTTTTACTCGCCCTGTAAAATTATAATTGAAACTGACTGAATTTACAATAAACCCTTTGAACATGGCGCCCTCTCTGACGACACGATTTGTCATTTAAATTCGGTAACAATACAATGAAGTACATAGTGTGTACTCGGACACAGAGGAAAAAACAATGAAGACCCTCAATAAAGACCCTCTATACAATGTATTTATTTATTCTTGAGGAAGCCATTTTCGAACGCGTTCCCTGTATCTGTTGTATTGCGAACTGTTAAATGGGATGTTTTGAATGTATTGATAAGACGCAAACATTTACCTTGACCGTAAATTCATATTTTATTGCAGGTTTTTTTGTAACACAAGTATACATTAATTCAACTCCTATTGAAACCAAACTTTCACTGTTTTTATAGTCTTATCAAAACATCCATTCAATCGTGTTAGATTATCAATCAGTACATCTTCGATATGGATTGCGGGGCGGGAACCAGTCCCTTGAGCGGGCCCCGAATCACACGCCGTAATTTTTAGGACCCACTTTTTGGGGCTAACAAAAATTTTGTTCTGGATCCGCCCTTAAGTGTTTATGGTTATACAATTTCTAACAATTTATAGATCCACGATCTCTATTTATGAGGCCTAAAGAGATCAGTGACTGCATTCCATGTCAAAGTTACCAATGATTTACTGAGCCGCTATACTGGCGAAATTTAGTCAATTGGTGGCTAACAATTACGGTAGTAAAAGAAAATCCAAATTCTTATTTAAAAATATAATAATTCCCTGTGGTTTGCGCGGCAACACTCCGCGGGCAAGGTAAAATCCCAGAGATTTCAGATATATCGACATGAAAAAGCCGTCTGTTGTGAATCAGTCGTGTTTCCCGACGTTTCCTGCGTGTTGTGAAAGAACGTCTTGACGGGCAACAGACGCTGACAGCGTAAAACATGGTAGTCTAGTTCACAGACCTGGCAATTATTCCCGACGCTCACGTCCTAAATTGTAGGTCAGGCAGCCTCCGTGGCTAAAAATAAACATGACGACATTAATGGCCCTTTTTCAAAGCGCGGCTTCGTTTCTGACTTCGCTTTATCACTTGAAGCTTTTAATGTTCTGATAAAATCTTTAAATAAATCACTTGCTTCGTAATATCATACAGTTATGATAAAACAGTTTGATGTTTGTGTAAGATAACATTGAGTAATGTTGATCTGGAATCTTCAAAATTAGGGAACCAAATAGCACTGTTAGCAGGCGGAGCCGAATGAAGACCGAGTTTTGGAAAATCTCGGTAACGGTCGTCAAATTCAAAATTGTACATGACGCAGCAAAAAGTTCGCCCGTAACGATCCGAGTATATTTGATGCACAAAATCGTCGTTGAATTTCAAGTTTTCTAAAATGAAAACAATGAATATTAATTATCAACTCATTTAAAATAAAATTAATAAGCAATTAGCAGTTGATTAAACCTATATTATATTCTCGGAAATACTCGGGCGCTATCCGATTGTCGACGAAACGACTTCGGCAAACTTCGGAAATTTTCGGAAAAAGGAGGAATTCCTCCCGTTTTAGTCACGCGACGTAAATTGTAATACATTGTATTACCGGAGGCTACCGGACCTAAGATTCATCAGGAATAGTCGGAATCCTTTGGTCTGGGAACCAGACTAAAAACATGGCACCGTCCAAACGACAGTTTACGCGTTGACGAGTTGCGAAAAATCAGTCAAGAAAAGGCGAGTAAAAACACCTTTCCACTCCCTAGATTAAATTAGATTTTCAGTATGTTAATCAGTGATTTTTTCTTCGTGTGAGAGTGTTAAAATAAATTCTATTGCAATTTGTTCTAGGTCAAGGCCTGTTTCGTCGTAAATTGACCGTACTACCCATACTGACTTATTCATGCATTTTGCGTGTTAGGCCACATTTGGTTTGAACCTACGAAATACGCCTGGGGATGTATGTGCCAAATATTTTGTCACAATAAGCGTTCTTAAAAAATACTGTGGCATTTAGGCCCAGAGAACTGGTTCCCATGGGCACGGCTTCAATATAACAATATTCCACAGTCACGGGTGGGCGAAAACTAGTGGGCCGGGAACAAGCGAAAAAGAAAGTCCTGAAAAGAGTGTGGTTTTCTAAAATTAGTTTGCATTAGATTTGCCTGTGCCTTCGTACACGGACAAAGTTGCCAGACGATATAAGCATGTATGCAGCATTAACCTCTCCTTCGAAAATACGTTTCATTTCAAAAGAAAGAAAAAAGAAGAAAAGAAATAATGTTCCTCGCATAATATTGCCGAGCCGGCCGAGATATCTTTCCTGTATAAGGTCAACAACCGCGATCAAGCATTTGAATGTTTTTTTGCGTTGTCGAAAGAAAAGCTGTTGTGTGTGGTGCTGCAAAAAAATTCAAACATGTATACGTAGGGGATCATTATGAGCGCAGAAATCCATTGAACACATTGAAAATTCCTTTCATTGTCATTAGCCGGGTGTAAGGCCGAACACTGTGTGCAACTGTTAAACAAAATTCTCTAGAGTGTATGCACCGTCGAGGCTTTGTCGAACGCAGTCAACGCCGAGACACATATTCAAAGATGGGATCAAGGCAGTTGTTGTTATGTCAGTTTGCACAGCGCCAAACATTAATCATTGATCACTTCAACTAAATCCTGAGTAGGAAAAAATGCTATTCAATCCTCCCAGTTGGAAGTTCAGTTTGCCATTGTCCAAGAATTCTTTTATCCAAAGACTGTTTTTTTTTTTTTTTTTAAACCGTTTCTCCTGCGAAAAAAATATATATTACTGCACCCCATGGAGTAAAAATGGACGGCTTGGAAAAACACGTTGCCACTCATGCATTATACAAATGCAGCTTGAGTAACAACACTGCTCTGTGTGCAAAAAAATTGTGTCTCGAGTCTATTTATTTTAAAGAAGTGACTCGAGTCGAGTCGAGTTATTAGATAAAGAAGGTCGAGTCGTGTCCAGTCGAGTCAAATATTTAGTGGAGTCCAGTCTAGTCACGAATATTTGAACACTATTATGACAAATAAAGACAAGAAAGAACGTCATTTGCATCACTAACCGTTATAAACAAGAATTGTTAACTCGATCTTATATAGGCTTTTGGCTCTGGGTCTAGAATTCTTTTCGCTGATCGTTGACAACATCAAAACCAATTGCATTATACAAAACTGTTTCTGATCACTTAAAAGTGGGCATGTATATCTATTTAATTTCAAAGGAGGATGTGAATTTGGCCGGCGTTCGAATCCAAGAGCTTTATGCCCAAAGCAAACGAGGCAACAACGAATTGGGAAATGTGTTTAAAATCCGGTTCATGGATAGAAGTTTGTGCGCTCCAGAACCATGAGGTGGGTATCTGTGACACGTTGTATGTTTGTACATGTCAAGTGGCCGCTGTACCGTACTGTATTTGCAGAGTGACGTGAACATCCATTTTGCAATTTTGTCGCAAAGTTTTGCTTTTATTTTTGGGACTCGAGTCTTATTAGACTTCGCTCGAGTCAAGTCAAGTCTTCTGATGAGGGACTGGAGTCGAGTCATTTGCTCGCAGCGTGACTCTGAGTCGAGTCAATTACCATTAGGGACTCGAGTCGAGTCGAGTCACCAAAAGTTGCGACTCGAGTCGGACTCGAGTCAAGTCATGGACTCGAGTCATTCAAAACTCCGGTTTTTCCCTCGACTCCCATTTAGGCCTATTCATTGTACTTTTTTCGCTAGGCTTAAATTGCGACATTTCATAACACAACTTTTGAAAGACTATGCAAGTCAGTACACGGCTAACATATTATTATAAACAACGAGCCAATATCTTTGATCTCCATTTAAAAATCGGATGGCCCATTGTCTGTTTAAATTGAAGTCCCCAAATGCCATTACCACTCCCATATTATAATCCATTGTTAAACAATGGATTATGAACAAATATACTGTTAATTAATAGCAATATTTCCATTTGTGACTGCATTTACATTTTGGTGAAAGTCACATTTATCTGCTGATTACCAAAAACCACAAATCGTGCAACTTTCTGTTGTCATTCAACAATGCATATGACTTCGAACTATTGTAGTTTTATTCGAATATTCAGTTTGTATGTTATGTTTCAGTATAGGCCTAATAACGGTCGTTTTATACTCACATCAGAGACTGCAGTCTCTTCGCCGTATTCAAAGTGGTAGTCCCACTCAGTGCAGGCAGTCTGATCCCCAGTATCCGAGTCGTTAACAAGGCACTCTGCGACGTCACTCAACACGACCGAGGAGTTGTCTCCTCGGTACAGGCGCTCGGAGACGTTGGCAGAGTACCAACCGTCGGATGCATTATCATGGCCGGCAGATGGAGGGATCTTGCACTGGTACCCGGCCGGCTTGTCGGTGATGAAGACCATGGCCATCATCTGCCAGGCTGGGAAGGCACACCCAGCCACACAAAAGAGGACAAACACTGCTGTCTGGTAGCGGCCAAAGTTGCCAAGATAGCGTAGGGCTTCGTCTAACTGCATGTTTGGAGTGTGGTTTGCGTGTCCTATACCGATCTACCAAATCTGTCAAAAAGGGGAAACTTTTTTGGTTGTACAATCAAAAATTGTCTTTTAAACAGTATAAGTAGTAGCTGCACGGTCGCAAGCTTCGTATGCAACAATACAACAACATGTAATTTAAACAATTAAGGCTTTTCTCTCAGATCTTGTTGACACTATCTGTACATATTGCTGTTAATTTAATGCACTTTTAACGACGGGGGCGTCCTCAGGGGTGTCAATGGAGGTGGGGTGGTCAAATGTTGCCCCGCCCACCCTAGAAAAATGTTAAATTGAGAAAATGCTAGAAAAAGTTCAAGGATATTTGGAAAAAAATGTGCTTTGCCCATCTCTAGAATAAAAACCAGGAGACGTCCATCCCAACGCTAATAACGAATTGATTTATCAACTGTTGGCAAACTGCCGCTTCCCCTATCCCTTCACTTTTTTTATTGAGTTTCACAACTGTTTTCAAACGGAAACTGACTAGATGCATTATAATTTTTTCCTTTACAGTTTAACAAAGAAATTGACAAGAGTGGGGTTTAATCCAGCGATTTGAATGGTAATCCGGAGGCCGCAGGTTCATTCTCCGCTCCAGTCAATTTTTTTGAAAGTTCTGGTAATGTACTCAAAAGTGCCCTGGGCACTGCAGCTAGAGAGGAGACAATGAGAAGAAATAACAGTTTTAGAGGTGGGAGGAAAAGCCCAGAAGAATATTCTGGGGGAACCCACGGAATCAGGTAGGGACTGAAAACCCAAAATCTGCATGTGGTCCGGGTAGGAATCGAACCCGGGCCAGATATGGGCGGAAGACGAGGAAAAGTAACCACTGCGCCAAACTGACTCCTCCAACAGGTATACTGTATACGTTGATCAACTTAACAAAAAGAGTTAATTTGATTGACATCTTACAAGAATTAGAAGATCGTATGTTGTAACTTTTTGTAATTATATTGAATAAGCTAAAACCAACATGTATGCTGTATATTTTTAGAAAATATTTATGAAAGGCATATAAGGTTTGAAGTTGCATGTAAAAGCCATCAGGATGAATAGGCCAACAGTTCAAAGTGTTATTTTTTTGTCAATTCTTTTTTTAATGCATGGATAGTAGAAATGTTGGGGGTACTTGAAATATTGGGACACCCAGCGATCATCTTGAGCCTCAGATAATCCGGCTCACGACTTGAATGGAGTCTAATGAATCACCGGAACACAACTATGCCTGCAGTCAATCATATCACAATATGCGTCATTCTATAAAATTGGGTCCACTTTTTGTCCTTGTTATCTGACATCTATGATTTATTATTTTGATGCGCTCCTTAATGCAGTCGTCCCCCAAGAGCGCTTATATGAATAGCAAACAACCTGCCCTACAAGCAAAACAATAATTTGAAGTCGTTTTTAATGATACTTGAATTAATTACAAACAGGAAAAGAAACAAGTCACACTTTTATCCTAAATGTATAGAATGACCCATATGCAAATGAGTCTTATGATAATACGAAACGGATATTCTTTTCCATTAGACCTAAACAATCCCATCCCGAGTCAAACTTCAACACCGGGGTTTGTTGGAATCCGTTGGAGTGAGTACTGCACTAGTATAAACTGATTATGCTTTACGTGGGATTAGGCATACCACCATTATCAGAGTCCAACGTTTTTGTGTGTACAGTTTACAAATGGTGTTGGAATTTGATGGAGTGAGGAAGGTTCCTATGAATCACTCCAGGGGATTAGGTTAAAGGCGTTGACATGATATTCACACGATCGAAAGTAGTGTCCGCTCCCACTAATTTTTAATGTATTGTTTTCCTTTTTACTTTAATAAGAAACGATTTTCCCCGCTAGCTCTCTAAGTTAGCTCGCTTTTGTCGAACGCGGTCTGGTGTATGTGTAATCATAATACAGTGTTGGAGCAAAGGCTTTGACCCTCAAGGCCAAGGCCAAGGCCAAGGCTTTGACCCTCAAGGTCAAGGCCAAGGCCAAGGCTTTGTCCCTCAAGCCTCGAGGCCAAGGCCAAGGCTTAACCCTCAAGGCCAAGGCCAAGGCCCTGTTTTATAAAATGACCACTGATATAGAACTAATTATAGTCAAATGAGTGACATATCATCACGCAAGGGCGGATCCAGAACACAATTTGGGGGGGGGGGGGGGGGGAAAAAAAATTTTGGCCCCCCCCCCCCAAAAAAAAGTGGGTCAAAAAATTACGGCTTAGGCTTTGGGGCCCGCTTAAGGGCCCCGAAATTTTTTTGGATTCCAGATGCTCTGTGGTGCGTTTGAGGCAATTTCTGACCATTTTAACCGATGTTTTTTGAGGAAAAGATGGTGCTGTACTCATTGCCTGCCTTTATTGTGACGTCACATAAAAAAGAAAAGGTTTCTTTTTGGGGGGAGGGGGGCATGGCCCCTTTTGGCCCCCCTGGATCCGCCCTTATCATCACGAATTGCTCGTTACGAAGAACAACATTTCTTTAATTGCAATCAACATGCTCGCATAGGCCTACACCGTTTTATGACTGCACTGTATCTATTAAAGTATAAGTTCAGGTCTTCAATATGGTTTAATTAAACAAAATAAATATTTACTTCTATATTGACACACAATTCTCCCAAGTGGAACAAAAGGGGGATCCAAGAAACTGATTTGGGAAATTTTTATTTGCTGGCCTAACATGGTCAGAAATATCAGCATTATCTAAAACAGATACATGTAAATCTTTAGCACTTATCAGGAAGACATACAATCAATCAGATCTATTCCATAGTCATATGCAATTAAAGTGATCATCTCATTAGCCCCACAAGTGTATGGAATATTTTTGCAGCAAATCTACTACAATGGTAACAAAATGTGATGCTACAAAAGTGGAAGTGTGCCCAACACACAAGTCTATAGGGTGCTTCCCTCCTCCATGGTAATACGATTAAAATGGTAACAGCAAAAATTCGAACAGATTTATCTGGAAAATGCCAAAATCTATGGGCCTTGAAGAGCCTTGACTCAAAATTGCAAGGCCCTGAACCCTCAAGGCCAAGGCCAAGGCCAAGGCTTTTGCCCTCAAGCCTCGAGGCCAAGGCCAAGGCCCTAAAATCCAGCCTTAAGGCAGCCTTAAGGCCAAGGCCCAGCATCAAGGCACTGCATCACTGTCATAATAATTAGTGCAGTGCCCGTTCAAAGATGCCTGTTTGGACGGGCAAATTGCGTGGCCTCCGGTAACCCGCAACGTGGCGCGATATAGAATGCAGTGCACGTATAACAGCGCGCCATATTTACACCTCATCGTTGACCGATCGTCACCTTAAAAAAATGGTCGAGGCCCCACCTCGAAATACAGACACTCGGAGATTCATGGAATTGCTTGAAATTGCGCACCCCACTGGCATAATGTAAAAGCGCACTTAACAAATCTTGCACGGAAGGGCTAACGGGTATTCACCTTTAAACAACTCAAATGGCCACGTGTTTACATTACAAACTTATGTCAACGAAAATGTGAACATGGAACGGTTTTTTAAATTTGTTTTTCAATTTACAATTAGATACAGCGAACGCTACTTGATACGTGTCACAAAATAATGTACTTTGGTCTTGTCAAGTTCACGTACAATGGGAAATGACAACTTCATTCGGAAAACGCGCGTTTAATGTACCGACCGTTTTAAAACTAGTTTAACAACCAGATTATTGCCGATTGGTTTACGTTATTCTTGGCAAATATACCTGGGATATTTTTTTAGGGTGTACTGCATGACGATTAGTTTCACAACGTGAAAAGGGTGGCTTGTTAATGAAATTCACGATGCCCGGAAAAGAAATTCGTGGTTACTCTGATGGCAAGTCAGGGCCACCGTTAAAACCAGAAATAGAATTTGTGTCGTTGCTCAGCGATAAAAACAATCCTGAGGGTATAACCACTGCAGAATTTGGCGGTTAATTTCATTTGTTAATTCCAAAGAAAGCCCATTCGGTAACAATAATTTTTTACAGCTTCTTGAGACAAATACGTCCATTTTTTTCTTCCGGTTTCTGCTAAAACTTTAGTCACTCAATGATGTTTATGAATGTAAAATCTCAGTTATTAACGTCCAAGGGCCCAAACAATGTAAGTTGTTTGTAATGCAATCCTTGAAAATGAACCTTTGTGTCCCATTTAATCCTCTTTTTAATTGTCGTTTTGGCGTTTTCAAGGGTACTTTGGTGCCATATTCATGAACAAAAGTATGATGTCATTTCAGGCAAAACCTCAATGTTACAGCTATTTCAGCATCAAATGTGGCAAGAAATTTTGCTATTTCGCTGTCGTACATTTTCTCCTTTTTTTGGTGATTCGCTGTTGTGTCAGTATAAATGGCAGTAAACCAATGAGCAAACGTTTCTCACAAATATTTTCAGTGAACACATTTTTGGGTTCAGAAAACCCCTGAACTGCACAGTGTCTTCCTGAAATGACACCAATGCAGCAACACCGCCCTCAGATGCATGGGAAATTGTTAAATGTTAAAGTTTTTTTCAACAAAATTAACCAAAAAGAAATGTCAACATGTCAAATATTTTTCATAAGTTAAAGAGGAGTAGAAAGTTGCACAAAATATTTTCCTCAGAATAAAAATTCACTTCATGACCCCTTTAAAAATTTGGCGACGATTAAAATTGATCACACAGCAGAAGCTCTATGAATGAAGTAGCAAGTATAGAAAAAGGTTTATTAAAGTGCAACAGCAGAACACACATGGTATAACAGAGTGGGCACTAAGTGAAAATTGTCTTCGACAAATGTTTGCATACATCATGAGCACAAAAGCCATGAAACGAATCCTTTCAGAAGACACAGCTGTAAGTTGCAGCGTTAGATGTTGGCATAAGTGTAAGTTGTTCATTCATTGTTTACATATTAGCTGTACCATTATTGGTCTTTTGCAACGAGTGTGTTAACAAAGCTTCATAAGTTGAAATATCGATCGAACGTTCCTTGTGACGTGCAACGAAGGCTTAAACCAGGTGGAACAGTAATTCTGAATTTGTAACAACAGTAACTATACAGAAAGGAACATGTACTGTAGTTATATCCATTGCACAGATTGTAAAATATCAAGTTTAAATTCTGCTAAAAGTTCTGAGAAAACGTCACGATTTAGGCTTGCATGCTTGTAAATCGTTGATTAAAGTTTTTTTCCGTTTAATACAAGATCCATATTTTGAAAATCTAGTTTTAGCAGACTGGGATGCGTCAATAAAATAAGACCATTCAAAAAAATCCCAATGGATTAAATGCAGATATATTTGTTATTGTAAAAACAAAAATGCCTGTATAAATGCTCATAGTCCACTCTTTTGTCAATCGGCACTTTTGAAGGGTTTATCAACGGAATTTTACTAAGCACCGATCTGCCGTACACAAATGGAAATCCGGTGAACTTGAGAACGAACAGAACGAATAATCTTAAAACAATCGATTCTTCTGTAATTCTGAGAGAAAGAACAATTGGGTTTGTCATAAAATGTTCATTAGTATTTTTCAGCAGGTCCAAAAGCTTGAAACGACACTTTTGTTGAACAGTTTC
>CM057144.1:7825143-8044890 GCA_029964075.1 Patiria pectinifera
TTTCAACTAAAATTCCAATCTGACTTTTTAAAAAAAAAAATACTTTTTATAGGTGTCTTATTCCTTTTGTATCATTAACAGGTAAATTTGGGTGTTTTCATGGACAATGAGAACACAAATGAGGGGATGGTGGCCATTCTTGACAAGATGAACAAGTACATCCCTCTCTTGCCAAATGGCAAGCAACTGCCAGTTATCAGTGGGGGAGATCTTCTCACATGTGAAAGGCAAATGAACACTAAACTAGACAGACAGGACAGCTCATCCTCAACAGCCAAATGGGATGGTACCATTCCTGTAATTGATGACTTCCACACAATGGCTAACTTCTTGGAGGTATGTAATGCATGGTATATTTGTGTTCATATTAAGATATTTCTGCCTTGATAAACTGAAAGATTAGTAAATGTTGAACTCTTCAGTATCTTGAAAGTGTATGTCCAAAATTATTGTGGTCATTAACAAGGAGCATAAAAAAAATTAATTGACACAAACACTTTGTGAAATCTTTAGGATTCCACACTCATGCTCAATCATTGTTGTTAGTACACCCAAGTTATATAAATTATATTGGGTGGTATATACAATGAAAAATAACCTATTTTTCAGTGTACTTTTTCATTTTCTTGTTCTTTAGGTTGTATGGAAGCTTATGTACTCAACCAGCTCATCTCGAGATGCTGGGACACTGTATGCAGCCAGAAATTTTCTCAAGGCGCACAATGTCTCATCCCAACCTATGAAAGATGTAAACGCATCAGTCGAGTTCCTTAACAAGTACACCGATTCCCTCATCGTCTGTGCAGTGTTGGAACATTTTGATATGGAAAATTTAGATTCACAACCAAGACAAAACACCTTTGACATGATGACAATGGAGCCAACGCAGTATGTCCACGAACAACTTGAGAAGATTGTAGACAAATTTGCAATCCACGAGGGGCCAGACTACAATAATCCAACAAAATTAGCATGCCCCCATTGCCCGAAGGAGTACATCCAACAACAAGGACTGCGTAACCACATGAAAAAGAAACACAGTGCAGAGCCGCCAAAGTCATCCAGCACAGCCTCAGGTCAAACAGACAGCATCTTTGATTACAGCTGTGCCGCTCTTAGCACATGCTTGTTTTTCAGAGACTTTGAGGATGCCCGTCAACATGGAGATGGCGAGAGATTAATACGATTGTACAAGTTTTTCATGCTGTATTTCAAGCTCGTCAACAAACCTAAATATGGATACCACTCATTGCGGCTACTTGCACAAGTGAAGTGTCTGCTGTCTCCTCGGCTCTCTCATCAACTCATCTGGAATAGGTGTGTGAACAATTCTGGCAAGATAGATTCAAATGTCGAGATTGACAGAGAAATAGAACACCACAATCGGGTCTTCAAGGAAGAGTGCAGACACTTTCGTGGAAAAGTCAGTGAAAAGTCTGTTCAGAGAATAAGTCATTCAGCCCAGACATGCGACAGAATCCTTCAGCAGTGTGACAAGGCATCACACATTAGAAAGCAGTCAGGGAAACACAAGAGTAAAAGTGTGACAACAGATGTCCAAAAACTGGCTCATCACTTGCTCAAGGAACGAATCTTTGAAGAGAAAGTTCCCCGTCACCATTATGCATTCCCAACATTTGCAAGAAATCCACTGACAGGTTTGAAGTTGATGTCACTGCAAACATGGATGGTGTCAAAAATCAAGGAATTTGCCTGTCACTAAGTCCATCAGTGATTTCTACATGCTTGGACCATCGATTTATTTCCACATGAGTGGCCACCAGCTGCAGAACTTATGTACTTTTTACTATAGGGCTCAAATTTCGAGGGGGGGGGGGGATGTGCCAAAATACACACATGTATTTAAAGACAAGACACAGTGACTCTTTACCCATCTACTTGTCGTCCTACAAAAACACTGACAATGTCAAACCATGCATATTTTCTGAAAAAAGGGGGTAGTATTCAAAATTGTGTCTAATTTATGGTTGAGTAGAATAATTGGTCTTCAAATACTTTTTTAGCAAGTTTTGTTGGAATGTTTTGTTCAAAAGATTCAGACATGACAACAGGGGACTTCAAAAATTGCTTGGGCCAATTCTTTTGTATTTATCAAGTTTACAGCCAAGTCCAAGTTGAAGTCACATGTTACTCTTGAACAAAGGAAATTAATGTACATGTTTTGTTCTCTAGGAGACGTATTATTTGTATAGCACACATAAAATTGCCATAATATTCTGCAAAGTTCATTAAGTCCACAGATAAAAGTGAATTCCCATCCCAGGTTTTGCTCTAAAATATGCATCAAAACATAGAATTGCAAAGATATACAAGTATAAAAAAGATCCTGTATTGTATGTTGTATCTTTGGATCAAAACAGCTGTGTTAAACCAACTAAGTACAAAAAAAAGGAAGACAATTTATTACACTCGGCTTCACAATTTAATATGAAAAGTAGAAATGATATTTCAATTTTTTCTTTCAAATTATTTCTTGTTTGGGAGGAGGGGGATTGTCCAAACTGGAACGGAGAAAACTGGACTAGTGTAACCTTCATTGTCTTTGTTTCAATACCACTGAACTGAATCCAGAAAAATATTCACACAAGGAATACTAATGTTGAGCTCATCGGTTTTATCATTTTTTATTGTAATTGATACATGTGTAAGTTAATTGACATGTCACATAGAGTGCACATGCATTTATGCAATTCTAGCAAGTGGTGGTACATTATGTTTTACAATTGTTTGTCACCACTGACTGGGGATAAACTTTGAGAGCAGCCAAGTTTCACTTGAGGGATGGGAAAAGTGATATAAGAAGGGGGAGGGGATATTTTCACATCAGATGATGCTTGGGGTTTTTTTTGGGGGGGGGGTGGCTTATTTTTTTTTATGATAGGCCATGTAAATGACCCTTTTATTCAAGATTGATTGGTTACTGAACAAAATACCAGGTCCTAAATGACATAACTTCGGTACTCTACATGTATATCAAGTAAATACAATGCATATACTTGTAGTTTGGTTTGCAATGATACTGCATAGCACCTCAATGAAATGTTTGTTCGTGTATTTCCACTATGTAACCTTCACATAAATACTACATGTATACTACTGGCTGCTTGTACAAT
Source organism: Patiria pectinifera (assembly GCA_029964075.1). Lineage (NCBI taxonomy): Eukaryota > Metazoa > Echinodermata > Asteroidea > Valvatida > Asterinidae > Patiria > Patiria pectinifera. Next base: position 7,828,278 of record CM057144.1, read on the forward strand.
TTTCAGTTTTAGATTATTCTTGCAGAAAATCTGTAAAGAGCCGCATTTTAGAAAATCTGAACTAGCACACAAATCCAGACAAGACGTGAACATATAGAAGTCATATTACTGGCTGAAAGTCCCAGAGAAAGAAATTTCAAATTTGATAACAATTGCAACAAATTTGTGAATACAAACTGTAGAGTGTTCGTTCACAGAGCCTTCCGATGGTTTCAAAGGTGTAATTTCATATTTAACAAAGGGGCTTTTATGTTCCTGTCAGAAATTACAAGTAACCAAACCTCCATGAAAGAATAGGTTTTAGACTACTAGCAGTTTCAATCATCTTGTAGCACTTCTTTTTTCACTTTAAACTTGGGGTCCTCAAGATTTACTATTAGAAAATAAACGGGAAAATTGAAATCTGAAATTTAAATGAAGCAAACAAAAAACTGTGTTGCCCTTACTGACCACCCCCAAACTCTGGAAATGTCATTTTTTTCTCTTGGAATAAAACACAAATTTAGCCTTGCCATTACTGTTTCTTTGTACAGTGAAATTATTGCATTATGTTACAAAATGTAACCCAACAGTAGTACATGTACAGTTCAAATTTACATGTATGTACAGGGCGAATCAAGAAAGTGGAACCCAAACCCCCAAGAATATATTTCATATGTGAAAAATATGTAGCACCAAAAAAAATGACTGGAAAGCTACTTTCAGATGAAAATGTTACCGAAATTGCTCAATCTGTTCAAAGAATATCACCATTTTAACCCAATGACCCTAAAACTTCCTTTGTCAAAAACATGCAATGTCAAGAATCATCGTCACAATTGTCTTCAAATATCAATGATAAAACCTCAGCTTTAATTTCAATATTCAACCAAGTCCTTTTAAAGGCCCGTCTTTTTTCAAAAAGCGCATTTTATAAATCATATTGTTTGCCTAACCAGGGTTGTTTATACAGATATTGTGTATTACAGTTGTTGACAGAAGTTGAAACAATCATTACATGTGTATGTGTCATTTTCTTTGTTGTTCCAAACAGTAAGATTACACAATAATTCTTTTTTTTACGAAACAGGTTTTAGGGTCATTGCGTTTAAATGTAATGCTTGTTTCAACGTCTGTCAACAACTGTAATACACAATATCTGTATAAACAACCCTGGTTAGGCAAACAATATGATTTATAAAATGCACTTTTTAAAAAAGACGGGCCTTTAAAAGGACTTGGTTGAATATTGAAATTAAAGCTGAGGTTTTATCATTGATATTTGAAGACAATGTGAGCATAAATATCTTGTCAAATTTACCCGGAAAGTCTTAAATTCTTAAAAAGCACAATCCTAAACAAAGGCGTGGGAATGTACAAGTGGAAAATGGGACAAACAACTACATGTTGTAAATATTATTCTCCTGCTTCATTTCCCAATCCCATGTCACAATTTTGTACCCCTTTAGTGTGGAAAGGCCCATCACGGACCACCTACATGTAGATACATGTACATGCACACAGCATGTTTGACAAATTTTTATCTAACAGTGCAGAAACATGCAGTTATTTTGCAAGGAACAGGGAAACAAAGCTTGGCATGTGTGCATAGCAATGCCTCTGATTGGCCTGTCATCTCTTGTAGTTGTACAAAGTTGTCTTGAGGAGGAATCGTGCATGTACAGTGGTCAACATTAAATTTAAAATCAAAAACCAATTAAAGGGAAAATACAACATTTGCAAACATCAAAAAATAAAACTACCAAATCATTTTGAAATACCTTGCTGGACTGTTAGTGAATGACAGTGTAAAGCATCCTGTAAAATCATGGCTCCACGGTATACTGTCATTTTCAAGAAAAGTGGTATTTTTGTATCAATTTCCAACGCTGCTCAGCCGACCATCGTTGGAAAAAACTGGCTTTTTTTCAAATACTGGCCCCAATTGACCATCGCACTTGTTTGCAATCGATTACACACCTATGAACGGGTACGAGCCAGCTAGACTGGTTCCCTGACCTTACAATTCCCCAATGTATGTAAACTGCCGTTTCTTTTTATATGGAGTCAGGGAACCAGACTACAGGAAAATGATTGTTTTCCTTGGTTTTATAGCATTTTCGAACCCAAAACCTCAAAAAAGTCAGTGTAACTATATATTTGCTATATATTCCCAACCCCCCAATTCCATCCATTTCTGAAAATTACAGCAAAAGCAAATGATGTATATTCCCTTTAACATGAGTGAAAAAAACAATTTCCTCTTCCGTTTGTATTGAAATTCATGCACACATTCCATGAGTATTCTCAATCTGAACATGTATCAGATGTAAATACCAATACTCCTCTTTGATAGGTACTGCTGTCAGATTCTGTGCCACTTTCAGAATCATCTGAACTAACCCCAAGTGCATGAGCTCCACTCATAAACCCTGCTTCAGAACTAGTTGCCTGTGTACATCCTACAGATGAAATGATGTTCCACACTTTATCTACATCACAAAAAATGTTATAATTCAATTGCAATGACTCCTGACTTTCAATGAAATCACAGTCTCTAACTATCGCATCAATGACAGGAAGTGATAAAGCACCTGCCAAGTCATGGCCTGAATACAATGGTTTGTCTCCTTGTATTTTCTCAGCTCTCAATGCCAGTAGTTTCACTTTAATATTTTCCCGCATTTCTGATGTTAGTACCCTACATCTATGCTTCTGTCCATCTTCCTTCTTTGGCTCTCCCACGATGAACTGGCCATAATCTGGTTCAAGACAAGACTCTCCACCACAAAGGCACTTCCTAGAGCAAACGTCACAGCATAAGTGTGGTATGCTGGGTGCATCAGGTTTTACACCAAATGGAGACATCAACTGCACCCTCCTGCACACTGCGTCATTGTTGATGTAGTCTTTCATGGAGCTGCTGGTTTTGTGTCTAGAACAACCTTTGTACTTGATCAACACAGCCTGGCAAGGTTCACCTCCACGCCCACCTCGACCACTTTCTTGAACATAGTCATCTATGTCTTGTGAGGGGCCAAAGTGAAAGACTCTCGTCAAGTTTTGACAGTGGATTCCCATACCGAAGGCGAGCGTGCAAAACAAAATGCGAATTTCACCATCTGGATCAGAGAACGACTTCAGGACGCACTCCTTCACTGATTCCTCTGTAGTGGAGTGAAACATGGCAAAGTGTCGCTTTGATTGCATGTGGAGTTGTTCTTGAAAAGCGCTGAACAATGATCGACACTGGCGATGAGTTCTGCAGAAGATGATGGATCTTGGTGTTAGCTGCTCGTTCTTCCTCAGGTCTTCAATGAGCCACTGAAAGATCTCTGTGTCTTCCTTTAAGGGTGTACTAACCACACTGTAGCGGATGTTAGGCCTATCCAGTGTGTCAGTTATGAAGATTGGTGCTGTCAAGGATAGACTCTCAATGAGTTGAGTTCTCATTGAAAGAGACGATGTTGCTGTTAAACTGATCACTGGTACAGCACTAGGAATTAAGGACCTGACCTCAGACAGACGTCCATAGCAACTTCGAAAGGCTGCGAGCTTCTGTGACTCCTGACCCCTGCAGATAAGAGAAAGAAACACAAAAGAATGGTTAAACAAAATGGTGTCTACAACGAATTACATTACAAGAGAATCGCCAGAGAATGACCAAATTACTTTCAAAGCAAGGGCCATACTGTGTATATGGTGCAAAGTATAGAGTAAATGTACGTCTGTCATGTCTGTACAATGTACCTGTATGCACATCAACAACTGATTTGCATTGTTTTTTTATCACTGAAAAATGACCTCTTCAACCTTAATCAGACTTGAGTTTTGTCGCTGTCCTTTACCCCATAGTATCCCTCAAAAATGAAAATCCTGCACTCTTTCCACAAAATTAATCCTGCACTACAGATACAACATGGTGTCATCACCGTAACTTTAGAAGTAGATTTGGTTCCCTTATAGGAGCGGGGTCCGCAACTACACAAACGCTAAAATTTTCCTCAAAATTCCAAACCATGGCCTCTATCTTTGACATACCTGCATGTAAGTTAATGTCTTTATTGTGCGCTTTCTTGCAAAGTGGGCAGTCTAAAGAATGAGCGCTCATCCTTAAGATTGCGTGGGAATATCACATGCGCAATTTATGAATTTTGCGCCATCTTAACAAACGGTGTACGGCATAATTATGTTACATTAAACACATAGGCGCTAAAGGGTAAATATTTCATAAACGAGAAAAGACAATGATTTATCATCTTGTACTCGTTTAACTACGATAATTTGAATTCAATCGAAGCCGTTATTATTGCTTTTTTCTTTCCCCCAAGTTTTGTAATAACGGAGGTTACACGTCGCGATCACAACTTTCAAAGAAGTACTAGTTCTAGTAGTAGGTACTTTGGATTGCAAGAGAAGAGGGTAAATCACATTCAAATCAGCTTTGTTATCTGAGTTTCGGTTTTGATTGTTGAGCCTCTCCTCCTAAAACATTTTAATAACACCACTAAACCTAGCCCGACTGCGTCTGGCCGTACAGTACTGTACAGTACTGTACGGTCAGATGCAGTCGGGCTACACTAAACCTAACAAATAACTATTTTTTTTATTTTCAACATATACATACTTAAATTCTTAAAATACTTTTTAATGAAACTGAGGGCCTAAAGTTCAGATTTACAAGTAATGTCATTGACAAACGGCAGTCACCATGAACAGACCGCGAAATAGACCGGTTGCTACGCGGGATAGGCCCCGGGCACTCCGCGAATATCGGTTCAGCTGTGCTAATGTGTTTCCAACCCAAATTCTTCATAAAAGATCAATAATTTCTTGCATTTGTATCGGAAATCCTTCAAAAGTGGCGTTTGAATAATTTGGCTCCATTGGGTTTGATGCTACGATCGGGCAATGTGTTCCCGCACTATCGTTATTATTTAGGTTTTTTTCAAGATGTCCTTGTAAGGTGCTTAATTTTCCATGGGGAGAGTCGGTCAGGGGGCGAGTCGGCTAGGAGGCGAGGGGACGAGTTGGCTAGGAGGGGAGTCAGTAAGGGGCGAGTCGATCAGGGGGTGAGTCAGTCAGGAGGCGAGGGGCGAGTCGGTAAGGGGCGAGTCGGCCAGGGGGCGAGTTGACCTTGTACGTCAAATAAAAGTGGATTTTGTTTCCTTAAATATGAACCAGGCCCGTTGATCAGAAACGATCACCAAAGTTGGGCTAAACTTCACTTTTTAGTTTTAAAAATAATGGTTGAATCAAATGTTAAAACGTAGGACCTACCATTTCACCACACAGTGACTCTCATCAACGGCTAAAGCGCAGAGATTATCCTGCCATGACTGGGACTGGAAGAGCTGAAAACCTCGTTCGAACACGCTCTCGGGGCTCATAAAAACATGTGAAGTTTTTCCCTCTTTCATTCTCTGAAAATCTTCGGAAGATGCGTCCCCAAAATAAGCTGCATCAACCCCGATCTTCCGCAATGCTTCCACCTGGTCCTTCATCAGCGAAATCAAAGGGGAAATGATGACTATGATGCTTGAGGCCGAGGGTGCAGTGCCGGTGGTGAATACTTCTGCTTCGGGTGTTGGAGAACTAACGACGTTAGCGCTAGCACTAGCAGTAGCAGCATGAACTTGTCCTCGTCGTAGGTAGTCGAAGCATAATGGAATTGCCTGAAATATGCAACTTTTACCGTATCCGGTGGGAAGGCTTACGAAGACATCCTTTCCTTGAACGGCTCCTTCGATCGCCTGACGTTGCAGGGGTTTGAATTCTTTGATGTGTAATTTTTGAGCAACGTGTGCGAAAGCTTCGTCGGAAAGGACGGTCGCCATTTTGGTAATGCTCTCTTAATTTGCATATAGGTTAATATATGCTGACATCATCGTTTATGACAGACTCCGTCGTTTTCGATTGGTTGGAATTTTGCTACCCTTTTGGGGTAGCAAAAATCGAGATTTATAAAGAAAAACATAAGAAATTCTTGACAAGGTGCAAAAGGCCTCGTGGCTACGCCACTCGCTTGTGTGGTCTCCCGCTCCAGTCGCTTCGCGTTTTCGCCGCTTTGAGCCACGATAGCCTTGGCGAAAGGCTACAGTATATACTGCACTGCTGTACGATGTCGTTTCAAAACTTCCTCACGCGCGCTCACGCACGCATCCCTAGCAACTGTGTTGCGTACGCGCGCGTCAGTCTCACGCGATGGGGGTTTAGCGCATGTGCAGTGCTCAATTGTTAAAAGCTACCGCAGGACTGTTACTATATTTTGACCAATCATTGGCTTGCATGGGGTTGAACGGGCTTGATCAATGCTGGTTCAGGGGCCATTTATTCGCTTGATCTTTGAAGCCGGTCCATTATCACCGTTAATGACCGGCCACGTGATCGAGTCTCGACCAATCAGAAACCATCAACTCTCCAAGGTATTTATTAATACTTGTATAATAGCCAAGTCGTTCGTTGTTAAAACTTGAGAAGTCAGAGGCGGTGATGTGTCAACTTCACAGCTATACTTAAAGTCACAACCAGTTGATCATGAATAAAGTGATGTTTTCTTAAAATATGATAGGCCTACATGTAGCTAGTAGCTACAATAAGGTTGAGATCTTACATGCATTCTGTATCACTCTTGTTAACATTTCGAACTATCCGAAAAAACTGAAACAATGACAGCCCATTCATGTCATCACCTTTTAATTGTAACACAAATATGGAAGATTGTTCTCTTTGAAGTTCTTTTTTTCCCAAGAGAGATACTTAACAGAAAAGAGCAAGATGTCTGTTTCCCCCGGATAATAATAAACTGCTTAAAGACATATTATTATTTTTATTTATCTCAAAAGTAGCCTGGCGAATTATTATCAAAAGGCTTATTTGGATTAACATCGCACTGGTACTAAACCCCCCTCGAAACTATTAAATGATCGTTGGACATAAACAGTTCTGTTGACGAAATCGTGTATCGTGATCAAAAGAAACTTCACATATGGGGGGGGGGGAAATAAAATTTTAACATTCCGGAGACTCGAACCCGCAACCTAAAGCATTGTGATCACCGACCTGGCGTAGCGCGCAACAGAAGTGCCACGCTTAATCTAAATTATATAGTTATTACAAATCACATGACATATTTATTCATTAATGTGATTTGTTTCACGCATGTGCATCGAGGTAAATGACTTTACTTGCCTGCAGAAGAAACGTGTCCCAAGGATAGCCGCCATGTCTTTTTCGTAGTAAATTAGATTTATCTATACCCTGATTTCAACACACACACAAATCCAGGAATTCTTACAAAACAGTATTTTGGAATGAAATTTAAAGGAAAATGGATTCCAATATGAAAAGGGTTTCAGGGAATGTAATTTGAAATGCTAAAAACTCTTCGTGGTCTTTTTTCAAGTTGTTTTGGTCTTGAGAGCTACAGTGTCTGTGTACGTTTGAGCCCTAGGTTTCAACGGCAGAAAGCAAAACCAATAAACAAAATATCAGAAAAAGAAGAAGCTAGAGCCTAATGTGAGATAAACTAAGACTCGCCAACGACAGCTAAAACTCCTGGTTGCAAGCTTTTGACCATTCAGAAGTGGAAAATAAAGATGTTCGATTTATTCTCATTTCAGCACAGATATCTTGTGAAAACTTGTTTGAAAGTTAAAAATTAATTAATTATTAAAAAAATTATCGCCTTGATCAAAACGACACTTTGTATATTATAATCTGTTTCACGGTATATTCCCCAGTTCCAAATGTTCAGCAAATTCGTGATGTTTATATGTAAATAAAAGCTTAAGCCTACTACACATACTGTTAATTTTATATCTAATCACCAAGATTGTTATGTCCGCAAACAAGCACCACTTTATTTAGCCTTGCATGTATTATTCTTTCTTTAGATGATTTTTTCCAGCCTTGCCACACATACACTTACAGCAGCAGTAACACAATGAAAGGTTTACCCCTAGGATCAAAGCCAGGAAGGCCAAAAAGAAGATGTAGACGTCTAGAAGATTCCTCTGCATGTAATTCAGATCTTGGACGGCCGGGCGCAGGTGATCACCGCCGAACTTGGTGACATGAAGGATCCAATGAGCTGCCGTCTTGATTGGGGGTGACATAGTCTGCAAGTCTCGCATGATCAGAGATACACGCCGTGCATTGGCACGGAATCTGTCAGCAAAAGAGACATCAACACGGGACAATTTGAGCTAGTGCGGATGGAGGAACTTATTTGATTTTAACAGAAATAACGAACATGTTTTTAAAGAATTCCTTTCCTGATACTAACAATGTTGTCTATTTACCTCTTACCCACATTTACAAAAAAATATTAGACCAAATTTTCCAGTGTTTTTTGATGAACTCACAAAATCAGTCTTACTTTGGTTCTGTCATGACTTTGTGGATGGTCTGGCTCAATATCTCCGGTGTCAAGGTGGTGATGTCTAGCGCCAACCCGACCCCACGGTCTTCTAGCCGGTCCAAATTGTCCATCTGATCTTCGAAGAGCGGTAGGCCTACCATGGGCAGTCCGGCCCACAACGCCTCGTACATACTGAAGCCGCCACCGTGACTCACAAGCACTTTGACATTAACGTGCTCTGAATTCAAATGTTTAACAATAAGAACCTTAAATTGCGCTTCCCTTGCTGTTTTGAAATTTCAACCCGAAAACTAGTGTCGATCATTTAAGTAGGGAAATTTACCCAAAAGTGATTAAAAATACTGCAACCCCAACCCTTAAAAAAAAACTATGCTTAATTTATCAGTTACTTATGAGCATACGTCAAAAGAAAACAAAGAAAAAAATAAATACCCCCAGCAACCCAGCAAACAAACACCCCCCCCCCGAAAAAAAACCACCACAAACAACCAACCCCAACAAACCAGAACTGTTTAGCCACAGCCGGGGGGGGGGGTGCAGACGTGGTGGCGTGGGTGGAAGCAAAGGTAGCAGAAAATACATCAAATGTAGAAAGACCTACCCATGACTTGGGCCATAGGCAGCCATCGGACGACTTTTGTGTTGTCTGCTAGCTTAATTCCTGCTGGTAAAGCAGCTGAGGTCTGCCACAACACCCGGTGTGGTAGCAAGGCGAATCCGTCGGCAAGGACTTGGGCCTTCTCTCGCTCCATGCTTCCAACGTGACTACCCAGCGAAAATAAAACCACTCCATTCGGAGCTGTGTCCAGATATTCTACCACATCATCTTCAATCTGTTGTCAGAATAAGGAAAACACGAGAGAGAGAAAACGTTTTCCCCAGGATTGTGATTCGTTGTCGGTAGTACTACAGGATTTAACCAGATTGAAAAAACATATGATTCACAAGTTTTGTTTTTTCGCTGTGTTTTTCTCATTGACATCACGCATATCGTGTATAATCAGAAGTGGGAGACACCTACGCGTCATAGCTATTATTGATTTATAGCAGAAATACTCGAAGAATAATCGATTGATCAATGTCCGTGGCTCTCGATTAAAGGATCCTCCCTGATAAGGTCCTATATAATTGCCACATATGTCATACTCCAAATGTGGCAACACTTAAAGAAATGAGATAACACATTCAACAACGTAATGGAAGTGATGAGCGGACGATTTTCGGCTGGTATATAGTTTTTTTTCTACAATTATTTAGCGGTCATTAAAACTTGATTGACACGATTTTACTGAGAAGGTGAAACAGAATCCGTAAGAATTTCTATTAAGAGAAGAAATTACATACACAGTGGGAAAATAGTTTATGAAAATACGGTGTTACGACAAAACGGCAGCACGTCGGAGTGATGGAACGATGCGACAGTTGGTGTCTTGACGTTGCGTCGTGCCGTCGTATCTATAGCCGGGATACTGTCATGTACCATTATGCGGTCGCATCGTTGCGTTCGCTATTGCATCGTGCTTCGCTGCTATCGCATGTTGTCAGTGTTTCATCGCATCGTGCTCTGATATCGCATCCCGGCAGAGCGCTGTTGCATCAAGCCATTCCGATGTCACATCCTGCCGGTGTTGGTGCAGGCCTACGTACATTGTCATCGTGTCGCTGTGCCATCGGTGATGGAACAATGACAAGTCGCGGAGGCATCGTGACATTGGGCAAACGTCAAGACGCAATGCCGTTTTGTCGTCATCAGAACACCACAGCAAAGAAGCCATAAAACTGAGCAAGTTTTCAAATAAGCTGAAACGACATTTTACAAACGTGGGATAGAAAACAAATTGATATCCCTTCAGCTTAATGTACTACACTTTACCTTTTTATGAGGAGTCGAACCAGCTGTGAAGAGAACGTAAATAGTGTTTGGCTGCATGGGGCGAGGAAACTCTAAAGCGAAGCTCCCATGGAACATATACAGCGACGCTTGCTTGTTAGATTCATAAGTGCTGATCTCGGGTCGAATGTTATACTTGATTTTCAGCTGATCAAATCCTTTGAAGTCGAAAATCAAAAACCACCAGAATCTGTAGTAGATGTGCGCCAGGACGTTTTGGACTCGCTGTAAGAATGTCATTTTGTCTGTGAGTCCAAGCACACGCTCCGGGATGTAGGATGGGTCGATAGGTAACCCTGCCCTTGAAAATGAAGATACAAACTTTTTTTGAAATTAATAGTGGATTTCCTCCACTCTAGCAAGTTTACACAATTGGGGACTACACACGAGTTGACCTATGGTACTACAGGGGCCGAAGACGCTGTGGGGACAGCAGAAAGTCCCCACAACTCGGTCCTAATTTGCCTAACAATAAAAAAACCTTCCCCATAACGCGATGACGGCCCAGGGTCTACCTGATGTTCCCCAATACCTATGCTCTCTAAGGGCTATAGGGTTCAAGGGTTAGGGTTGGGGAACATAGGTGTTGGGAAACAGCCCGCCCAATAATACACCCGACAATTGGCCGTGCATTATAGGTATACACACTTTTTACACTTCCTAAATACGTGTGGACGTTTCCCGTGCCAGTCCCAATTGCCATAATTGTGATCTCGTACTTACCACTCTCCATGCTTTGAAGGAACCGCGTGTACAACACAATTGTAGATGAAGGGAATGTTTAGAGCCTGTGCCAGGAGCGGAATACACGGGATGTGGTCATCAGCAACCAACATGTCGAATTTCTCTTCCCGGAGCCTCTTCATGGTCGCTGCATCTCCCAGCAAGTCGTCGCACTCGCGTAGCCACATATCCGCGATGCTCGGTTCGTTGAAGTCGCCCCTGACGCCTGCGATCAACGGACCCCAGAAGGTCCTCAGGGCGCCCGTGGTGAACAACTTGCCGATATTGGCCATGACGTCGGCCCGTCTCTGCGGTGTGTAAGACGAGGTGAATACCACCGTAGTGAAGATGTCGGCGTCGGCCATTTGCATCTGTCGTGGGTTGGAGCTGCTGAACAGCGAGACCACCTTGTGACCCTGTCTCACAAGCTCCTTAGCAGACATGGACAGAGATGGATAATGACTGCCACCCGCCATAGAGACAAAGTACAGAAACTTGTACGTCTTGGGATCTGGGAGATGATCCTTCCCAATGGTGCTGTAGACGGGTGGCACCAACATGCAGGATGTTATCAGTAGGAAAATGGTAACAGTTTTTTGAGACATCGTATTGGCCTGCCGTAACCTGAAAACAGGGAAGAATTGTATTATATACGCGACAGCTTCGCCTCGCCCGCGACGGAGGGGGGGGGGGGTTGGGTTGAGGGAGGGAGGGTAAGCCGCCGCCCTTCGCTCGTTTGGCTGGCGAGTCACCCACCTCACTACGTTGGCGATCAACCGATCAACATACAAACAGTTGCATACACGGTTTCCGCTTGGTATACCATCCAGTGATTATATCTATTGCCAAAATACCAGTCTCGAAAAGCAATATGGAACATTTTTTGACGAAATATAACTGTATTACCTTTATTGCTATAATGATGAAATTTAGTGACGGAATAAATTTGACTGGCTCAATACTTAACATTCAGAACATAATAATTGGTTACGTAAACATTATACTTGCATCAAATACACGTTCAGATAAATAAGCTAAGCTATACATTTTGCAAAGAACAAAATATATTTTTCATAATTCAGTTTTGTTTGCCTATGCCTCCAAACCAATCCAAATAAATGGTAGTCAGGCAGACAAAAGTTCAATAGCAGATTATTTCTTACACAAAACATTCGCACAAGTCTGCTTTTATATCCGTACCTAGAATAGGTAGGTTGTACACTTCTATACAGCGGTCGCCCCTCTATTTTAACAGCCACTTATAAAGACCTCTATGTTTACAGAGGTCAATATTTGATCCAAAAACAAACTCACAAAATTATCAAAATAGCATCAGTGCACGTCACCTTGTAGAACTAATTTGTAAACTAGGTCAATACAATATCAGTTCCCAATCTCTCCTCCGCCGATAAATTGAACAGAAGAAAACAAAAAGTTCAGCCAGTTTTGAACCAATATGGGCGATCGGGCAGCTGTTTAATTCGTTTCCTTGGCGTTATTATATCTATTTCTTTTTCATGGATTGATTTTAGGCATGAACAGGTTATTATCAAGCTGAAGTCGGTGTCATATAAAAATCAGACTATAATTTGTACTAATTTATCCTATTATTGGTTAAACCATCTCACGTGACCGGTCACTCACCTAATTATCTTCACTTAGGCATGCGCAATTCTACCTAAGTGTCTTTATTTCATCGAGTCCTATATCTTGCTAAATTGGTACCTATTTATTTTACGGTCATGAGTTAGATGGCATATCGAATGAAGTGGCTACAAGGTGAGTGGCGTAAGTGGGGTACAATTTGCAGGGGGGGGGACACTCTAATGTGTTTTAGCAACAAAAAGGTTCATTTTGCCTTTCCTAAAATCTGAGTTGAAGGTGAATAAGGCGGGAGGGGGGCACAGGAATCAAGCGGGTGGGAGCGTGTTCCCATGCCCTCTTCCATTGAGCGGCTAGCTTGACGGCATAAGTAACCAGCAATACTGAGATTGTTTTGATGAAAACTGTAGCAGAGGTTGAAGTGTTTCATTTCTGCCAGTTTGTTGTGTAAGTTTTTTATTTGATATTACAATTTGGTATATTCATGCTCAGCCGAAAATGCCATCAAGTGATATTCACCAACCGATGAAAAACACGAATGAAATTGTCTACGTTGGTCTGCCGAAAAATTAAATTTAGCCTACGTCCGTGTATATACCTTAACAGTGATGGAATTATTTTGCACGATGTCTCAATGGGAATCTCTCATTTGAAATTGTGCCTCAAGTGCCACCCTAAAGCACATCTTTAACTGAGAGAATGAAGAAGAAAGAGTATGGACATATTGTATCGATACTCACTAAGTGTAGATTTGTTTTCGATCAAGAGAAGTAGACGAGTTCAACAATGACAATCCGAATCAACGTATCCCACTGATAGAATTGACTGCTTGCGTGGTGATCAATAGACTTAATGTAGGCCAAAGACCCTTAGCAAACTATACCTGAACAGCAGCGGCCCTGGCCTTTGTAACCTTTGTTTCCGAACGAAGTCCAATCCGGAATATCACAGGGCAAACTAGGGGGTAGGAACTAGAAACAATACATCATTGATAAGTTGCATATACTCCCCTCAAGCAATATACGCCCTTCGGTCCAATTATTTGGATTTACCCAATTTCATTGAATGGCCAGGAATATAAAATGTGCTAAGCGCTAAGTTTTGAATAAGCAAACCAAAGTCATTGTTCGGTGTTTTTTTGTTTTTTACTGTTCCACGTACAAACTGGCAAAACGCTATTTCCGTTCAGCAGTTTCCTGCAAAAAGGCCCATGGTGGAGATAAATGACTCAGTTGGTCGCCGAGTATATGAGTGACACATGCAGAGTTTTAAAAGTATAAAACATGCAAAACTATAGCCTTCTATATCTGATGTTTATGAACAGAATATAGAGCTTTTTTGATTTTAGGGTATTTTTGAGCAATCGTGCTTGGTACAAAAAAAAAATTGTTCTTGAGTTTGTAATGGACAAAATGATGCTGTCGATGACTCGACTATGCGCCATAAAAGCAATCAGCTTATTTGGTCATCTATCTGTGACGGAATTTGCTGTGTGGTATCCTCTCCCTCCAAAACTCACACTGGGCCAGCCCATAACATGGGGCTATGTGGGGACTATCGTCAAGCAAATTGGAAGTTAAGTCATTTTGGCCCCGTTTGGTGGGCTATATTTGTTGTAGAAGCAGGAGATGGGTGGAAAGTATTAGGAAATTATATAGAGTGAGAAAAAACGAGCAATAACACACAAAAAACCATGTAAACCTTGCCACGGTAAAGCACGGTAGACGACTGTGGTGACGGTACCGGTGGTGATAGTACCGGTACCCTTCCATCGGTATATAATATAAATACACACATTGAAAGAAGTGTTTTAAAAGTATCAATTTTTAAGTAATGAAGAGGAGTGAAGTTGACTATTTTGTACTTAGTTCTTATCCGCTTGACCCTATCGGATAGTGAAATGTGAATAAGTGAATCAAATTGGAAAGGAAAAGCAGCGCCCTCTAGTGTCAAAAGAGGTCCAGGACCCCCCCCACCCCCCCCCCCCCCGGACAAAATCCTAGCTACGCAACTGAACGGTCGTAACTTTCGTTTTTCATGAACGGATTGTGGCTTCAAATCAAATGATTTAAATAACTCTAGGCCTATAGACTGTATGAATGTCTGGTTAAGCGGACGTAAATCAACTTTTGGTTTTATTCGGCATAACGATATTATATATATATCAACGTAAAGGCACGTTATAGACGCACACAATGATAACTGGAATCGCCAAGTACACGGTACAAATTATGCTGACGAAATCCCCGAACGTAACAAATTCCATGCAACGCTGTGTGCGCTGGTCACCTCATTTTTTTTTCCCACGGCGGGTGTGAAACTAGTCTACTATGCGTAAACAGATTCGCTGATTAATTAGGCACGACCCCGCTGCTTGACCTCCTAGATTTTGACCAACCAGCGGGCGCTTTCTATTTTGGGTCTTCGGTCATTCACCCGTTGCGCGTCATAGACAATGGATTAAAAGAATGTGTCACGCGCTTTGTATAATGTTACGCGATATCGCGCCCGGTTGTTGTTGTATTACAAAAAATTGCATTTGAATTGACCAATCATACCATTTAGTCCTGAATTAGGAATGAAATGACGTCACATATAGTAAAGTCGACTCCGATTGGCTGGCGCGCGGCTTGCATATATCTGCATGCCTAGACATATTTAGACTTCACTCAAGTCGGAATTGCTTTAAGTCGGTATCTTCAAAAAAAAATCGCAAAAATCATTAGTAAACGTGTTTCCAGAAGCTCGACAAGGTGGGTACACTTCGGCACGCGCTCCACTTCAGTGCCGTATAACAATGCGCGCACACTGTATGTTCATTGTACAACACGCGTATTTGATATGTATACTATATTTTTTGTACTTAAAATTTTCTTTTGTTTTTACCGTTTACTCTTTGTGATTTTAACCTCATCTAATTTTTATTGAAATTTGTATGTAAACTGACTTGTAATTCAGCCTGTGGGCTGCTATAAGCAGTGTTTTAATAAACCACAATAATAATAATAATAATAATAATATAGGTACACGTGTGTGCATGTATTGCAGAGCAAAAGTTCGCGCGCGTACTCATCGATGCATGCAACATCATCACTATGCATGTGCAGCAACATCGCTTGACCAATCAAACTAACCAATTTTTGAAGACCCGTTTATTTTTTTCAGTAGGTATGGAAGGCTGGATAACAATCTGCAAAAGTTTCACAAACGTAATTTTAATTTGTAGATTTCAAACACATTATATTTGAATGATAATTGCTAATATCAGCTGCTCTTGGATGGAATTTATAACGAACACGACATTCAAATGTTATTCAAAACAAAAGGGAATTTTTATTGGGATTAACCTGTAAATGATGTTGACATCCATTGATACCGCTACGCGTCGCGTTGTGCGTACCCAGAGCCATTTCAAAGGTATACAGTCGAGTCTCGTTATAACAAACTCGTTCGGACCTAGCCAAATTGTTTGTTATATCAGAATTTTGTATTAAGAGGAACATCAGTCCCATTCATTGTGCACATAAATGCACAGTCGGGACCAAGGCTTTATGTTTGTTATAACCAGAATTTTGTATTAACAGAGTTTGTACTAACGAGAGTCGACTGTATACGGTATGAGTGCATACTTGAAGCACAACGTCTACATTGGATTTTTAATACAGAAGTTGGGTAATACTGGTATTGCATGTTGTATACTGATCAGTCTGATGCAAGCAATGAATACATGAACTCAAACACTTGCAATTTTTTAACAAACATGACAGGTATTTTATTGGAAATGAAAACTATTTTATACCTGAGCTATTGAAAACATATCGGAGTCTCAACGAAATGTTTTCGGTACACTTCGGGGATTTTAGGATCCGGGCAGGATTCTGCCCGTTTTTATTAGCTTTTTTTGCCGTGATGACTAGCGGACCCAACCTCGTCCCCAGTGCTTACTTTATTTCCAACCGCGTTTCCAATAGTAAACCCTAGATAGGAAACTTTCTTCCTGTATCCTGATTGGATACCGCAATTGGCTAGTAATGGATTTTTATCGTGTACTTGGTGCTATTATTCACAACGTGCAGTACGTGTTTTCGCGATCATTCGTCCACGCCTTCTCGAAAATACTAATTTCCTTTCCAATTTGCTCATATTAATATGAAATATAAAAAACCGCATAAAAAAACAAACGCTAATGTGTAACGCATATCCAGGCACCAGACTGTTCCTCATTTGCATACGTGTTCAAAAATCTTGCACATGCAATATCTTGCACATCCAATATATGAATTCCTCAAAGTCAATTTTGACACTTAAGAAGCTTCAACAAATGCTGTGCATCTGCCCATAGAGTTACGTGTGTGCCCTTATCTCATACAAGGTCTGTGAGGTGTTCGTTCATCCATGAAGAAGGGCAATGAGCTGATGGAATATCCCACTTTCAAAGCAGGGGTGGGGAAGTAGGCTGCATAAGTAGGCTGTTTTATTTTATTTCAAAATACACAATACAATTACAATGGCTATCAGGAACAACTAACATACGTACATGTACATTCATATACATGATTTTTAACATAAAATAGTTCGAATTTGGTGGCAAAAGTAAGCTCTGGCAATGAGATAAATGTGGCTAAAGATATGGCAGCTCTGACTTCCTCTGATTGGGCGGTCTATTGTCTCAAATCACCACAGCTTTTGCTGTTGGCCACGTCTTCTCCGCCACAGCTTTGATGGGCTCACCTCTGTCAAGGGCACAATAGTCTATCTTTTTCTTCGTCCTTAATTCCATCGGATTCTAATAAGGAAAGAAAGGAATTAAAAAAACATTTATATTTTTTTTTCCTTTTCTAAACATAGAAAATGCATACGGGGTCTTCAGCTTGTTAGGCCATCGCATGAACATAACAGTAAATTGCGTTCCTTTTTGAGTTGATACCTCCAACCAAGTTCAACTAGGCTGCCAAACATTACAGAAATATCTACATTAATAATATTTAGTCAATAAAACGTGTGCAATTAGTGCACACCATTGTTCACCCACGTACAAACACTGTCTAATCACACCTAAACAAAAGTGGACTTGGCCAGAAATCACAGCGTGCCTTGCTCAAGCCACGCACGGCGTGCCAAGAAAGCTGCTTCCATCGCATAAGAAGCCAACTTTTACATCACAGTTACAATGTCTTCTGATAAAGTATCTTCATATTTTTTTAGATGCAGAGAATCTTTATACTGTAAGCTTGAATATCATATAGTTTTTAGAGTCCCTGAGGAATTGTGAAGGGGAGAACTTACCGGAGAGAAACAGCAAGTTGGCAGCGCAACGATGGGAGTAGGTCGATTATCATCTGTTGATCGTACACGTTCCAATGCAGTTTCAAACAACGCTTCTGATTAGCGCAAAAACTTTAGGCTGAAATGGACGGGCTTTAACATTGGCCAATCAACTTCATTTTTACATCAGCTTTGGACAAACTCATGCTGTTTATTTAATAGCTCGAACGAAAGAAATCGGTAGAGGGCGTCCAGAGTTGTGAGTTCATATGAGCCGCGTTGTGTGACAGGATTCTTCGTGAACATCGTTTTTGCATTGTAAAATTGGAGATACCGACTGTTTGTACTTGAAAAATGACGGATCTTTAAAGTAATTAAAAAATAATATAAAATATCATTAAAAAGAGGAATAATGAACTTTCAATTTTCCGAAAGAACGAACTTGAAAGCATCGAGGGTTCAAAAGTTAGGTTCTCAAAAAGGAAAAAAATCGTGCGTTTTTTGAGGTTTTCTGGAGGATTTCGGCTTTGCACAAAATGCAGCGGAAGCCTGTCGCTTAGGTTGCGCTAAGCGGCGGCGGGAGTGACCAGGGTGAGAGAGCAGTTAGTGGTGGGCGCGTACTGCTCGACACCCTGGGGACGAGGTTGTACCGGACCTAAACTAAGAAATAGTCAGAATCATTTGGTCTGAAAACCAAACTATCCGCTGCAGCGCAAACGTGACTTGCGTCAGCCGGCTCAATATTTGAATGTTTTATATACGTGAAGCATAGCCGGTTTGTGTTCTTTAATGATGTAAGGAGTTGATAATACCCTTGTAAAGATTCGATTGCTTCGTCTGAGGTGGGCTGGGAAAAAAATCGAATCCTTTACAAGGGTGGTCGGGTGCATTGCCCATCCCACCACCCACAAGGGTTCCGCCACCCCTGCTCAACGAATATGGCCATTTTACCTTGCCCACGAATTACACAAGCAGTGCGTTCGATTACTTCCCCCGCGCTTACTCGTGCAATTATAAGCGCGACAGCGTTCGATTAACCTCTCACGTGACTTTTCGCGCTTACTTGAGCCTGGCCCAAGTAACCGACTCGCCGAGCCGGTTACTTGGGTAAGTATCCCATAAGGCCATGCAACGTCCGGCGGGCGCCTCAGGCCGTGTCCGAAACGGGCTTTCACGGAGCATAGAGCTACAAACCCTACGGCTACGAATTATTGTCAGCGCGTCCCCGCGTATTTTCACTGGGTGGGGACGTGCTCTAGACAGTTAATTGATTCGGATGCAGCCTGGGACAAATGTTGCAGCCTGACGCCACTTCCGCGATTGTGTACAAAGTCTATGGAGAGTCCAGAAAATTGTATTTCCTAACAAAATTGGAAATATTTATCATTATAGATAACATGATGTTATCTATTATGATACACAATTGGCGTAGCACGGTCTTTTTGATGGAGCGAGGGGGGGGTAAAAAATGTTGAAAAGGGCACTTGCACATCCGTGGTGGGGGGCCTGGGGCTGGTACCCTCTACCGATGGGGGCGCTGTTCAAAACCGACGATTATGCATAATATACGGAGCTTTTAAATGAGTCGCATTCAAAAAAGGCACCTGTAAAGGCCGATGAAAGCAAAAAGGTCACGATTACGTTTTTACAGGGCACTTTTTCCAGAAAAGAAGGCACTTTTTCGGACAAAAAGGGCACTTGTTCAGGAAAAAAAGGGCACGCTTGACACATATTGGGGGGTAAGCGCTGGTGACAAAGGGCATTTGAATGGAAAAGGGCAGTCTTTTCAAAATATTGGAGGGGGGAAATACCCCCCTTACCCGCTGGCTACGCCTATCCCGGTCCACATTAGAATTAAAATATAATTTCAACCCGCCAATCAAAGTGCGGTATTTCAAAAACGTTTCCCCAAACCAATTTAGGTTTCAACAATCAGTTAAATATTGAATCTATTGGATATTGGATAATTTATTCAACCAATCAGATAACAGTGTATTGCTGTCGAATAAGAAAATAAAAAAATGTCCTTATTAAATTCCTAAATGCCCTTATTAATTTCCTAGTTCAAGAAACCCCTTATACGATTCAATAATCATCAATTGTACTGCCTTGACTATTTGCCTTAGAAAATCGGAGAACACCGTTTTGATGACGTAGATTTGAAAATGCTTCCATTGAAATCTACGGGTCTGCAAACCCCCTATGTTCTTCAAACTTAAACTTCATCAAGCTTTTTTATGAGTACATGTATTTAATTTTGGCACACTTTGACTGCATGCAGTCTGGCCCACTGTGCGTGGTTCAACAGCCACACGAAATTGTTCTCTCGGACGCAGGGCTTCCGGTCATAGTTCACCTTTTGGCGTCTCTTGTTTATTTCAAGACACTTGGCTCTCTCGCTTGAGCCCTTTACATCTGGCTCCTTATAGAATCGTCGTTACGGTGCATTTGGTCGACACCAAATTTGTTAGATTCTGGCCTAAAGAAATGACCTTAATCCGTGGTTTAGAGGGCAACTACTATAAACCTTTATCCTGTATTTTATACACTATAGCCCAGCTATAGCAGAATATACCTCCCATTGTACTTTTTGTACATTCCTCCTCATTATCAAACTAAATGCAAGCTACCCTGTAAACTGTACTACGAAACTCTATTCGTCATTCTTGCAAGTGTAACTTTCTTTTTCTGCACAATAGGATTAGTCGCAAATCCACTTTCAGGAACATCACAGTCTCGTCTCTTTTTATGCTCTGCTCAAACCACAATAAAAATAAGGTGAGTGTTTGTCGTTTTGCCGAAATTAGTTCCCCTTGCCTGGTCTTTCTAGAGTCGGCAAATGATCGTTACTTTTAAAATAAAGACAGTGTAAGATGGATCATCCCCATCGCTTTCTGGGCCATCAAACACAGTTAGTTAACACTGTTTTCCAGTCTGGCGCATTTCAATTGTGGCGCAGTGCGCATAACACGTCTCAATGACCTAATCTAGTCGAAGTGAAATGGCATGCAAGCTGCCTCCATTTGTATCGGGCCGCAAACATCGAGTGCTAAATCAAATAACGCTCTGTACAATTTAGCATGGACAACCAATTCAGACTCCTTAACTTAATTTACAAGAAAAGTTCTGGACTAAGTTCAGCAGGAAATTGAACTATGCTGCACCATCACAAACGGTGCACAATATAGTAAATAAACAAACAAAAACACGCATTGTCATCATTATTTGCTTCTATCATTGGTAAAAAAACCACATTTTAAAAAAAATGTATAAATACCTTAGACAGTTTACCTATTCCTATCTTGGTCGAGAGCCCGTCACGTGCGTGGTTTCAAGCGGTTGATAAAACACCAACAGGCTTTAACACTTTATCCCTGCACCAATTCGGTCAGCACCAATTTCCATTGCGTGCGAGGCACTTAACATAAACATGGCGAGAAGGGTGTTTCACAAAACATTAGGTAAAAATGTTGAACAAAATCGTTGAAAAATTGTGAATTTTCGATTTTTTAAAAAAGTTTTTGAACGAAAGGTATATTTATGAATGGGTATGAATGTTTGTTTGGTTGATATTAAACAAGTACGTTTTAAAACATGTTTATTCCCTTACTTATTTTTCGGGTTAAGTCTGAGGGAGGATTTAAATGGGAATACTTTTCTCTCGCCGAAGTCCTAGAGACATGTGCCTAAAATATCATAACGAGAACATACAACTCATTTATTCCTTTCTCTTTGATATTTGGTGTTCTAAAAAGTGAGGGGCAACGTTTTATTAGCGAACCACGTTTAAAGGTAGTCTGACTATCACCCGTTGTCCAACGGAGCCCTCTCTGTCTCCGGTACAACGTCTGATATATCTAAGCATGCAAATTTATGCGACACCGCGCTGTTGATTGGACAACTTATGCAACGATTTTGTAATACAACGAACGTAGATACCTAATAAAACCTAGACACGACATTGACTATCAAAACTGTTAGCAAAATGCAGCACGTATTAATACGCAAACGCTCATCATCACGCATTACGATCGTTATTTAAAATAGTATGTGATGATAATTCTAAGCCACATGACTGGCTCGTCGATGCATCGTGTACATACTGTTACAGGCCGTGTGACGCAGTCCATTTTTGCTAACACAGTTCACATGGTCAGAATGGTCAGAATCTCGAGGTCAAGACGCAGTCTATTTGCATAATAAACTGCCGAAACTGCTCGCATTATCATACCCTTGCTGTGCAAGTGGAAATTAGAAGCCGTGAACCACGATGTTTGCGAAGTGAACTTGGCGTGTAACAAGACTTTCGAAAAAGATAGCCACGACGTCTAAAAACTGAGTGGTGAGGTTTAAACGTGAACCACAGGTTTGAAAACAGAATCTTGACGGAACCCTGTCCTTTTTGGGATACCACATTGGTATTTTCTAATCCTTGTTTATTACAGAAAAGAAGTTTGTGCATTGAGCCAAGATTGAGGCCCAAGGACGACTGGGGTGTGTACATGTTTGGGGGTAGTGTCCGCTCACCGGTCGAGACACAACAGGGATCGATTTCACTATTTGCCGAGCCTTTCTTTGGTCTAATGAAAATTAATCGAAAACTATTGTCACCTGGGGTCGGTGATCAGTAAGGGATTAGTCTGTGGGCGATACCTCGAGGGGGAGCTTGTAATAAATGATCCATCTTAGGATCACTGAATGGGGGAGGGGGATTGTGTCCGAACCGTGTGGGAGCTGGAGGATGTCTGGGGAGTCAAGCAAATGAGAACTGGTCAAAGTTACCTTTAATTACAAAAAATCATGACACAATAGGCACATTTTAAATGAGCAAGTTAAGCAATACAACATATATTTTACGGTGTCCAAATTTCACACTTCACCAGCACTAAGCCTACATCCATGTGTCCCGATTGCTCTGTAGACGGGTAGGCCTATAGACACACAACTGAACTCATGTAACTGGAAATCAATGAAGGTTTGGAAATTCAAATCCTGATAAATTGACTGGTGATTATGTCGTGGAAGCCTAATTAACTCGGAAGTCGAAACATAAATCAAACGAATCCCATGTTACCCACACTACACTTTGTGTCAGTAGTTGGATTGTAATTATTTCCATTTGGGACAATTCCTTCCATTCAAACGTCTAGAAACGTTCGAAGTTACGGCTGAAGAGCTAGATCAAAGTGTGAGGCTGTTTTTTTTCTTATCGGCTATATTTATTTCCTCGGAGGGGCCATGGGACTACTCAGCTTAATCGAAAATGATTCGTATTTCTGATCATAAACAAAAGGCCTCAGTTTTTTGTTGGTATAACAAACATGATCGAAATAGTTATCGTAAAAAAATGCATTTAAAACGCAGTCGCATTTGTGAACACATAACCTCGCATAATTAGGCCTATGTTAATGAAATCATTGAAAAAGTTGAACATTTACCACCCAGGAATTTGTCAATGGGCGTTGCCAGGAGTTTTTTTTAGAGGGGGGCAAAGCTCATTTCCCCCCCAGAAATCCCTGTACTTTTCCAGCATATTTTCGAGTTATCATTTTCGAGGGTGGCGGGGACATTTGCCCCCCCCCCTCCCCAACCCATTAAATTAACATCAATATGACTTCGCGCCTCTTTTTTTTCTCCCCCCTCCCATTTTGTTCTTTGTTTTTGCTCGGGGGGGGGGGGGGAGGAGGAAGTGCAAGCGCCCCCTTTGTTCCCCCCCCCCCCCTTCAGAGTACGTCGCTCAAGGACGAGTTTCTCTAACCCACGCACCACCCGACATAAATAAATCTAATGGATATTATTTTGCACACTGATTTATTATGATTTGGGTTTATAAAGTTTCGTTCCGGTAACCAACTGTGTGCATCAAAATGGTCACTTCTTAAACGGAAAATGCATGGGTCGACCCATCAGCAGACTGAATCACACAAAATACTGTCCCGCCCTTTTCCACTTGCTTGGTGATGGTGCGCTTTTAAACGTAGAGAAGCAATACTGAAAGAGTGTCTGTCGGTCGGTACCTCTACTGATTGTTTTGGAGTCACATGGCTTCGGAAGCTTGCAGGTGGTTCTAGTCTCTCTTTGGACTTCATCCTCGGTAACATCGAAACAGTCGGGCACCACAGGGATAAGCGAGGGGCTTGAAAGCCTAACGGATGCATAGCTGCACTGCTGGATGCGAGGCCAGGATGAAGCGGATAGTACGCTGGTTTAGGAATAAAACCAGCAAGTAAAGCTGCTGGAATGCCGGCACTGTCAGATGATGGTTGAAAGGCGTAGCTAGGGTGATTTAGACCTGGATGAAGGAATAGATGCGGGGCAGCTGATGGGGCGACAGGTGCCAAATAACCGCAGGTGAGTGAAGACTGACGTACACTTTGCTTCTCTAGCTTTCGCCATTTGGCTCTTCTGTTCTGAAACCAAACCTGAATGAAATGACAACACGAAAACGATGATGCTACCGGGAAATCAGACCTAGGCCATTGACAGTGTCAGCACTGTCAGTGATGATAGTCAACACTATATCATCAATGCCTGCACTTTGTATGGCGCTAGTCAAACACCAGAGTTGTTGTCGAGGTAAGTTGTTATGGATCACAACTGTATCTCAAGTCCTTTCACCAGTAGATCACAAGTCAATTCACTCAGTCACAAATAACTTGAAGAGATGAAAACTTACAAAGGATAAATGCCTTTGTCACTGTTCATTTGAAAAGCTTGTGATTGTCTTGTGATTGATCTGTGATAAATTTTGTTTGATCACAAGTATCTTAGCTACAACGCTAGAAACAAGACGGACAGCCTACCCGACCTACTGACAGGGAATCTAATCACAATAAAGCCATACCTGCACACGTGCCTCCGTGAGATCGACGCGCATCGCCAAATCCTCCCTGTTTGAAAAGAAGATAAAATGATTTCGACAATTTCAAATTGTGGTTCCCCTATTCATGTACATGATGGAATCAGGACAGCTGTCATCCTGAGCATCTACGATTTTTAACAAGTACACATGAGAGAGTAGAGCAAAGACATGTCAGCCTTGTCACTTTTGTCAGATGACACAAAAACATTGAAGACGTTCAAATTTTACTTTTACCGGTACACGTCATGGGACCATTTTAGGGCCAAGCCGGGGCCCAGAGTTGGGTAGAACGTTTCTGACATAATGTGGGAAAAACGTTATGTTACCAAAAAAGAAAAAGAAATTGTAATAATTAAAAGCCATAATTTACAAAATGGTGGGGCGGTTCATTGTCCAATGTATGTTTTACGTCCTCTATCATGTTCTATAGCTGCTTTTATTTTCTATGTTCACAAGGATTTAAAAAGTATGTACTATGTGTGTGGGGGATGCACAGTTCATAGTTTTCAAAAAGTGTGGGGATGACACAATGCATCAGGTGTGACAGGTAATGAGATGGACAATGACATTGTGAGATTGACAATGACATTGTAAGATTGACAATGACATTGTGAAATTGACAATTACATTGTGAGATTGACAATGACATTGTGAGATTGACAATGACATTGTAAGATTGACAATGACATGGTGAGATTGACAGTTACATTGTGAGATAGACAATGACATTGTGAGATTGACAATGACTATACAAGGGTCTGACCTAAGGAATCTGTCAATGCGAACTATGATGAAAGTGTTCGAATCTGTCCAGCCCAACCTTTATATCACCCAACCTTGTAAGGGGCCTGCAGTCACTACAAGTCTATAAGTTATCAAGTTCCTAAGATTTACTATTCGTGAACTTTCACAAATACGATGTTTTTTCTCCTCGCAAATTTTCACCTTTTTTTTTACCTTCATGAAAAAAAAATTAGCTTCCGTTTTGGGCGTCTGCAACCCTCTGAAATCGGGTTATATTTTGGTTTCCTTTGCAACGGTAGACTGATTCCTTTATGCTCCTTACATTTTCGATCCGTGCAGTCAACCTGCACGAGTAAGTAATTCAAAATTCGTCAGTATATTATTCCAAAACTAAACCTGGGCCATTTAGAAAAATTGTCATTCTAAATAAATTCACAATTGAACCTCTAAAATAGCATAGACAGAACGTGTTTTTGCTTTTTATAACAGACCTTTTTCGAAGTATATCTCTGTCATTTTTTCTTAAGAAAATCGGGTTCAAAAATACAGCTTTGTATACTGACCGCTTTATACACATACATGTATTGGTCACGCGTCATGTCGGCGCATTTTCCTTTGATTTTGTTACCGAAACCCCTACGCATCAACCCTCTCAAAACTCTCAATGTACGACCATTGTGGAAAGTTAAAAATAGCATCAGGGTTTATCAAATGAATTCCAGATAATGCAAGTGATTAGGTTCGTGAACGATCTCTCCTTTCAGAGATATCGCCAAGGCTCCTCATTTTCCACTTGATTTTAAGTCCAAATTAAAAAATCAAAGTCTGTCCAGAATCAGTTGTTGAGCCTGTGCAACTTTCAGTCATCTTCAGACAAAAAATATCATGTAATTACATGTGCTAAGAATGACCAATTTGGCGGCAGAGTGGATGTTACTCTTCATTTATTCAGTTAATCCTATTTTTTCCATTCTGGTACACGTCGGATCCTATTTTTTGACACCCGAGCGCCAGCGGGCTGAGGACACTGATTCCGTGGGAGACAAAACGTGGATTGCCCGGCTAATCTCTGAGCCGCTGATCTCTGCCGTGTGTTTGTCGGGATTGAGGCCCGGAGTTTTGATTCGTCTCATGGGAACAAAAGTCATATCTTCTCATGGGGCATCCTATACTAGATCGGTCCCAAGGACGAGTTTAATTGGAAAGTATCACATTTGAGGGTTTTTTTCCACAGCTGGTTACATGAAGGTCGACACAAGACATTATTTAAAAAAAAAAAAGTTTAACAACTAACGATCTAAGTGGGTCATATTATAATAACGACGTTTTAAACTTTTGGTTTTTTTCATCTCATCACTGTAATAACGAAGGGGTTATAAATCAAAGGAAATAACAAATCACAACGTGATTTTGAGTTCCGTAAATTGGCTACCAATCTTAAATTCATAAGCCTATTTTTGTTGTTACAAAAATGTATTACATGTATGTTCTTCTCAGTATATTTTGCATACCCATGACAGACTCGTTTATGGATTAACCCTACTGTGACAGTCATTAATACCTTTTATTTGATTATCAATGGGAGCCTTCTCGTGGTTAGTAATTTATGATTTATGATTCTAATTTATAATTTATGTAACTTATGAGCCAAAGTTTACACATTTTAGACGCAGCCAAAATTGCTTATTATAATAATAATAATAATTTATAATAATATTTTTTGTTTTGGGTCTGGGACATTTTGCAGGAATTTTCCTCATTCTTAAACCACGTCGGTTTGAAACTTACAATTCCAAAAGCTGAGTTCCAAATAATCGAAATTATGTCGTGAACAATCGTTGTGATATTACGCATGGAACTCATTCCATGTGACCATAATAGCCTTTATGCTTATAAATGAAAAACACCTATGCATGATAGGTTTAAAGGCATATTGATTATTTCGGAACAGTAGTTGAACGAACTCTTTAAATTATGAGCGTCTTCGCCTATATTATACACGTCACCCCTCTGCATGCTTTCTGCAAAGGCAAAGACAAAATGAAAAGTTATCCCACCCTATACTGACCTGGTGAAGACATCTGGGTAGTGGGTTTTGCAGAAGGCTCGTTCTAATTCCTCCAACTGATCGGCATTAAATGTGGTCCTGTACCGCCGCTGCTTCCGTTTAGCCGTGGATAACCCTGCTCTTGCCACACATTCAGCCACAAATCTCTCGTTGTCTGATCTATTTGCTGATGACCAAGAGGCCGACTGACACTCCTCCTCCCTGCAGGAATTCAAGTCATCTGCGATGATATCCTTTCTGATCGTACATCTTTCAGAAGAGATATCGGTACTACATGTAGTTACCTGTCTATGCTGTTGCAAACTGTCTAGACCCGGAGATTTTGACATATTGCTCGGACCATTCGAAGACAGTTCCGAATTCCAACGAAGCTTGGTGCCTATTTCACCACTGGTCGTATTTGTTGCTTTATGCCCACCAAAACATCTATCTCAACATCCTGAACGTGTTCATTCCTCCCTCGTGATGGGTCACGATCGGACTATCTCCAGTGGTCCCAAACATGAGTGACACTATGTAGAAAATCTGCAGGGTCTTTATTTGTATTTGCTAAAATAATGAGGAACACTGAAGTCCTTCAATGGAAGGCAAGTGCATATAAGACAGTTTCCTCTCCCTAGAGGGACGCCTCAATGGTGCAAGATCGTCCTGGCTCACTCCAGAGTCTAATAAACGGAACGAGTTTTTATACCAAAACGTTTATGTCCGAGCTAACCTTCTAGTTAATCGGCTTTGTTATTATTTCCAATGTAGCAGACGTCTGACACGTCTCTGACCGGGTCACTTTAAGATCCACAACCGAGAATGATCCGAGTCTATTCCCAAGAGAGCATATCACAGTCCCGTCTGAACATGGTTCAATCTCCTTGTTCCACGTCATGCGCGTAATGGGATTGTACCGGCCTAAGTTAATCCCTATTGATGGCTACGCACCAGACTGTCAAGCCTTTTGGTGCGATGTCCACTGGATCTAGTTAGTACAAGTAGGTACAAGACGTAGCGATAACATTAGCTATAATGTTAAACAGATGTGAAGTCTGCGTGTTTGATGAGTTAAACAAGGGAATTGGAGTACCGAGTGGGCCATTTTAGGGAGTATCAGACAGAGTCGGTGAACCATGTACTATGTATTGGCTAAATTGATCATCAGCCGAGAGGCTAAACCCCACTCCATTACACTGATCCATAACAACACAATCACTTCCGCAGTGGAGTGCACATGGCGTAAATAGACAAACAGACAGACCAACCAACAAGGAGACACTCATGGGAACCGCCATTTATCGGGGTCCGCTCATAACTCCGACGCCTCATAGCCATTTTTTTTTAGAGGGGGCAAAAAAAATTTGCAAAAAAAAATTATTTAATTTCACAACACATTCTCAACAGTTTTTTTTTCAGCAGGCAGGGACCCAGCTCATTTTGCCCCCTTTTTTTTTTTTTTTTTTTTTTTTTTTTTTTTTTTTTTTTTTTTTTTTTTTTTTTTTTTTTTCGGGGGAAGGGCAAGTGTGCCACCCCGCGCGGCCCCCATGCTCATAGCTCCGACGCCTCATAAAGTCCGAAACAGCGTTTGTCCATTGTCGGACTTATGAGGCGTCAGTCTTATGAGGCGTCGGACCTATGTGGCGGAATTTATGCCTCTTAAGTCCGACGCCTCATAAACTTGTCCGCAATTTCGGACTTATGAGGCGTCGGACCTATGAGGCGTTGGACTAATGATACGGCTCCCATTTATCGTATGTCTACCGTGGACGGGAAGGCTTACAGTATTCCTACATTGCAAAGACTCTGTGGAGAGGAAATAATTGAAGGATGGGAGCGTTATACTAGCACTTCAAGCACTTAGTTTTTATATTATGTGATTGGTAAAATGGTCATGAACTTGAATCAGTCCAAACTATCACAGAAGACTCAGCACCCCACCTTATCCCACGATTCAAATTTATTTCTCCCTGATGAAATGTTTTGACCATTGGCAAGTGAGACCCCACAAATTGTTGCAAAGTCCATCACTCTACGTCTCCCTCGACAACCGTGATTATAGTTTATCGGCAACATCCCTTTGTCTGATTAATTAATTGTCACAGTTCGATTACGCTCGAGGGATCCGTCAAAGAGCCCGCCAGGACGATTCACTGAAACAACAAAATTAAACGGACAGATCACAACACACTGAGTATACAGTGTTTATACGTCGCTGAAGGGCAAAACCTATCATGATTTACATCACCCCAACGCAAAATCATCTTATGAATAGCACAGATCATTGTTGTCCAGATCCAGGGCCACGGTTTACAATGGACAATTGGATATTTTTGCCTTTTTTTACGCAAGCGTGAAGTGAGCCAATCGACGGGTACATTTTGCGGACTCTCACTCCCCGCCCCTTGGCCGCGGAATTTCACTCCCCCCGGCCAGAGTAAAAAAAAGGTGACACAGGCGATGACGCCCTCTTATAATAAAGTTCTCAAGATTACCAACGGCGGTACATGTGCTATATAATACGCCCCAAAGGACAACCACTCCCCTTGGAAAGTGTCTAAATCCGCCGGTGATTGAGCTGCATGTCTTATAGAATGGACATCAAAGGGCATCGCTTCAGTTTGTCACAGAGAACATCACGAATTGAGATGTTCATGGTTTTTGCAGATGATAAAATGTTGTCATTATTAATCCCGCTTTCGTTCTATTGGTATAAAACTATAGAACGAAAGCGAGAGACAAAATTCTGAGTAAAGTGGTCAGGATTTCATGACGTGAATACACGTTTGGTTATCGTAGCTTTATACTAATGAAGGAGCTCATACCATCTGAAAAAACCGAAAAACAAACCTTCAAATCCCGCATGCAGTTTTCGTCTTCTGAATAATGTCTGCATCATTCAATTTCTTCAGATCGGATACTTCAACGTTTTATTTTCAATAGTTGTACACCAAGAACATGCTTTTATTAAACACCACATTGGATGCGACGATCTCACCAGATAGTGCACGTTGGCGTATAGATTTTTCGGCATCAACGTGTACATTATCAAGATAAACAGCCTGATTCCGAAAGTCGACTCCGATTGGCTGGCGCGCGGCTTGCATAAATTTGCATGTCAGGGATGTCAGACGTTCTCCAGGATTTGGCTCTATGGATAACGGGTGATACTCAGACTATATTGAAGATGGTGGGAACTTGAATACGAAGCGGGTACAAATATTCCCAATTACTTTTAAGTAATGTTTGGATTGACATAATTCGGAAAATATCTTTCGAACCCAGAAATCTGGTTGCAATGCAAGTTATTCCATTTAACCAGCGGAGCAGACAGCAGTGTCTTTAATACTGTTTAAAGTCTGCTACCTTTGATTTCGTCTGACTCAGAATATCATACTGTTGTTCAACCAACGGAGCCCGCATGCTCCGTACCAACGTCTGATATTAATCATGTGTGCATGAAAAAAATGCGACCCGGCGCGATTGCCAATCTGAGTCGACTTTACAAATTGTGACGTCATGGCGAGCAGAAATAACATGTTGTTTCGTCAAGTTGCTGGCCTGTTTTTGTACAACAAAGATGGCACCAAACACCCAACAGAGGGCGCCCGCTGAATGGTCAGAATCTGTAGCTCTTGACACAGTGTTGATTTGAATAATCCGCACCCATATTATCATAAAAAACGTAAATATATTGGTGTACGTACGTAATTATACATACATTACTTGCTTTTAGATATGAACACCAGTCCAAGTTCTCATTTCACGAGCAAAAATAACATGTTGTTTCGTCAAGTTGCTGGCCTGTTTTTGTACAACAAAGATGCAAATCATTTGCACTTAATCGCTCTTTGCGGTCGTGTCAGAAACCACATTTTTGTGCATTGGTGCTGTGTGTAATTAGACTTGGTGCCAAGTCGGTAATTGTTTGCGTATACGGTACCGGTTACTGTGGGTTCCACGCGTGCAAAAAATCGCTGCAATGCACGGAGTCTGGTTCCCAGACCAAATGATGCTGACTATTGATCTTCAATTACCGACTTGGCGAATACGTTTTCAATTTTGTACACAACATATGGGAGTATTTTGAAAATTTTGAAAAGCGAATTCTATAGCTAGAATAGGGTTTGTGCTTAGTGTTGTGTAACATTACAGAAATCACTATAGGGCATACACGAATCAAATAAATCAAGTATATCACAATGATACATTTTATTTCTATACACAAGTGACCTAGCTGAGTGTTTTGGACGTTAAACGTCGCCAGATCTGCAAACATGTTCCGACGTATTGAGAAGATCTCCCCATGTAACGGAATGAATGAGTCCTCATTATTTTGTTGCATAGCAGTGTGCCATTGGATCTCACCGCAAACATGCACTGCATAATGAATTGCGCTGCTTGCATAAAATTATGAATAACGGTGCGAGAACGTAATCCTCAAGTCGTTAGATATGTCGCAACCCGGATGATTACGTACTAGTCTTATACAAGCCGCGCCGATGGAGTTCGCCTGAAGTTCACGGACAAAGTACGACTATCTAACGATTTGTCATCAAGCCTAGTGTGTAATTTGAGACATCAACACACAACGTGTGTAATTATGTACAGTTGTCTCGCAAGTACCGCTGGCTATTGCAAGTTTCCACGCAACGATCGACCAACTTGATAAGAAAACGACTTTTGAGGTCAGCTTAGGCTATTACCATAATGAGCACCACTCCCAAAAACCTCATATGGACGATTGGACCAAGGCGGTCGTCTGGATCCAAATGATTTGCATAAAACAGTGGCCGCATGAGGTCGCTGTTCGCGCTGTATTTTAATGCACTACATGCGAGGATATGCTAGTGGGGCTGTTGAGTGAAACGATTGTGCACTTTGTGACTAAAGCATGAAACTTTGCATGTTGGTTCTTCATGCCATGAAGAAAATTTTCAGATGTGGAGACATTTCACGTTTGACCTCTGGTGACCTTTGAGAGGTCAATGACCTTTACATACACTATTTATAACAATTGTTCTTGAAAACACCACTTTCCCATGACCCAAGTCTATGTCATAGGTCTTCAGGCCATGAAAATAAAGATCAGATATGAAAGCAAAAAATAAATTGACCTTGTGTGATCTTCAAGAGGTCAATGACCTTTGTATACATATTTATTGTTATATTTATCGTTATTGTGATTAACTGTTTAAACCCCAACTTTTTCAAGAACCAACTCTAAAAGTTAGGTGTTCATGCTATGAAAAGCATTTTCATATGAAGGGCATATCATATCTGACCTCTGGTGGCCTTCAAGAGGTCAATAAACTTTGTATGCCCTATTTATAGATATTTATAAGATTTATTATTCAAAACCCAACTATTTCATGACCCAAGTCTAAAAGTTGGCTCTTTGTGACATGAATTTTTTTTTTTCACATATGGGGACATTATATATGATCTTTGATACCCTTTAATAGGTCAATGAACTTAAGGCCAATAAAAAAGAAATACTCGGTCTCTCCTGTCAGACCAAAGTTCCGGAATTGATGCGGCGACGCGGCTTTTTTTTGTTTTTTTGGCTTTTTTTTTTCAAGCTTGGATTGTACAGACAAGGTGGGGTACTATTTTGCTTTTTTTGGTGTCCTCATGTACATTGGTGTCCTGCGTAAGTTTGCCTTAGTGCCCTCAATCATTAGCCTTGGTGCAATTTCCCATTCCTTGGTGCTCTTTGGTAAAAAAAAATATGAGGAGGTGCGGCAATAGAGGGCGCTGTTGGAGCTACCGCGAAACATTTTGGAAAAAAAAGATTGACGCGCATGGTTAAAATCGACGCGCGCGCTGACCAGAGACAAACTATTTTTTGGGGGGCCTAATATACCTTATTTTTTGCTATTTTTTTATTATTCGTCAAAACGCCTTTTTTTCGTGACCCAAGCCTCAATATTGCAAAAGAAAGGTATTGCACCTAATATTATACAGTCATGTAATGAATTCAAATCCAACAAAAAAAAAATTGGCGACATCTGACCTCCATTTCCCTTTTTCAAATTGGCTGACGCAACATGTTGCGACTGGGATAGAAGACTGTTGGACTTTTTTTACAATGTAATATGTACAAATGTCTAACAATAGTCACTCTTGTGTACTTATTACTCTCTGTGGTATCTAGATGGACTTGGGTCACCACATTTTTAACCTTCTTGTCCAATGTACCTCTTGTATTCTGTTGCGCCCCTGTCTACCCTTCAAAAAGGGAAAAGGAGATCAGAGGTCATAATAAAATTGTCCTTGGGGTCTGAATTCATGCCATGCTGTAGAATAATACTTAAAATACACTTATTTTGAACTACTTAGACTTGGGTCATGAAAAAGTTGCATTTGGAATATTAAATACGATAAATAGCAGAAAATAGGGTATGCAAAATTTATTCACCTCTTAAAGGTCACCAAGGGTCAAATATGAATGTTCAAACATCTGAAAATTCTGTTCGTGTCACGAAGAGGCAATTTTTAGACCTGGGTCATAAAAAAGTGGGGTTTTGTATATCTAGTTCATTGACCTCTTGAAGGTCACCAGAGGTCAGATATAAAATGTCCTTCATATAAAAATGCTTTTCAAAGCATGAACACCTAATTTTAAGAGTTGGTTCTTGAAAAAGTTGGGGTTTAAAGTGTAAATCTTATAAATATCTATAAATACTGCATAAATAGGTCACTGACCTCTGAAAGGTCACCGGAGGTCAAGTATGATTTGTTTTTTTCACATCTGATCATTATTTCCATTGCCTGAAGACCTGTGACATAGACTGGGTTCATACGAAAGTGGTGCTTTCAAGAACAATTATTATAAATAGTGTATGTAAAGGTCATTGACCTCTCAAAGGTCACCAGAGGTCAAATATGAAATGTTTCTACATCTGAAAATTTTCTTCATGGCATGAAGAACCAACATGCGAAGTTTCATGCTTTAGTCACAAAGTGCACAACTGTATCACATATTTGACCTTAACAGCCCCACTATGCCGCCAATCGTTTACTACGTACGGCCTAATGACGAACGCCTTGACCAAGGCTCATTTTAACACGGTTTTGTTGACATTAACGACAAGATAAATATTAGTTTGTACTGATATTATTCCTTGCCGAAGTTGAACAATAAACTTGGTTTTGGAGCTTAAAATGTTGTGACGTGTCGTAAACCAGCTTTCCTGCGTCAGGCTGGTTCGTTTGGTAGCGTGCTGTCCCG
Source organism: Patiria pectinifera (assembly GCA_029964075.1). NCBI lineage: Eukaryota > Metazoa > Echinodermata > Asteroidea > Valvatida > Asterinidae > Patiria > Patiria pectinifera. Next base: position 7,863,011 of record CM057144.1, read on the forward strand.
ATGGTGTCCTATCCCTGCAGTGGTGGGCCACAGCACCAGGCTATTTCCTTCGCTCGGTGGACAGGAGCAGTAGAACGGTGGAAGTAGGGCCAGTGGAGTCGGAATGTTGGATGGAGTAGGAATGTGGGTGGAGTCGGACTGTTGGGTGGAGTAGGAATGTGGGTGGAGTCGGACTGTTGGGTGGAGTAGGAATGTGGGTGGAGTCGGACAGTTGGGTGAAGAGGGAATGTGGGTGGAGTCGGATGTGGGTGGAGTCAGACTGTTGAGTGAAGCAGGAATGTGGGTGGAGTCGGACTGTTGGGTGGAGTAGGAATGTTGGTGGAATCGGACTGTTGGGTGAAGTGGAAATGTGGATGGAGTCTGACTGTTGGGTGAAGCAGGAATGTGGGTGGGGTAGGAACGTGGGTGGAATAGGAAAGTGGGTGGAGTAGGAATGTGGGTGGAGTAGGAATGTTGGGTGGAGTAGGAATGTGGGTGGAGTAGGAATGTTGGGTGGAGTAGGAATGTTGGGTGGAGCTGGAATGTTGGGTGGAGTTTGAATGTTTGGTGGAGCAGGAATGTGGGTGGAGTAGGCATGTGGGTGGAGTAGGAATGTTGGGTGGAGTAGGAATGTTGGGTGGAGTAGAAATGTGGAATAGGAATGTTGGGTGGAGTAGGAATGTTGGATGGAGTAGGAATGTTGGGTGGAGTAGGAATGTTGGATGGAGTAGGAATGTTGGGTGGAGTAGGAATGTTGGGTGGAGTAGGAATGTTGGGTGGAGTAGGAATGTTGGGTGGAGTATGAATGTTGGGTGGAGTAGGAATGTGGGTGGAGTAGGAATGTTAAATGGAGTAAGAATGTTGGGTGGAGTAGGAATGTTGGGTGGAGTAGGAATGTTGGGTGAGGTAGGAATGTTGGGTGGAGTAGGAATGTTGGGTGGAGTAGGAATGTTGGTGGAGTAGGAATGTTGGGTGGAGTAGGAATGTTGGGTGGGTAGGAATGTTGGGTGGGGTAGGAATGTTGGGTGGAGTAGGAATGTTGGGTGGAGTAGGAATGTTGGTGGAGTAGGAATGTGGGTGGAGTAGGAATGTTGGGTGGAGTTTGAATGTTGGGTGGAGTTTGAATGTTTGTTGGAGTAGGAATCTGGGTGGAGTAGGAATGTTGGGTGGAGTAGGAATGTTGGGTGGGTAGGAATGTTGGGTGGGGTAGGAATGTTGGGTGGAGTAGGAATGTTGGGTGGAGTAGGAATGTTGGTGGAGTAGGAATGTTGGGTGGAGTAGGAATGTTGGGTGGAGTTTGAATGTTGGGTGGAGTTTGAATGTTTGGTGGAGTAGGAATCTGGGTGGAGTAGGAATGTTGGGTGGAGTAGGAATGTGGGTGGAGTAGAAATGTTGGGTGGAGTAGGAATGTGGAGTAGGAATGTTGGGTGGAGTAGGAATGTTGGGTGGAGTAGGAATGTTGGGTGGAGTAGGAATGTTGGGTGGAGTAGGAATGTGGGTGGAGTAGGAATGTTGGGTGGAGTAGGAATGTGGGTGGAGTAGGAATGTGGGTGGAGTAGTTGGAGTTGGGTGGAGTAGGAATGTTGGGTGGAGTAGGAATGTGGGTGGAGTAGGAATGTTGGGTGGAGTAGGAATGTTGGGTGGAGTAGGAATGTGGGTGGAGTAGGAATGTGGGTGGAGTAGGAATGTTGGGTGGAGTAGGAATGTTGGGTGGAGTAGGAATGTTGGGTGGAGTAGGAATGTTGGGTGGAGTAGGAATGTGGGTGGAGTAGGAATGTTGGGTGGAGTAGGAATGTTGGGTGAGTTTGAATGTTTGGTGGAGTAGGAATGTGGGTGGACTAGGCATGTGGGTGGAGCAACTTCAGGGTGGAGCAATTTTTCCCCTTCCGAACTTTGCCATTGAATCCTTTAATCGGGGTCCGCTCATAAGTCCGACGCCTCATAGGTCCGACTCCTCATAGCTCCGACGCTTCGTAAGTCCGACGCCTCATAGCTCCGACGCTTCGTAAGTCCGACAAATTAAACGCCTCGTTTTTCCGTTGTCGGACTTATGAGGCGTCGGACCTATGAGGCGGAATAAATAAATTGTATGCCTCATAAGTCCGACGCCTCATATGAGGCATCGGACCTATGAGGCGTCGGACTTATGATACGGCCCCCTTTAATCAGTAGAGCCTACCCTAGAACATTCACTATAATAATAAGGTGATCGGTGACTGCCCACAAGAACTGTGGTCATCACTCTTTAATCATTTATTATCTGTCATGTCATTCCATCCTAATCAAGAGCCTTTATATCCTTATCATTGTCTTTGGAGAATCATGCAATCAACTGCCTAAATCTTAGCCCTAAAAGGCATTTTGTACACTTTGAGCCCCCTCCTATATAGGCTGAGTACAACTTACGCCATACAGCATTGCATAGGCCTAAACTCAATTGACCAATCAGATACAAGGATTCGCCAATATGCAAAGTGTGGGTGAGTCGCATGGTCTTTGGTATTTAAAACATACAGTTGGTGGCTTTATAATTCTTTTAAACGGGTTATCCTAACTTCCCCCAGTATGTGGTCGACAGGCTTACCCTTTTTTTAAACTATAATTTGCAACTTAGATGCAACGAAACGCTATAAATTGAATCGCTTAACAAAATCTAATTACGGATAATGGTATTCAGATTTATTCTTTCTTTTGTTTGATCGTGAAGGCTAGTAATGCACAGCTTGCAGTAACCTTTTGCCAAGGCCATCGTGACTTAACTTGCCGGCATTAGACACAGCAGCGAAATCGCGAAGCGACTGGAGTGGGAGACCACACACGCCAGTCAGGCCTGCGGAACCAAGGGGGGGGGGGGCTGGGGGCAGTTGCCCACCCCCCAGATTTACCCAAGTGCCCCTTTTGCAGCCTCGAGCATACGAGTATATAAATGTGCCCCCTCGAGCATACGAGTGCCTCCTCGAGATGAAAAGAAATTGCCCTAAAAGTATATGACTAATTGTAAGTAATCATTTCCCATGGTATAGATAGTTTTGATTCAAACGATGAATATGATTACCAAGCCCCAAACCCATACTATGCGCCCTGAAAATGGGCACGTAATGCGTAGTTAGCATATAATGCTCGGATTTGAAGAGCGGCCCTATGAATAAATTGATGTTTATAAATGTAAACTATTTGTGAACAAATTCAAATTATCTTTATGACCTTAATTTTCTTCTCGAATGTTAAACTTGAGACTGCATTATGAGGTGTATACATTTATTGTTTGAACTGCTCCACTAGGCTATCAGTTTCGGTCCAAAAATTGGCCACCGGTATCAAATGATCGAAAGAAACAATCTTCATAGCGATATTTGGCAAGGTATGCACATCTAGAGTTGGAAAATATGTGATAGCTTTGCAGTCTGAGAGGTGGCATTAGTTGTGTGTGTTATCACTTTTTTTTTAAATGGCCGCCAATGTGCTTGCTACCGGATTAATTATGGTGACAAGCATGTTTTGGCCTCCATTTCTTTAAAATAGTGATAGCACCCAAAAAGCTGGCACCGCTGCAATGCTATCACATAATTTCCAACTACAGAGGTGCATACCCTGCCAAAAATCACAATGAGCATTTTTAATATTCCCCTCATTTCATACCGACCAAACCCCCAGGCTGAAGGCCTATATACCACCCGAATGTGCCGAGTTGTGCTACCAAAAAGAGTCCGTCTGCTCTATACGCATTATTGTTCCATATAACGTTAATTCTACCCTGCATACCTCAAATACTCATTGGCGAATTCAAAGGAACGATTAGAAGATTATAAGACTATAGAGACTGTGAGCTCTAGAAATAGAGAGACAACGTGATTGAAAGAATAGACAAAACTAAGTGTAAATTTTACCAATCACCTCATTAATTAATCGTAATGAGTTAAAATTTGAATAGATATAAAGTAGGAGAATAGGTTAAAGTTAGAATATATGCTCAACCGACAGATATGACATTTGTGTGGGGAATATTTCTCATGGTCGGCAGTAGATGATTTGCTGGCCGCGTACTTTCTCATCACCCAAGTGGCTATCGACAGTGGCACCGACAAAGGGCTTCGGACATTCAGGTGGAACCATGAAACCACCAAAGCTGTTTTCGAAACAAATAGTGGTTCTCCAATCATGGCCGAAAGTGACGTCATAAGGGACCAGTAATTCGATGCACCATCTGTACGGCTCCGATGGATCAACTATTATGTAAATAGATATACCAGGAATAAACCAAACAATCATCAAAGATGCAAATTATGCCTGAGGGAATAGCGAAAAATGCAAAACATTTCTCTTGGCCACTTTATAGGTAGGCCCTATTATGCTTTCACATGCACGCACGCCTAGCCTTGTCGGGTTTTTATGACATTAAAGCCAAGGAACAAAATGTCATATTATTAATTAGAATATGCATCATATTCATTTTTGGGAGCGCAAAATGTCATATTATTAATTAGAAATTTGCATCATATTCATTTTTGGGAGCGGGGGGGGGGGTGTTCACGAAATCTTACCCTGAAGAAAATAAAAACCCCAGTTGGCTTCTCCACCGAGTGCAGTTAGGTGAATCCGGTAGTACGGGTCGTCCCTGTATTCAAACACATCTAAATGAATTGGATAAATATTTTGTAAGGCATGGTTAATTATGTTGCAAATATGCACATATTCCTAAATGCACGGTGCTGTCGTATATGATTACCCCGTAAGGCCAACGAATAGACTAAATCCCGCTAATGGCCATTCGGAATGATTTTACTATTGGTTTTGTTGCGTACCACCCAAGCCCATGGCAAGACACAATTCACTTCTATTGCGTTCTTTGTCCTCAAAAATATTGCGAAAATTTGCAGTGCAATTGAACTGCATTATTGACGATTTATTTAATAAAAGACATTGCATTCATTCAAGATGGAAATATTTCACTTGTTAAATATCTTGAAGATGTGGTTTTCCATAATCTTGTCTCTGCTTATTGTTGGTTGTCAATTAAAGGCTTAAAAGTAAAACGAGAAAGTTTTTTATCCACATTAAATATGGCGCCTAGCCTAAACGAAACAATCATCGGTCAGACGGTTGTGTATCCTTCTTTAACCTAGTTTCCAACCTCGTCCCCAGGGTATTGAACAGTACGCGCCCACCACTACCTGCTCTCTCACTATTGGAAACGAGGTTGGAAATAAAGCAAGCACTGGGGACGAGGTTGCCTCATTTCTAATCCTTTCGATATGATTTGCAATTTAGATACGTCTTAGGGTTCCCACATGGCAAAATGTATTATTCATTAATGGAACCTAAACTTGAATTAATTCACTGAATTAAAAGCAGACATAATTTATGTGTCATTAGAAAATACTTGTGTAACAAGAATAAGCATGCATAATAGACATTTTTGTGTAGCGACCATCTTGGAGGGCATCTTTTGGTATTTTGATTCAGTAACAATGAATGCACGAAAGGTTCACTCCTGCATATCCCAGCAAAACAAAGGCATTGCCCTCCAAGATGGCTGCTACGCATTAGGTCGATAGGCAGCATACATGATCATGCCCTTCCCGATCAAAACATACGTGCAACGGGCGACCTTTGGGGAGGCGATAAGTGACGTTGAAGGTTATCTTAGGGGCGTTACGGTTGTTATGCTGTCTTCATTTCAATTGCCTAAATTCATCCTTTCATGACTTTGTTTTAGCCAGAAGAAGATTCGAAGACGTGTTGTGCGCAAACGTACACGTTTACCAAATGAGAAATTTAAATAAATATGAAAAGAATACCGATGCTATTCCTCAGAAGCTTTCAAAAGGAGGTACTGAAAGTAATGTTTGGTATATGATGTTCATGTAGCTACGTTTTCGAGAATAACATATCATTGGGCAACCTGAGCCACAGTTACCTTGGGGAAATCAATGAATAAACATAACAAAACTGTTACGACAACCCCCTGCGAAGAATGAATCACACTTGATGTGTAAATTTGGTCCAAAACCCACTTTTGTGAAATGTGTCAGAATGTTTATTATTATTACCTCCTTCTGCTGATTAGTTGAACGTTTTTCGACCTCATGAATGAATGTCCAAACTGGTTTCCGAAAACCCCACGAAAAAAACCTTATTACGATGACAACTAAGTTTGTTAACTCCGTAGATCAGCAGAGACTAGATTGTACAATGAGGACAACGAAAAAAATACTCACATTTGCAGAAAAGCGTCATTGTCTATATCTTTAAAACATCTGAAGTGAATTGAGCGGCCTTCTTTTTAGAGTGCTTGCCAATCACGAAGACCGTTAACAAGATAGTGGTCACTGATCAGGACTGTTACAACTGATAATGTAGTAACCAACGGATAACGTATCACCAACCGATAATGTATCACAAATTGACCGATATATATTGTATCACTAACCGATTATGTAGCAAAAATTGACTGATAGTGTAGTAAAATTTGTATCCGATAATGTATCACGTGTCGACGGATAATGTAACTACAAAATAACTGTATCCGATAATGTATCACCACGGAACGGATACTGTATCAACCGATAATGTATCAAAAATCAACCGATAATGTATCAGTATATTTGGAAAAGGTGGAAATATTGCAAATTAATTACAGTCTCATACGTGTCTTTGCTATGATAAGTCCCCACTCGGGAAAATTTATCATTAAGAATATTTTTAACTGCATTCGCACATCCGCGCCGAAATGTGGACAAGTTCTTTTCTCCGGACACTTGGCCTCCGTATGGGCTCCGTGCTCCCCGTACTGATACATTATCGGTTGATTTTTGATACATTATCGGTTGATTTTTGGTACTTTATCGGTTGATACAGTATCCGTTCCGTGGTGATACATTATCGGTTACAGTTATTTTGTAGTTACATTATCCGTCGAAACGTGATACATTATCGGATACAAATTCTACTACACTATCAGTCAATTTTTGCTACATTATCGGTTAGTGATACAGTATCAGTCAATTTGTGATACATTATCGGTTGGTGATACGTTATCCGTTGGTTACTACATTATCAGTTGTAACAAGGACAGACATAAGACACAACCTTCACTTACAAGTTCGGGAGCGAGAGCTAATAAGTAGATCATTGATTGTTTCAGAAGCGCCCGTATGATAATGTATAAGTTGCATCATTTGGAACACATTAAAACATGAAGTTATAGGGTTTGAGGAAGTACCATTATCTTCCTCGGAAATATCATAATTAAAGTTGTCGGCTACAATAATTTCTTTACATTCTTACCATTCTTACCATGCCAAGCGCATAGTATGGCATTGCATGTATCCTTAACTCCAATTAATTCACTTACTTAGAGGTCATTCTTTAAGAGAAATCTTTTTCCTAAAAGATTAACCTCTCCTAATTCCGTCGGTAGTCAATTTCGATACTTGTTGGAATTATTTTGGCCTATTTCTTGACGGATTTGTTTGAACGGTTCATCAGTCAAGCACTGCTGTGCACATGCGTGCATCTATCAAAATGGAAAATGTATATAACATTGGATGGCTTTGAGTGGGATACTGCACAAATATTGACTGCCTCGAGTGGTGTAGTAAAACTAGCCTCCCGAGCAGGCGCGGTTCTAGAACAAATAACAGTCCTAAATCATTCAATTTCAATACGATTTGCATAGGGAGTTAGGGTTAATAAATAATTAGAACGATAATTAGGAGTTAAATGATGAAACGACCGTCAGTCTGTACTTTACCCCACGCAGGAACAAAACACACCACCTACGAAATGTTTCAATATCACAAAAAAATCATGAACATGAGTTCAACTTACTACCTCTATATATACCTCCTTAATCATGAATGAATATAATCGTAGGCCTACGTAATATGGGGAATATGATATCACCGGAGTTTATAATCTTAACTTTGTAGTAGTTTTCAGTTAAAAAAAAAAGGTTTGCATTAAAGTTGACAATAATCAATATTGACAACTTAATTGTGATGATATCATTAAAACTTGCTGATGGGCTGCTTTGAAGTACGAAGTTTAGTTGATTAGTCCCCAGCGATGATGATGACGACAACCGAGAAATGTGTACCGATTTTACATGTTCGAGAAAGCCTTCGCACCGAAAGCAAGGGCGGCACATCCATTACACAAGCCACAAGGCATCGATGGTAGCAGCCTTCCACCTTGTCAAGCTGAGCTGAGGCCACATGCAAAACAAGCTGCTTGTGTGGCGAGGATGTGGGGAAAAGCAACGGAGCAAAACATTGTTCAAGATTCAGTCACCAGCGATGGATGGGCAATATCACCCACTTTTAGACCGGGGTAGGGGTGGCCTAATGAATCCCCCCCCCCAACTTTTTCGTGATCAGAAAAAAAATGAGGATTGAGGTATTTTTTCAAACATCCCAACAACCCAAATGTGTTTTATTGCACTGGAAAGTGGAGAAGCAAAGTACAAAAGCTTTTAAAAGGCGCAGTTTGGATGTGAGCGCGAGTAGGCATATACAGATATGCAAGATATCCTGAAAAGCGCCACTAGTGTAATATGGTGTCCAGGCCCCAAACCGCTTTTTGAATTTCCACGGCCGGGCAACTTTTGGATTTTGGTCATCCGCCATCCCCCACTCGCTGGCACAGTTTTACGCCACTGATCCCCAGCGATGATGATGATGACAATCATGGCGACTTGAGCAGTGATGATTTTAACGTGTCATCTGATGACGAGGCGGAAGAGCTGTCTTCGGAGGAAGATTAGAAAACCCCTCCTAGCCTCTCACCTCCTCGTCGCCTTCTCATCTATTCACAAATTCCTGATCCCGTGAATGGGTCTTTTTCGTCAGGGAATCCCGTCAGTCCCTATGCCATTACGACGTTTGGTCAAATATGAGTGCATTCTTTGCAAGAAAATCGAATTCACTGCAGTTTATTTTCCTTTTTTATTTCACACTATTCGTAGGAATGGGTGTAGGGCCATGTCACAAGAGGCAGTTTATTGGTAACCGATTAGTTTCTAAGGAGAAAACAACAAATTTCCGTTCAAAATCATGTATCAATCGTGATTTTTGGAACAACCTGTATTAATTTCTGACGAAAATGGTTAAATTTTCTAAAAGAGAGGTCGTTTTCTGCAAATGCCCTTTTGCTGGGAACATTTTGGGTGACATACGCGCAATGCATAAGGGTATATACGCGCATATGCCATTCTGCCGGGCACACATCACTCATGAAGTTAAGATGCTATTATAATAAACTCCGGTGATCTCACATTTCCCATATTATTTACGTATTACATCCATTCGTGATGGAGGAGGTATAGAGGTAATTCAGACTCTAACCCTAAGTGGTATTAAACAGAGTGATAAAAACCTCCGGAGCACACATTTATTCCCTTATTAAACATGTATATTTAATACTTAAACTTCTTTTTGATCGGACGTTGCACTACATAATTATCTTGGTCTTAATCATGTAATCAGTGATTGGTCCATAATAAACGGTTGATCCGCACACGAATGCAAGTTGCACTTATACTGTTCTTATTGGTGCTTATTGACCCCTGGTGACTTTGACCCTTTCTTAAGTAGGGATGGCACCACTTGAAACTTTCTTAAGTAGCGGATTTTGCTCCATCAAGGTGTAAAGAACACATTGACACTTGTTTTATCGGTGCACTCGTAATTATGATTAAACGTGTAATAAGCGCTAATTATCTGGCTTCTTAATTGGACTTAGCACCAATCAATTTTTTTAAGTATGCAAATACAATTCAGTACACGATAAACTTTCGATCCGTGAAGAAATTTGGTTTGCACTCAAGATTATGATTACATCGAATTTTTTGGGGACTATAAGGGGCTCCCCCCCCCTCCCAATGCACCACTGACGCAACTTAAGAAATCCCATTTTGCAGTTGTCTCGGTCACTTCTACATATCCCACGCTTCAAACCTTTTGCACTCAAAATTATGATTGAACCGCGCTGGGCTCCCGGACTACTACTTCACGTAGAGGGACGGGGAGGTTGACTGCAGCATCGATTTAAAGGTCGTCTTCTTTCCTCTAAATTACTAGTGAACAAAAATGACCCTTTGGGGGGGGGGGGAGGCGTTGCCCCCGGATCTGCCTACCTACAACTTACACTGATAATTAACTCCAAAGTAGCGGGCAAGGAAGCAAGCCTGACACGGTGCGCCTGACGTTCCACAGGTCATATTGACTAGGTAGAATCCCTGAAAAATGATGTGATTTCAGACGATTGCAATTGAAAAATCAAGAACAGCCTGTTATTCACAAACAAACATCTGCGATACAGACAAAAAATCTGCGAAAGAAATTTACGTAAACTAAACACATAACTTTTTAAAATAAAGGTTTTGCGTCGCCAGGATTTTTCAAGGCAGGCAAAGCCATTTTCCCCCAAAAATTCCTATATTTTCCATCATTTTCCCGATTGATAATTTTTTTTGAGGGTGGGTACGGACATTTCCCCCCCCCAACCATTTAAATTAACAACAATATGATTTCGCACCGCTTTTTCCTCCCTTTTTTTTTCTTCTTCTTTTTGTTTTGTTTGCTTGTCCAGGGGGAGGGGGAGGGGGCAAGCGCCCCCTTGTCTCCCCCCCCCCCCTCGCGACGCCCATGTTAGTCAAGAGGCTTCCCCATGGATTTTATGACGGTGGCTCGGCTGGCTCACTCACCTTCCATAATTATAGTCAAATGTATTCTAATTTTTTTTTTACATTTTATGTGAGACAAATACATATCCTTGCATTCCTGATATTCAAGTCATTCCAAATTTGTCTAGCATATTCCACGTGTCAACTTCTAAACCTCAGCTTACCCTATACCCAAAAATATTTGGAAAAAAACGAAAGAGGAAACGGCTTTTATCACAAATGTTCTAATAATCCACAAAGGAAAACTGACTGATCCCCGTTTGTTATGTCCTGGGTTTGCAGCATTGCTAGTGTTGATAGCATCGTGACTTCGCTACATGGCATAGACATGTTTTGGCCCTTGACTATAGCCCCCCTTGAACAAGGACATTGACAATTTTGGGAACTACCAAAACAAAAGCTTAATCACGATTTGAATGAGTATTTTGTTTCCTATAATAACTTCTTTACAAATGTCGAATTATTAGCGGCCTGACAATAATTCAGTGATCGCGCGACAGATCGTTGTGCGCACAAGCAACCGAAAATATTTTTTCCCCATAAGGTTGCAGACGCCCAAAAAGAAGCATGGACAGAAAATCTTTGATCGAGTTTTATTCCTGTAGTGAATTTTCTAGATCTCTATATAAAAAAGCGTATAATCATGATAATAAGTTGTTGCATAGTCGTCATCATTTTGACAATAAAAGCAAAATCATTATGCGGTACCGTAAAAACAAAATCCAAAAGAAATCAATATCAAAATAGCAACTGCAAATGTAGTGCAAAAGTCCACTTTGGAAAATAGGGTTTAAATGGTACTTTTCCTCACATTCAGTATAAGTTAATGCCATATCTTTTATTGTTAACGCATCAAACAAGATTCCACAAACAGAAACTGAACACAAATTGGAAATTACAAAGCATGCTAAAATAAGTTGTTAAGTGATCAAATTGATTGGTGTTCGAACAAATTAAGGAGAGTACTAGAACTTACCAATTGGCCATTTTCGATACCAGAGTCCAGAATCTCAAAGTTGCCCGACACCCCGCCAATTAGTGCTAAACATACAATCGCCGCTCCAAACATGATGTTTCGTACGAGAAACAACACCCTGCGTTTAGATGAGCAGCACTTTCGACGAAATTTTAGAGAATGATGATAATAAGCTTTGACCATTCTTTTAAAATACCAATTTGGGTAAATTAAGGGATTTAAATTTATACTGATGCTGAAAAGGATTTACATAATATGTAGGTCTAACTGGTTCAATCCGGCAGCAGTGACCTTCAGCTGCCCCAGGCGTCGAGCAGGGCGTCGAGCAGTACGCGCCCACCACTACCTGCTCTCTCGCCCCCCGTGGTACTGGATCAACATGTACACGATTTTTGAACAGGTATGCAAATAAGAAATAGTCTGGTGCCTGCCTGTGCATTACATTAGCGTTTGTTTTTGTATGCGGTGTCAGGGGTTTAAAAAAAGAATCAATTTGTCGTGCCGTGAGTTACGAAAACACAATTGTTTTCTTATCCCGCCAATATGCAGTATCATTTTTAACGGAAATGAGTATATATTTTTTAGAAGGCGTACACGTAATAATTACAATGATCGTGAAAACACGTAAATGCACGTTGGAAATAACAACACCAATTGCGGCATCAGGACTACAGGAAGAAAGTTTCCTATCCAGGGCTTACTATTGGAAACGAGGTTGGAAATTAAGTAAGCACTGGGGATGAGGTTGAGTGACTGGTTTGCTAATAAATTCAGTTTCATTTACGCATGCGCTTAAATGATGTTTGCGGTAAGAAGCACAAACAGTCAAATGGCAACGAATGGAAAAACGAACGTTTTGGTGTGTATAGTGCAACTCAGTTCCGCTGACAAATTTTTCGAGAAATACATAATAATAAAAAAGCGTACTTATAAAGTGCAGGTGCTACATCACTATTACCCTGCTCAATGGGCCAGTGAATTTCTATTTGAAGGGACAATTTTGAAACTACCAAGTAATGCAAGAAACTACTGAACTCCGCAACAATGACCTGGAACCGCTTTAATTGACAAACTGAACAAGCACCGGCCTTTCTGCAATGATCCCAAGAAAGACCCTTACCGTATCCACAACTCAAAGCCCAACGTTACCAGGCAAGAAGGAAGATGTTTCCTCTCCAGCACCTGTGAAAGAAAGTCAACAGGTGTTGCTGGCAAAAGAACAGACCGCGCCATCAACTGATTCTGTGTCAAATTAAAATTACCCTGGAACATGACACGGCACTAGCAAAGAGGCAACTTGCTCTTGGAGTTAACATTCTCCCAGCTGGCAGCATGTCGACATCAAGTTGCATTTTAGGTTGAAATAGGGTCGTACATAATGCATGGCGTACGTCGCCAGGGCGGACGTTCCAGCACGGATGGTAGTTCCGGGGTATGTGCATATTGTTGTCCTTTTAGTCCTATTTCTAAATATTTCACTTGTGGCCTTTGTGGGGGGGGGGGACACCATTTTTTCTAAAGATTTCACAAAGTCTTGTGGGGTACCGTTCCCTTTGTTCGAGTACCCCACAAGTAGCTCTGGTGTGTACGGGCAACATTTTGACGACGACTGGTAGGTCATGAATAGCCGTGTGGTTGCGAAGGGCGATTTCTAAAGGTTACGTTCACGTTGGCGGGCGAAATCTTTGAAAATTAATTTCTCCCGTTTGGAAGACCGTATCTTCATGCAACTTTCAGGGTTTATTTCCCTTATAATGATCCAAGTGTGTGCTAAAAACGTTGTTATTGTGTTCATTACTTTTCGTTGAAATTGGAAAAAATAGGCCTGAGGCTGAAAGTTGTAACACAATGGCGTTTCCAATATCTGTCAATCTCTTCCAGCCTCACGAATATATTAATAAGGTTCCTATGTCCATTATGGTGTGCAGTAAAAATTTGGAGAAACGCCTCCTTCACGAGTTATTATATAATTGATAAATATCACCCTTTTTGCCGGCTTCCATTGGTCGATACCGAGACCCCCGCCAAGTCACGCCGAGTGACGCTAATGAATATACTACTATGCCCTTCGTCATTCTGTATTACCAGGCCGAAATCGGTCGATAGTAGCGCCTACGGCGTTGAAACTGAAACCATGCACGTGGATTTTAAAAATCCTCGTCGAAATTTTTCTTGGAGAATGAAGTAAGACTAGCATTTGCAACAATATATTAAGGTGAAATCCGGAATATACTTAGATAATATAAGTGTTCAAATACTTGTGAAATAACAACTTGGAGAAAGTCCTAGAAATTGATATAAATACATAGATTTGGGGACGTGATTTCTTACCCGACTTGAAGGTCAGCTTTACTAGTATTGACGTTTCGGCATCGATGAAGGCGGGCTGGCGATTTTTTTCACCAACATGAAGTTTAGAATTTCTTCTTCCGTTATAATTTAACATTTCAATCATACTGAGCATATTTTCTGAGAAACACAACGTTCAAAAGGCCATGGGGGGGGGGGCGGTTCACAAATTTCACCGCTCTGTTGCAACGTCTAAGTACGTAATCGGATTAGCTTTGCCTAAAAACCGGCACGCTTTCGCCTTTGCAACCACACGGCTGTTGGAAAAGATCGTTGTTCCTCAGTTAACCGAGGAACAACGATTTTTAACTGAGGAACAACGATCTTTTTGAGCTTTCAAACAATCGGTGTCAGAGACACCATGGAGGACGAAAAGTGGCCATCTTCTTTTCTGCTATCAGAAAAGCAGAAAAGCAGATTGAACGTTTTGTGACAATTTTACTTAGATGGTAGAAAAGTGGCCATCTGCTTTTCTCCTTTCAGAAAAGCAGAAAAGTGGATCGGACGTTTTAACAACAAGCTGTACATTCCACTTTTCTGCTACAGTAATTGAATACCGGAAAAGCAGATTTTTGTTAGGCTGTCGTAAAGTGGCCATCTACTTTTCTGCAACAAACCGAACGCAACTATGCCTCTCTACAAGTACCCACCATAACATTTACGATTCCAAGCATCTTCCAAAATAGGGGGCGCACTTCAAAACCGGCCATTATGCAAACTACGTATTATGTGCCCATTTTCAGGGAGCATTGTAAGGGTTTTGGGCTTGATTTTCATTTTCAAAATTTAAAAAACATTTCCCACTAATTTTCAAAATTATACAGTCAATCTATATTACAAGCTGCCAATGAAAATTCCCCTAAAATGGAAGCACGAATATTGTATACATGCCTGCTCCCATAAAAATCGCTCCCACCCTAGTCGCCCCCAAACTTGAAATAGTTTGTTCATCATGGTTTATTATAGTCTATGTACTATTTCGCGTGAAAAGATTTGCTAATTAATTAGGCAAGAACCCGCCTCAGTTTAAACAATCAGTGGGGGCTTTCTATATTGAGTCTTCGGTCATTCACCCGTTGCGCGTCACATAGCAATGGATTAAAAAAAAAACATGTCACGCGCTCTGTATCATGTTACGCGATATGGGGCCGGTTGTTGTTGTATTACAAAGCACTGAATTCGAATTGACCAATCAAACCATTTCTTCCTGATTTGAGAATGAAATAACATCACGATTTAGTACAGTCGACTCCGATTGGCTGGCGTGCGGCTTGTATATATTATGTATAAATTATGTCTAGACATATCAGACGTTATACAGGAGATTACGCGTGAACAGATTCGCTGATTAATTAGGCAAGACCCGCCTCTTTGACCTCCTAGATTTTGACCAATCAGCGGGCACTTTCTATACCGGGTCTTCGGTCATTCACCCGTTGCGCATGTGCGTCATAGACAATGGATAAACAAAAAATGTGTCACGCGCTCTGTATCATGTTACTCGATATCGCGCCCGGCTGTTGTTGCATTACAAAACACTGCATTCGAATTGACCAATCAAACAATTTAGTCCTGATTTAGGAATGAAATGACGTTACGATTTAGTAAAGTTGACTCCGATTGGCTGGCGCGCGGCTTGCGTATATAATGTATAAATTATGTCTGGACATATCAGACGTTATACAGGAGACTTGCTCCGTTGATAACGGGTGATACTCAGACTAGTTAGATTGAAGGTAGAATTTTGAAAATTTGTGTGGCATTTCCCCTGTCTTTGCCGATTTCTTGAGCCTATAAAAAAGGGGATTTATCTTTCCGATCCCAATCCGTCCCAGATTTATGGTCGTGGAAGGTGTTCCGTCGCCTTGATTGCAGTCGCATAATCTAAAGAAATTTTCCCTCCAATTTGGTTTCATTGTGTGAGCCTCCGCGATGTTCCGTATTAACTGTACGGTGTCAATCATGGTGAGGAGTGAGCAAGTCTTGGTCGCGCGTAAAACGGTCTGCATGGTGAGGATTGGACGGAGATTCGGGCATAAGCTGTGATGACGTACGACGGAGCAGGAGTCATAGAATCGTCCATTTTTACTGGGGACTTGAGTAACATAGTCTGATAGCTTTTATTTATTTATTACCTTTATCTATACCTTTATTTATCCAGGGTGAACCCAAACAGCAAAAAAAGCTGGTTTTCATTAGGGCTTTGCATTAAAGCATTAAAATATACTAATAAATATAAATTTTACAAAATTGAAGGCTTAAAACTGAAAAAAAGGGAAAAAACATAAAACGATATGCACTTAACACAAATAAAAAGGAAAAATCTAAGAAAAGATAAAGTGCAATCTACTCAGTTTGTAGCAGAAAAGTAAATGACCACTTTTCGGCCGCCTCAGTAACATTTGCTTTTCCGGTATCCAAAATGAGCAAAAAGCGGGGGGGGGGGGGTGTCATTTCATGCTAGGGTGGGCACTGATTCTCCCTTTTTGTTATCTCTCTTTTTAATCCTGTGCATCACATACTACTAAAAAGTGTGGGGTGTGGGCGAGAACGTCCCCCCCCCCAAACTCACACACATGGCTACGCCACCACCACTTCCACGTCTTTTAGAGTTGGGACCTGAAATCTCGCATACAATTCGGTGGCTTGATTCACTGCTGGAAATACACGTACGCCGCCACGTCAACATTTTCCCCGTAAATGTAAGGAATATGCGGATTTCCTGGGACCCAGACCATATCACATTGTTTTGACGATATCCAGATGAATTCCTATTTGATTATATAAGTATTTAGACGGTTGAACAAACCGGAGGTTTTTTTTTAAATTTTAAATCCCCCCCAGAAAAAAAGAGAGACATGTGTTTGACCCATAGAGCTGTATAATAATACAGACCATGGGTGTCGCGGGGGGGGGGGGGCAAGGGGGCACTTCCCCCCCTGGAAAAGCACGAAAAAAATCCAAAAAAAAGGAAAGAAAAGAAAAGAAAAAAAAGAAAAGAAAAAGAGGCGCGAAGACAAAGTGGTGTAAATTTAATGAGTGGGGGGGGGGGGCAAAATGTCTCTTCCCCTCTCTAAAACTGATAAATCGAGAATGTGTTGAGAAATACAAGCATTTTTTGGCCAAAAAAAATGTTGCCCCCCGTCTAGAAAAAAAATCCTGGCGACGCCCATGAATACAGCTCTATGGTTTGACCTCAGAATATCAGAATCTAAGAAAGTTGACTGGACATCGCCGCTACACAGCTCATCATCATTGTATCTTCAATTCACTCCGGTGATGGCAAAATTCTGCCAGATGCACTTCACAAATCTGCTAGATTTAACAAAAATCTGCTAAATCACCTATTATTACACGAAATATATTATAAACACTTACACTCACGTGCAGTTGTTATAACATTTCCTTAAACAAAATAAAAATCTTAAAATTTTCTTTAAAAATTTAACTGTGTATCAGACCCCCTAAAATGACAAGGCTATGTTTTGACGCACTCGCATTCAAATGCGTTGGACAACGCGTGCGCGTTGCAAGCGTTACATGGGTCAATTTATCATGTCTCGAGGATACTGCACTAATACACGTCCGGGAACCTCAAATTGAAGTTTTTTTCAAAAACTAATCAGCTTTTTTTTAAATCTGCCATAATTTTCTGTCCGTTCACCAATTTTACAGAATTCTGCTAGAAATCTGGCTAAAAAAATAATTCTGCTAAATTTTCTGTCAAACTCGGGGTTTTTTTTCGAAAAATTCTGTCAAATTTAACCGAAATTCAGCTAAAACGGTCACCCTGATGTTTGTACGTACCATGCATAGGAACATTGTACATGTACATGTACATGTACATGTAGAGATACAGACACCAGTCAATGGAGGATACCAGCGATAACCAGGAAATACGTCTCCTTCATAAGAGTGCTTGTGATTAGTCAATATGTATTTAACAAACTACCGCTGTTAGTCTTATTTCGATAAAAAAATATTTAAAAAAGCAACTTCATGTAGTAATTGACTTATCGATCATTTTTATGATAATACCATGATTTTTCAATACATTTTAATCAGTGAAATCGCATACGTAATTTCAAAATAAACATTATTCTGACCAATCGAAATACAGCTTACAGCTTACCTTATCCCGCCGACCGTGACGTCATTGTCTCGCCGGCATTTTGGAAGTAGTTCCATTTTTGCAACCCTTTCAACTGGTTCTTTGTGTTTTTTGCCTGTAGAAATGTCTATCGAATCAAACTTCGATGGGTCGGTGGGCCACAGAATCAAGAGTTTTAAAAACAAAGGGCGAGACACCGAGGTACGTATTTAAAAAGTCAAATTTTATTGTGAAAATATACTTCGATACGGTTGACATTCGAGCGCGATGTGACTCACGCAAAATGGTGCATGTCACTCAGACGAATCATTGTCCATGTTGTCATTAGGCCGTACGCGGTGACTGTGTGTGACGCAGTGCAACCGCTGAACATGCTGAACAGCGGTCACTTTGATTGCCGTTTAACAAGGCCTACGTTATGAGTCACCCACCAAACAAACTGTTCTTTGCTCAGTTACTAGTGTTATCTGGTTATGTCATGTTGTTAGTAGTTTTCTTCATGTTCTTGGAAAGAATTCCATGTCATGCATGTACATCACTAGTCCGACATTTGTCCGAGTAACTTGGACCCAACTTACATGACTTATCACCTTTTTAACATTCGGACATGGTCTGGCGATAGTAAGGTCCAAGCTAATAGTGCGAGCTGGACTAGTCCGAGTAACTTGGACCCAACTTATCGCCTTTTTTTAACATTTGGACATGGTCTGGCGATAGTAAGGTCCAAGCTAGCTGGAGTTACCCTAGCCCCATAAATGTGGCCAGTTTACTGGACTGCCTCCGTAAACATAGGCCACACACCGACCATATGGGAAACTTACTCGGCGAAATGTTGAACATGTTGAAAGTGATTTCCACCATTTGTCTAGTCCGAGTAACTTGGACCCAACTTATCGCCTTTTTTAACATTTGGATATGGTCTGGCGATAGTGGGGTCCAAGCTAATACCGCGACCTGGACAACATCATCCTGTCACTGTCCCAAAAACCAACATTTTCCAACAAAAAACATCAGATTTCACCTTCAAAACGGCCTCCAAATTACTAGATATGCCACCTGAGGTACAAGTAGACATCGATAATTAAGATGGTTGTACTGAAGTTTACTTACGATCCGGAAAAAAAGTGAAATTTTCCGTTCATTTCGGAGAGCTTCGCGATTTTGAACACGTTAGATTTCAGATCGTGATTAATGTATGTTCGACGCGATTTTTTCTACATGCCCAGCGCACATTCAATGGTCCTCGTATTGAGTGCGATTCGTTAGCGAGCAGCGATGCATCGATTATGATAATGAGTAGACTGGATCACGTTTGTAAACACATGTGCATTTCAAACGGTAATAGGGAGTCGGGAACTAGCGCAGCTTTTATGGCTGGTACCAGTTCAAGCTGGTTCCCGATTCCCTTTTACAGTTCGAAATGCACATGTATGTGTTTACAAACGTGACTCATTATCATAATCGATGCATCGCGCGCGCTCGGTAACGGAATCGCACACGGGATACAGGGACCATCGAATGTACGCTGGGCATGTAGAAGAAATCGCGTCATTCAAACATTAAACACGATCGGAAATTTAACGTGTTCAAGATCGCGAGGGGAGCTCTCCGAAATGAACGGAAAATTTCACTTTTTTCCGGATCGTAAGTAAACTTCAGTACAACCATCTTAATTATCGATGTCTACTTGTACCTCAGGTGGCATATCTAGTAATTTGGAGGCCGTTTTGAAGGTGAAGTCTGATGTTTTTTGTTGGAAAATGTTGGTTTTTGGGACTGTGTTGTCTAGGTCGCGGTATTAGCTTGGACCTTACTATCGCCAGACCATGTCCAAATGTTAAAAAAGGCGATAAGTTGGGTCCAAGTTACTCGGACTACCATTTGTCCACATTGCCACTTCAGACATTGTCAGACCCAGTTTATTTAAGCTTTAAAAATAAAAGTACACTTACCCTCTTAATAACAAAATGAGAACCTGCTGCCAGTGTCAGTTGTCCAGCTGCTGCGTAATTTACGTCCTTTTCTGGAGCCTTTTTGGCAACTTGGATTCTACCTCCATCATTGTCCGTGGTCCAACTGAACAATGGCGTCGCGCAATATCAAAGGGGCGGCGCAGGCCCGGTGGCTGTTACCTGCCTTCTGTCAATCCTTCATGTAAAGCGCGCTCTCATGCGTATACACCCTCGGCCAGCTGGCCGTACGATGTACGTACGTAAGGACACGTCAGTACTACCGTACTGACGTGTCCATACGTACGTACGTCGTACGGCCAGCTGGCCGAGGGTGCATATGCATGAGGGACCATCGAATGTACGCTGGGCATGAAGAAGAAATCGAGTCGTTCAAACGTTAACACGAGTCGGAAATTTAACGTGTTCAAGATCGCTCTCAGAATTGAACGGGAAATTTCACTTTTCTACCGGATCGTAAGTAAACTTCAGTAGGGGGCCTACAACCATCTTAATTATCGATGTCAACTTGTACCTCAGGTGGCATATCTAGTAATTTGGAGGCCGTTTTGAAGGTGAAATCTGATGTTTTTTTGTTGGAAAATGTTGGTTTTTGGGACAGTGACAGGATTATGTTGTCCAGCTCGCACTATTAGCTTGGACCTTACTATCGCCAGACCATGTCCGAATGTTAAAAAGGCGATAAGTTGGGTCCAAGTTACTTGGACTAGGGCATCACTAGCTTGAGTAACTCCAGCTGACATGCTCCATATTCATTCACATGTAACGCGTGAGGCAAAACCTGTTTGTTAGAATGTGGTAGCAAGAGACCCTCAAAAAATGGCCTCTCAAAAATTGTTCATTTTAACCTCTAATATCCCACCCCAGAGTTCATTTACATACCTCATACATTCAGCAGTCATTTACAAAGCCTAATGATCGACTTGAAACAGACCACAAAAAAAAGTGAAAAATCTTGACGATTTCGGTGGCTTGTCCGTAAAAATACGCCAGTTCCAACGGCTGTCTTCCATTTTGTTTTGCTAATTATGTAAATGTATCATCACGTGATGACATCAAAAAAAATCTGCGTGCGCGATGTATGTGGGTACCACACCACTTTCTGGCGCCGCAAGTGAGTTCAATTTTCGTCCAGTGTGTTGCCGTGGAGAGCATTCTCGTTGTCTTGCTTTCCGCGACAACGCACCAGACGAAAATTGAACTTACTTGCGGCGCTTGAAAGCGGTGTGGTACCCACATACATCGCGCGCAGATTTTTTTGATGTCATCACCCGATGCATACATTTACATAATTAGCAAAACAAAATGGAAGATAGCCGTTGGAACTGGCGTATTTTTACGGACAAGCCACCGAAATCGTCAAGATTTTTCACCTTTTTTTGGGTGTGGTCTGTTTGAAGTCGATCATTACATTAGGCTTCGTAAATGACTGCTGAATGTATGAGGTATGTAAATGAACTCTGGGGTGGGATATTAGAGGTGAAAATGAACAATTTTTGAGAGGCCCTTTTTTTAGGGTCTCTTGCTTCCACATTCTAACGAACAGGTTATGCCTCCAGCGTTACATGTGAATGAATATGGAGCATGTCAGCTGGAGTTACTCAAGCTAGGACATCACTAGTCCGAGTAACTCGGACCCAACTTATCGCCTTTTTAACATTCGGACATGGTCTGGCGATAGCGGGGTTCAAGCTAATCTGTATATGCCGAGCAACACAATTCTGTCATTGACCCAAAAACCCAACATTGCACAACAAAAACTAATACCGCAAGCTAATACCGCAAGCTAATACCGCACCCTGGACAACATCATCCTGTCACTGTCCCAAAAACCAACATTTTCCAACAAAAAACATCAGATTTCACCTTCAAAACTGCCTCCAAATTACTAGATACATCACTTAAGGTACAAGTAGACATCGATAATTATTATGGTTGTACTGAAGTTTACTTACGATCCGGATGAAAAGTGTTATTTCCCGTTCAATTCTGAGAGCTCCCCTTGCGATCGTGAACACGTTAAATTTCCGATTCGCGTTAATGTTTGAACGACGCGATGTGGTCTTCATGCCCAGCATACAGTCGATGGTTCCCGTATCCCGAGTGTGATTCCGTTACCGAGTGGGCGCGATGCATCGATTATGATAATGAGTAGACTGGATCACGTTTGTAAACACAAGTGCATTTCGAACGGTAAAAGGGAATCGGGAACCAGCTTGAACTGGTATCCGTCCATAAAAGCTGCCCTAGTTCCCGACTTCCTATTATCGTTTGAAATGCACTTGTGTTTACAAACCAGCAGTTCTCATTTTTAAGGAGCGCGATCGCGCAGGCGCTCCTACTGCGCTCCTCGACTGTCTCGAAGGAGCGCCAAAAATAGCGCTCCTCAGAAATCCAAAAGAGGGCTCGTCAAACACGGGAAGTTTAAAAATAAGAAGTGATAAAAACGCAAAGGATTTGAAGTCTTAAGCTACACGTATTTTTTCTTGGTATAATGCCAAAACTCACGTTAATATGCCGCTGGACATCGCTAAAAAAGAACGAACACCGAGCTCGTACGTACTGTAAAAGATCGTGTGTGTACAATGTACAGCGGTTGTATACTGTGCGTGTATACTGTGCATGCACAATCTGCATATCGCATAGAGCTGCATGAAAACACGTGGGCCCGTACGTGCGAGTGCAGCAATGACTGGTTACCGCTGCGCCGCGCACTAAGTCCCAATGAAAGCATGATGAAAATGCGGTAACAAGTCAATGTAATAGTTGCGTACGGTGCAATACACTGTCGTACAGTGTTTTGCGTGCAGGCCGGACGGAATAGACATCGTAAAAATGCCAAGAAAACAACGATTGAGAAGGACGATCTTTGCAAGCTTATTCACAGAACTTGATCTCTCTTGTCTGTGTATGTATTTCCCGTGTTCCTGAATTTATTTTGAGGAAGTTTTACTGGTATGTGAAGTGAAACGATGCAGCGTGTTTCACCGAAATCCTATACCGTAGAACGAGTCTGATTGCCGGTCCACCACACACAGTGCATTACAAACGCTCGTACTAGTGCGAAGTTCAGACGTTGTTAGCCAGTTTCTCGTTGTGACTAGCATTGTGTATATGGCATACTTGACCTGCATTTTCCATTATTTTTAAGATTATCGACGGCAGATATTTTTGATAAAACTTAAGGCAAGTTTGTGTCATTTTGAGGCCCTTTTTGTATAGCTTTCGTAGAGCATTTGAAATAGTTCAGGCTGAAAATTTAATATAATTTTAACGAATCTGAAAGCAAATATTCAGTTGCTTTATGTGCCGTTTATTAACTCTCCATTTTTCAAGTATAATCAAGTGAACCAACTGACAACTGTATTAAAAAATGAAAGCCTAAGCAGTAGTCAAACCTTTTATTAATCTCCATTTAGTTAGTTTTTTAAAACAAATTTTACCTTGTCTTACAGTTACAAAAACGAAAAAAGTAACGCAACTTGAGCATATGTTATTATGCAAAAACTAATAATAATGCAGCCCCTTGAATAAATCCTTATATTCAAAATAAAACAAAAACAATGGTAACCCGTCGTTTTACTGCTGTTTATCCGTAGATTTTAAGGAGAGCGATTTGCTCTGCTCAAATATTTGAGGAGAGCGATTTATAGCTCTCCTGGATTTTCTTTAAATGAAGGACTGAACCAGGGTTCTCCCCACGTACACAATACGCTGGAATTGCGGCCCGATACGCTGACAAAAATGCTGATCACATTTTTCAGCCCCCGATACGCACAATATAATTATTATACAAGCCATTAAACTGCACAACATAATCGTTTCATACACCATTATTTCATCTTGACATGCAAAATCTTGACAAAAATCCCGTATTTCTGATGAATGTGTGATCAAACATGTCAAAATGCGCACGATGAGGGGTCTTTCGCGTCGACCGCCAGCACCCAGCGCATACAGCATGGTACGCTGGTTCCTTTCTGTGTATGTATTTTCCATTAAAATTACGAGATTGCAAAGCTCGAACTTGTTGTGAAACATCGTAGCGTGCTTCTTAGAAGCAGTAGTGCAAAATTTTCGGCCACGTGGGATGGGCCGTACACAGTGCAGTAATGCACACTGATGCGTGTGCACAGCGCGATGTACGGCCGGCCAGACTGAATGTTGACGGCGCCAGGGGCCATTATGTACGTTAAGCATAAAGTGGAATCAACCACCTCAAATATATTTTTAATTAGGTGAGGCAAGTTTTAATCACTTTTGATGGTCAGTCTTGATAATTTTCGTGGTGCAAAGGAAAATAATCCAGGCACAAAACTACATGATTCCTTGTTCAATATGCTCCATTCAATCATGGGTTTTTATTCCTCGATGATTCAATCAGCAGCCCAAAAATTGGCGAAATAATTTTTCCGACCTACCGACTCTATTTTGAAAGGCATGTAATGGGAAGCAAAAGTTATTTTTTTTCTTAACCTTATTTTCTTAATTTGAAACTTGCTTGTAAATATAATCCATACTTTCTAGATCAGGAAGTTTTAACACAGGTTTTGAAATGTTGATTTTTTTAAAGTTAAAAATTTTGATAATTTTTTTCTTTAATTACAAAAAATATCACAAGATCTCCTCTAAATTTTAAGGAAAAATCTTAATAATAATAATAATAATAGTGAACATTTATACCGCGTCATATCTGTCAATACGACACTCCTGGCGCAAATTATGAGACGTGTAGACAATATAATAGTGGTGCATAATTACTCAATATTCATTCATGCAGTAGCAAACAGGTAAGTTTTCAATTGAGTCTTAAATTGGGAATATGTCATCTGCTGCCGGAAACTAAGAGGGAGTGAGTTCCAGGAAGATGGCCCTGACACAGAGAAAGAACGATATCCCATGACCGTTGGGTGCGTGGAACTTGTAGGAGACCAGCGTCTGTGGAGCGAAGCTGTTGAGTAGGTTGATGATGACAGATGAGTTCCTGAATGTAAATACATGTAGGAGATGTGCCCTGAGAGATTGATAGACGAAAGTTTTGAAGAGGACGCGTTCTCGGACAGGAAGCCAGTGCAGCGCACGGAGAACAGGTGATATGTGAGATGAAGATTTGGAGAGTGTAACCAGTCTAGCTGCCGAGTTCTGAAGGCGTTGGAGGCGGCACAGTTGATAATCCGGAAGGTTGATGAGAAGGGAGTTGCAAAAATCCAGACGTGATGAAATCAGAAAATGGACCATGCACTCTGTTGCCTTGCGGGTCAGGAACTTGCGGATGTGTGAAAGGTTGCGAAGTTGGAATCTGACAGATTTGGAGATGGAAGCTATGTGATCATTGAGTGTCATATTGGAGTCAAAGATCACACCCAGATTTCGGCATCTTTTCTTTTGACAGACATTTGACTCGCACACTACTACAGAAGAAGAATGAGGGATCTTACTCAGCATAACCTTGGAGTCTAGGACAATGAACTCTGATTTACTGCCGTTCAGTTTGAGGTTGTTTTTTGTCATCCACCTCTTCCTTAAAGACTCCCCAGATTTGCTCTAAAATGCACCAGAGAGCCTCTAAAGTTCACGCGTGGCTTCGCAGGTTGGTGAATCACAACAAAACTTCCCCCGCAGGTTTGAAAAAATCCTGGGGAGAACCCTCCGAATGTCTGAATGTTAAAAAGGCGATAAGTTGGGTCCAAGTTACTCGGATTAGGACATCACAAACTTTTCCCTGCAAAAGCCAGAGCCCCAAAATAATGTGGCCAATACTGGACTTGACTTCCTCCGTAATTAAGGGCCACACTTCTGGCCTACTTCTGGAATTGGAAGGCTGCTCGTAAGCCTTCTGGCATGCTTCTTTTTCGGGGGTCAGCACACTGTGGATTTTGGACATGCACCTTGATAGACGAAATAGCCAACCTTTGTCATGTTTGTCTGAAATTCTAATTTCTGAAACACAAATCCACCCAAAGTTTGTATGCTTGATCCATAACTCTGAAATATTTAACCCTAACTCCCTAGGGGGTGTGCAAAATCATATTGAAATTGGAGGATTCAGGACTGTGTTAGAGATAAGGACGATTGACATTTGGATTATGGGACAATTTTTAATGATTTTACTGTTGGCCTCGTGTCTCTCTCGTCCGGCAGATACCTGAATGTTCAAGTGTTGTGAATTGAATTTAAGCGCATAACATGCTTTGATCTTCACGTGACCTCAGCAGGTCAACTCTACACTGGGCTCGACTATTTGGGATGGAGTTGCGCTGTATGGTTACAAGTTGTCAATTTTGGTGGATTAATTACTGATTGATCTTTTCATCCCTTTCTGTCAAATTATTGAATTTGATAGAAAGGGATGAAAAGATCCATCAGTAAATAGTCCACCAAAACTGTGATAGGCCAAATAATTCAAAAATGGATTTTGTTTACAGTTACAAAAACTTGAAAAGTTATATCTATCACCGTTGGCGAGGGAAGGAATGGCTCAGAAGGGGTCATGTATTGAGATAAAAGATTTTATTCAATTCTGCAAAGAATCAAACAGGAAAAATATAGACATTAAGTTAACAGTGGATAACTGGTTTCATACAACAGTTTTCGTTGGTCAAAATAAAACTAACAGAACAGCCGTAAGGTACATGTATGCGCAAAGTTCATAAAACCGAGTTAATCAATAAAGCACTGGAAAATTACGCTTGTTAAAATACTGAAGCATGTTTCCAGTAATTATAATCCAGACTTCACAGATGGAAAAACAACTTTCAACTTTTCACCCCAACAAATCCACATAAACATCAGTTACAGTCAGTAGTCGCTTCAGATCAGGGTAACAGAAAGACACAGTTTTCATCAGTGAGATTCAGCCATCAGCCTAACAGATATATGTAGGCACAGTTTTTATCAGTCAGATTCAGCTACTTGACAAACGGTCACGAGAGACCCTGAATCCTCCAAAATCCTTTTTGCAAATTGGAGGAATTTGCAGGATTGAGGTTACTTGGCAAAAGTGCGTTGCTGATTTCGGAGTACGCACTGTGTCAAGGTCTTAGGTACATGTACCATGTACACAGAAAATAATTCCAAGATGATAATGAAATAGTCATTTGGTTGGAATGCGGGAAAATTGCCCCCAAAAAGATTGCTATTTTATCAACGGCCGATCAATGTACAGACGTAGTATTTAACTTCGCCACAGTCAAGTCATATACTGCACTGCCACTGCCACAAACGTGAGAAACATACAATAGCTGTACAGGCCAATCCCATGACGTCACACACATCAGCTGGCCGAAGCGAAATTCATGTCCGCCATTTTGTTTTCGGGCTAACGTTAGCGACAAAAATAGGATAGTTTACGGTAGATAATTGGACCTAAGCACGACATGCATTTCAATAGAGCCAAAGTTAGATGTTATACTAATGGTTGATTGAATGGGTGATTGCACAGAGAAAAATAAACCTACCGATGGAGCAAAAGAGACCCGCGAGAGCATGCCGTGAGGGTAATGATTTTCACCGTTGCGCTGGCCGACAGCTACGGCGTGTGTCGGGACTGTCACTCCCATGACCACGCGTACTACGGTAATGATCTCGTAACATTTAGGCCCTATTGCTCTGATCTTGAACGTTTTTGTCCCACCAACATCGTGATATAAACATCGCTCATTTTTTATATGGCTCGTCTGTTCAATCAATCATCAACAATTCGTTTTTATGAAATAGTGTTTTTTCATCAATGAAATTGCAGAAGTTATTTTGTTCAGATTCAAATTCCGTTTTCTGTTTCGAGGAGCAGATTCCGCGAATTCCGTCCGTTTTCCGCGACTGCGGAAAATCATTGGCCCTACAATAGTTAAGGTACATGTAGTTAAAATACCAATACTTGTATTGAAATGTTTTCCATTGCAATTGAATTTGATTACTATAATTGAAACATCGAGACAAATGTGGAATACTATCGCAGCACTTTTTGCACTCATCCGTTTTGGTTGCGGCCATCTTGAAAATGACAGTCGACACTGTTTTCTTTTTGGGCCTTTATCCATCATGAAGTGTATAATTTTTTTAACAGTAGAGGGGGCTATATTCTAGAGAAAACAAGAATGCTCTTTGGATTCAGACCAAGCAATCCATGATTTTTCACAAGAAAAAGTAAATCTTTTGGGATTTCTAAAGTCACAAAAATAAGTAAGATTTTTGATAATTTTATCTACCAAAATTTGCCTAAACTGACACTGAAAGGAGGCTACAACATTATTATGACAGTTGTTTTTTTTCAGAAAGAGTGGAATTTCAGGAACTTATTTCAATTGAAAGAGTGTGAAAATTGGTCATTCCGTGTAAAATCACCTAATGGGTTAAACCCCACCCCCTTCAAATTTGGTAATGTTTAGTATTTGAGGTAACTTAGGCTGAAAAAGCAGAAATTTTAAGTTTTAGCGCCACCGAACAAATGGTTTTTCGTGCTACCACCTGCCATTGTTTAGCAACTTTGGTCAGAATGGGTGTGGCCGCCAATTGTTCAATGACCATATCTCCACAAATTGTCGGCCAAATTTGTTGATCATAGTTGCTTTTGAAAGGTAACCTCATAAGGAATCCAAATTTATCATTACTTGTCGTGTCAAAGTTATTTGAAGTATGATGAAGTTTTGACCTTTACTTTGAATTTGAATTTGACCTTGTGGATCATGTGACTTTGAGATGACATTTGATGAAAATTATACCCCAACATGTTTTCTACAAAATATCCCCCCCCCCCCCAAAAAAAAGGGGGGAAATATTTTCTTTTCGTTTTTTTAAACTCATTTCAAAGTTGGTATATGTGTTGCAATATGTGATATCCCTATACATAAACACATTTCAGGGACAAAAAAAGTCCTAGCTTTAAATCCACTTGTACACTGTATAGGGATATCACATTTTGCAAAAAGTATGCCAACTATGAGACGAGCTAGAAAGCAAACAAAAAATATACCCCCAATTTTGGGACATTTTGTAGAAAACATGGTGGGGCATAATTTTCATCCAAGTTCGTCTTAAGGTCAAGTGATCCACATGGTCAAATTCATGGTCAAAGTAAAGTTCAAAAGGTCATCATACTTCAACTTACTCCAACATGAAAAATAATGGTAAACTTGGATTTCTTATGATATAACCTTTCCAAAGAAATCAAGATTAACAAAATTTGGCCCACAGGTTATGGAGATAAGGTCATTTGAAAATTGGCAGCCACGCCCATTTTGACCAAATTTGCCAAGCAATGGGAAGTGGTAGCACGAAAACCGTTCTCCGATGGGGCGAAAACTTAAAATTTCAGCTTTTTCAGTATAAATTTTACCTTACAAGAAATATGAACCAATTTGAAGGGAGTGGGGTTTTAAGCTTTTAATTTTGGGGGGTGATTTGACACAGATTTACCCAAATGCCTATATTTTAAATCTTGGAGAATCTGTAAAAAAAACCTTCAAATTTGATTTTCAAAAGCTATTAAAAGACCTATGTTGATGAAGAGGGGCACTGTGAGGCCTGTTTTTTTTCTTTTGGTAAGACAAAATCACTATTCACGGTTGGGAGATTATTGTTAAAACTCCAGCCACATTGTAATTGATTGATAGATGTTTGAAATGTAAACATTTAACTCAAAAGAAAGATTTACTTTGATTGTTTGTAACGATATCTTTTTTAACTTCAAACATTGTTTTTGATTATATTTTTCTAATAGAAAAAAAGAAAAATACAAATTTTAAAATGCACTCTTTTTGAAAAGTGAGGTCCAGTATGTTTAAAAATCTCATCACTGATGAGGACAGACTTCCTAATTAATGCTACATATTGTGAGAGCCCTATGACTGAAATGGCTAACTTCTTTTATGAATGTTCTGTTCAGGAGATGAGGAGGAGAAGAAATGAAGTGACTGTTGAGCTACGGAAAAACAAGCGCGATGAGACATTACTGAAGAGGCGGAATGTCCCCAATCTGGAAGGGGAGTCTGATGAAGAACCTGTTGTAAGAATACCACCATTTTGAAATCTTACATTTCCATTTTTCGTATGCTCGAAAAGTTGAAATACACAAATGTATCTTTTTGTATGTAGGTTTGTGTTTAACATTCTACCTTTTTGTTTCTCCAAAAGTCATTCTGAAGTTCGTTTCAGTCATGCAATCTGTGAATTTGGGTGCTTGATGTCATGATATGATCCAGAGGGTCTTTTTTCAGTGTGGTGTTCCTGTATGTTGTGTGCACTTATATGAAACAGCACTTGTAATTATTAAGATTTGGAAATGTTTGATTTTCCACAGAACCAAATCTCGTATCATGAACTTGTTCAAAAAGCAGCCAGTAACCTCCCAGCTGTACAACTCCCAGCTGTGCAGTCTGCACGTAAACTCTTGTCTAGTGACCGCAATCCACCGATAGATGACCTTATTGCATCAGGCATTCTCCCCGTCTTGGTTGAGTGCCTAGACAGCCCAAGGTAAGATGCCAAATAATCACGCTGACTACGTTTCAAGGTTTTTTACACGGAAGAGGGGATGGTAGTGATTTAGTACAAAGTGACGTATTCAACTTTTTGGTGGTGCTAATTGTTGGACTAAACAGCAAAATGCAAGTTTTCAAATGTAGACCAGAGGAATACTCAGTATAGCTGAATGAATCAGGCCTATTGAGACTGCAGGATCATTCAAAGTACTTTTTACATGATGAGAATTGGCCTAACAATTGACAAAACTCTTGAGTGCCCAATGTTTCAATGGAGAATAAGTAAATCCACACTTTCAGAATGGAAAGACTATTTTAAAGCCACTTAAATGTACCTTCAGGTACTAACCTGGCATGATTGGGTTACAAAACCAAACTAGCAACACATAGTGTTGGTCCAGCTTGGACTATGACCACTGATTGGACCTGAAGCTTGTTCCTTGTGTCAAGAGAGGGGAAAAGAGGATTGTTTATTCCTTTGCTGAATCTTCTAAAATCAACCATTGTGTAGGAACCCACTGGTGCAATTTTGTGACCGCAGGGAGCATGAAACTCCATGTAGAGTAATGGTACGTTTGTTGTACCCTCATTATTCTTGTAACGTGGTCCAAAAGCTTCTGCTTGGGTTGGAAGGATCAGGGAGGTTTACATTAAATACAGAAACATTACCACTTATTCTTTGAATTTCTACAAAAAGCATTGTTTGCTCCTTCCGAATGGTTCTCATGTAGTACTGAACACTTTTGATAATATATGAATTTTCTTCCATCTTGTTTCCTTGCTAGTTCTGCATTACAATTTGAGGCAGCATGGGCATTAACAAACATCGCATCAGGCACATCCAAGCAAACTATGGCAGTAGTTGATGCGCATGCAGTACCCAAATTTGTGAACTTATTAAACTCGGATCAACCCAATGTTTGTGAGCAAGCTGTTTGGGCTCTGGGAAATATCATTGGTAAGTCTGGAGGCTCTGCTTTGTTCAGTTGAAGTCACAAAGGCATTTGCATTCGATGGTTTCATGCTCTTTACATGTAGATGTTAAAGAATAAAGAAAAGTGTACATTACTCTATTCATCAACTTGCCACGAACCAAACTGTGAAAGAAAGCATTTTCTTTTTTGATGTAGCATCTGCATACACCGAGAGTTTATGACTAAAGTCAGAGTATCAAAGTAATCTTTAAGATTGCTTCTGACATATTAAATATATTTTTAAAGAAAACGTGGAACCTCTGAAAGTTTGCATGACTCCTGATAATTTCAGTTCTGGGTAGAAATAAAGATATTTTACAAGTGTTTTCAACACATTTTTTTCTTGATTGTATTTGCTGACACTGTAGGTGATGGACCCAAGTGCCGGGATATCTGTATCAATGAAGGTGTAGTCAGACCCTTGTTGAGCTTCATCCGTCCCAATATTCCCCTGTCCTTCCTTCGCAATGTCACCTGGGTCATAGTCAACCTGTGTAGGAACAAAGACCCTCCACCACACGAAGAAACTATCCGGGAACTACTGCCAGCTCTAAGTGCACTCATTCACCACACAGACACAAATGTAAGAACACAATGGAGTACACATTGGGAGGAAAGGAAGGGGCATGAAAAAGCTAAGGCTGAAATCTATGTGCCATTTGTAATCCGGTTCGTTAGTGTGACGTCACCTCCAGCACTTTCTGCAGGATTGGAACTGGAAGTTAACGCAGCTTGAGCGTTTGTAGCCAATGGGCGCTAGTAATCAGTTGGGCGCGCGCGTGTATGACGTTTTTACTAACAAGCCGGATTGTTAAAGCCCACGTGTACATAAACAGTGAATTGAAATGGTAGCAAAATCATACTGAACTGGTTGATAGTTTTGCTGTCCTGATTTCAAGGTTTTTAAACATTAAACCTAATTCCCTAGCAGGATATACTAGGAACATACCCATTCTGGCAAATTCCAATACCCACATGGGAAATTGTACACACACACTGTTGGACTTTGTAAAAGACCATCAGTTTTGGGGGTACTGTACCTATCCCAACAGATTTTAAACAAAACCTGCTTTGGACTTTGATGGGTTGAGTTCGGTTAGGGTTAATAAATTAAAAGTATTTAAAAGTCCTAGTCTTGGAGGACGCATACGAGGTAGGGCTGGGCTATTGAAGACACAGTGTAATCAGATGTTGTTGGAGTGGAAATGATAACATATGATGCAATATTTTGTTCGTCAACAGATCCTGGTGGACACAGTATGGGCTTTATCTTATCTGACAGATGGAGGTAACGAACAGATACAGATGGTCATTCTGTCGGGAGTGGTCCCATTCCTTGTACCGCTACTCAGTCACAAAGAAGTCAAAGTTCAGGTAGTTGATTCTCAATAATTCTAATCTCTAGTATTGTAATACATGGCTTATCATTAGTATTTCAGGTATCATATTTTGTGAGGGTGGGTTGGTTGTAGTTATCTTGGAGTTCATTTGTTTCAAAACATGATGATGCATCCTCTTTGTATGTTAATTCACAGTATATTCTTTTTTCAATATGAGTCTTGACATTCATTTGTTTTATTCTGAGTCAAAAGTACCGCATTGAATAAACTGTTTGATTACTTGAGCATTGACTTTTGATGAAATTTCTTAATTAGTAATGTTTTTTTTTACCCAGCAAAAAAATTAGCAGTTCAAAGACCGAGTCCCACCAGAGGAAACTTTCAGGGTTATTTTCACAAGCTCTTTTGCAAGCTTCAAATGTGTCTGGAGAACTTAATTAAAATGTAGGCCTACTTTATGTGGTAGAAAAGAGGATAATTGAATGCAAAAACTGACAAAGCAATCCAAAAGAATATTTAAGAGTAATTTGGCTTATTTTGTCTTCATTTGTCTGTTTTGGGTATTTTGGGAGTTCTTTTCAGTAGAGTTTTTCTGTGTCATTTGAAGTTGTTGGATACGTTGCGTACCAACTGTTTATTGTGACATACCACTTAAGAGATCAGCACCTGATGTGAAATCTTTTTTTGATTTTTTTGCCAACAGACGGCAGCATTAAGGGCAGTTGGTAACATTGTAACAGGAACAGATGAACAGACTCAGGTTGTGCTCAGCTGCAAGGCATTGTCACACTTCCCTACGCTACTGACACATCCAAAGGAAAAAATCAACAAGGTAAGCTCCTTAATGAAATTTGAAATTGAGATCCTAGAATGCTGTTTTTCTCGGAATATACAGCTGAAGCTGAGCTGAAAGTTCATCAGGTTAGTTGTTAGTATCCTTCATTAGATTTTGAACACTTTTGTTGCTTCAAACGAACAAAATGCACAAATTACAAATGATGGACTATATCTTTAATGGTATCTCTGGGAGTGATAAACCAGACATGTTTTAAGTGTCCAATTTGTTGTCAGGTGACAGACTTCAATCAGCGCAGCTTTGGTTGTTGGGATAATCAGAGTGGCACATAGTTCAGATAGAGCTGTTTGAATGACCAAAGTTGAATTATTTGGCTGTATTGGATCAATTTGCTCTCTTAGTCACGAAGTGTTCCAACTTTGGTTGATAATTTGGTGTCATAAAGGCATTGCTAAGTGTAAGTGGTCCTGGGTGTTATTGATTATTGTCTAACCCTCCTACCGTTTTAGCAGACACGGACATTCAAAAATTTCAACCGCTCCCCCTGCCATGCCTTTTGGTTAGTCACTGCTAAACAGTTCGATCATATTTTTTGGCAAGCACTCTGACTAGTCAAATTCAGTCAAAAGACAAAAGCACTAAACTAGTGGCACAGCTGTCTAATATCTATCACCTACAGCCAAAGCACAAGTGTCTCAAGTTACATAAACAGTCACAGCCAGTCAATCCTGAATACATTCAGAGTCAGATTCTGTTAGGTACTGGTAAATAATGCCAAGTTGGACTCTGTTGGACCCAGCAGACAACAGAACAGTTGGATTCTGATCAACATGATTGCCTGAAATCTGAACTTGTCGGTATAACTGGGTTTTAGTTAGATACTTAAACAAACATGTTCTGACTTTGAATGTAATAGCTTGTTTTGTATGTATGTCTTGTTCCACAGGAAGCAGTATGGTTCTTGTCCAATATTACAGCAGGCAACCAGCAACAAGTACAAGCAGTAATTGATGAAGGACTCCTACCAGAAATCATCCGGCATTTGGACGGGGTATGTAGTCTTCACCCTATCCCTCACAAAGCCATCAAAACACGAAGGATATTGGGAGTAGAATCCTATGAAACCACCTTACCCTTATAGGTGAACGTTTTCAAGTAGCGGTGCAAACACATCTTATTGAGGAAAAATTGACAGGTTTTAGAGTTCAGCTGCACGATTATCATTCTGGAAAAAAAAAATCAATCACCACTCGGTTTAACATTTTATCTTGGCTTGAATTTTTGTCAATATTTTCTCTGTAATGCCAAGTACCAGTACAAAGAAAAATGAATTGAGTTTAAAAAGGTTTTTAAAAAAATAGTTAAAATTTTTTTAAGATTTAAGTGGGTGATAAATTGTCAATGATTTACTTTCTTTATCAAAATGTGCTGGTAAAAAATGAGGTTCAGCTGGTAATGAATATGTTTGAATGCCAGTGTTGTTATGGGTTCCGAACATGGGCTTTTCCTTTCTCTCTCAAGGCAATTCATTATAACTCTCTTAACACCCTCATCATGTTTTGTCAATCTGCACCTTAGCATTGTGCCATGTCCCAGCTGTTGTATGTCAACAGTGTTTCAGCCAGGATTGGGGAATTGGGAGTCCAAATCAAAAATGTGGGAGTGCAATGTTCCATGGCCTCATACAGTGCAATGCCACTGGTTTTGGAGACGTCACTTTCACTCACAGCTGGTGTTAAACCCAAGCCTTCTCAATCCTCAAAAATCCTAAGGGCGGTTTGGGAGGAATTTGGAGGATTGAGGCTGAATGGCAAAAAGTGTCTGTTGATTTTGGAAGATGCATTGTGTTGAGTTCTTGTTGAGTTGAGGCTGTACCCAGCATTGTTAATGTTCAAATTGAGCCCTGCATTATGCTTGATATTATCCGCAATGCTTGTGACATTCGTCTGCACTGCCTCAACCCATTTATAGGGTCACCCTTCTATTGAACAAAACAAAACGGATGATTTTGGTGGATTGCGGCTGAATACAAGTTTTACATGGTGGCAGTTGGAGGATTTTGCAGGATTGAGGATGGTTCCTAGCCAAAAGGGCCTACGGGGTTAGGGTTAAGGCCTAAAAATAGCACAGTGATCATCCACCCTCACGTGCCTATGTGGAGTACGCGGTGTAATGAAACACGGTCGGCACAAAAATGATTGTCTGTGTTTTCATTTTTTTTAAAAGACAAAAAAAATTCGGTGACTTAAAACTTATGATCAAAAGTTAAGGGCGTATTCATTAATCAACACACAGAGAAAAAAGTAAAGGACCGCTTTCCTGAGGAAAAACAATAATGAGCGGAATATTTTGCTTGTCAGTTGGGTCGCACCATATTCTATTGCCTCAGACTGGTCTGGGAAACTTGGAGTGTGCGTTAGTGATTATCAGAAGAGGCAGGAACAAAAAAAAATGTGTGTGGGTCAGTGGGTGCATGCATGCATACCAATCGAAGTAATGTACAGTATACATATGGTATACATGTACAGGTACATGTACATGGAAAGCATGGTATATCGTACACTGTACATGGGATCACACAAGGTTAGCGGGGCTTTGGTTTATAACTTTTGGTCGTGCCCGGAAAATTTGGACGTGTTTTTTGAGAAATCTTTCCGTGAAAATCACGGCTGCATGGCTCATTGGCTGAAACACTGTATGTCAATACCAGTGATTATGGACCGTTGCATTCAGCGGCCACCTTGGAGGTGTTGTGGTCTCCTGTTACACAGAATGTACAAAAGAGCTACCCATGCCTAGCCCTGTGAAACAAAACACACCTCAAATATGGCTAGATTTGAAGCCATACACAATACAATGAAGCTGTGGCAGGCTGCAAGTTTCAGGGTAGCCTTGCATGGAATGCAAGTGTTTGCTTTGTATGTGACCAACATACTAGAAATGTCATGGATAAGAAATAGAATAAGGGTACAGAAACATGGAGCTTACTCGACTTGATTTTGTCCTCTTGTTGGTATCTGAGTATATCTGAGTAATACTTTTTCTTTTAAGAGTTTGTCACTTTCTATGGTATTTCTGTAAACTCCCCAGTTGAATCCTTCACCCTGAAAAGACTTGAATTCTCTGTCTATTTTGTCAACAGTCGGATTTCCAGACACAGAAAGAGGCAGCTTGGGCCATTAGCAACCTCACCATTAGTGGCACCAAGCAGCAAGTCATGGCGTTGTATGACAATCATGTCATCCCACCGTTGTGCAATCTACTGGTAGTCAAGGATAGCCAGGTAGTTCAGGTGTGTCTGGATGGCATCTTAAACATCTTGAAGGCATCAGGGGAGAAGTACCAGGAGATTGCTACCCTGATTGAAATGTGTGGAGGTAAGCGATGCTACACAATCTTGCCAGTAAGATTACAAAACGCATTTTTGCCATGTTTGTTTCAAAAATTGCTCTGTAGGCCTATGCACTGTAAGTGACGACTTACGCGAATGCCGATATATGCTATAGCCTAAGTCGTCATTTTGCCGACTTACATGAATGGTCTTTTGCACACATGATTCATTGCACTAATTGGCTTCGATTAACCCTGGATTGTCTCCTTAATGCTCGAGTTGAATCCAGCAAATTAATCCTTGTATTGTATCATCACGTTTGGGGTATTGATAGTGGAGACCGCGATACATATGTACGTGCACAGTAACGCATTAAATGCGTGCGTGGTCCGGAATATACCACGCACGCATTGACTGCATGCAGCAGTAGTCATTCAATAAGACGACCCCCACTATGGACAGAGTGCATGGGTACAGTCTAGAGGGGGTACTGGTATTGATATGCTCACGATGCATATGCGATGTATGCAGCAAAGATCCTATAGCGCCGCGTAGTGGTATGCAGTAGGACACCCTTTTTCGACACCGATGCATGCAGTGATCACAGGCCGTGCGAAACCACTTTTCACTCGACACTTTGCCAACCGCAGTACAGGAAGTCGATGCCAATGCGTGATTTGTTGAATGCCGACTTACACAAAGGATTTGGTAATGCTTTTTATTGGAAGGGGACCAAGAGTAACACGACGACTTGAGCAAAATGGCGACTTGTAAAAGCCGACTTAGAAATAAAAAAAAATCAATGGAAATGCATTACAGACAATCGGGACTTTAGTCAGACGGCCGACTTGAGCGATTTGATGAGTTGTACGATGTCGGTTTAGCCGGAGTTTACTGTATTTGTTATTTCCATTTTTTAACTGTTGTCAAACTGTCACAAGCTGGTAGAAGATTACAAATAACTGCCAATCAGTCAAGCCAATACTCTACATTAGGGCTAGGATAGACAACAAGATGTGTACCCAACTAAATGTTGCAGGTTTCTGATTCAAATGCTTAAAAAAAAATCCAAAACCAAGTAAAATCCAACTTTTTAATGACCAGTTTCTGATAAAAATTTAAAAAAGAAAACAGCTATTCATCCAATGAATACTTTGTATTAATTCCACTTACCTAACATTTCGGACAATCAGATTTCACTTGATAATTTGTTATAACCTAACTTGTACTTGACATGGAATCAGTCACTGACATTTTGGTAAATTGTTTTGTTCAAATACATTTGCTGGCAATTGCCAATGGATTTAGCTTGCAGTTTTATGTTCAGTACATGTGTTAAGTAGACCTCCGCATGCAACATGTATAGGAACTCCGGGGATTGCGAGTGTGATCCACGCAATTGACAGAGCAGTGTGCGCTGCTTGGGGCCTTACTCTGGGTGCTCTTTAATTTTGAAAATGTTTTATTTGGTATCTGACTATTAGAGCAATGGGTATCCAGGTCCTAAACTAGTAGTGTGTTCCTAGAATGTTGTGTTCTGGAAGAAGCAATGTGGCAGATGTTGGAGGTCCATGAATCATGATTTGGGCTTACAAACGTGTTTGGTGGATGGACATTGGACAGATATCGTCCAGCACCTCACTGATGGAGCTGTTGAAGAATGAAGCTTGACCGTTAACATTTCCATAGAATGGGAATTCCTTGAATGCGTCAGCAATATTTGAAACAAATACATTCTTGTTTAAGCATATAATTATATATTAGATGGCTTTGAGGGGGATACAAGAATACTTTGCACGTCAAAGACAAGTGCAATATTGTTATAGCGGTTGCAATATATTCTTGTATTCCCTGAAAAAGCCATTCAATATTAATATTATTGTTATCAGGGTGACTCGATCTGAAAGAAATCAATTCAGTGAGAATGACACTGTCTTGTTATAATCGCTGTCTGCTGTCCTCACTTTGACATTAACGTTAACTTAGAATTTCGACAGTTACCCGCAAGCATGAATTTTCCAGTGCCTCAAAATCTGTTGGTAGATTCTTCTTGGCCAGATACACTTGTAGAATATTTACTTCCATCTCGGTCGCTTTCAAGGTATTTTCTGTGTCTTTAGTTCTCACATTTCGTTAAATTATTCTTCGCTTACCAAAGCGAATCTCGCTGTCTGCCTGAAGCTGCCATTTTTGTTGTTTACAAACGGTGCGTATACCGTGTGTGTGCATGCAACCGTGCCGTGCGCTATGCTCTATTGACTGGTTGACATTGACAACTGTGAGTTACTAAGCTTTTGATTGAGTTGGAACCAGGGAAATTCGCGTGTATGTCATAAAATACCAGGATGACTATACAATATCAAAAATAATATTATAGTCATCCAGGTGCTTTTTACGATAGTGCACAATACACTGATTTATTTGTACTACTTGGAAGCCTGATATAAATAACAATGAAGTATATCAGATGTTTCTAACTGAGGTGGGGGAGCAGTATTCCCACACAAATCAACTTTCCATCTAAAGAGATTGTGAATAATTTCTTTTACAGGTCTGGATAAGATTGAACATCTTCAAAACAGTGAGAATGATGACGTCTACAAACTTGCATATGACATTATCGCACATTACTTCTCAGATGTGAGTATTGATAAAAATGCATTAGTAATGTTTTGAGGAAAAAAATAAAGGATTTGAAAGCCTTTTCTTGAAAAGTGAACTATTTCCACTGTATGCACTTGATGAAAGGTATCATGTATTTCATTGAATGGAATTAATGTTCACAATATAAGTGAGCTTAATTAACACACAAAACTAGCTTGTGTGACAGTGGTGGTTACATGTGGTACATCATCAAAAAGCTATCAGCCTTCACCCATTCATCTAGTTGACTATCACTTGTTTTAGATATTGACTAGCAATTCAGTATAAATTTCAATATGGATGTGTTTCCCTCTGCTCTTTTGACTGGTAAAATTGACAGTCAATGCTGAACATTTCAGAATCAGTATTGATAACAAAAATGCCGCCCAAGACTATCGTATGCAACACTATAGAATAAGGCTGATTTCTTTGGACTTAGTATGTTTGATGTTGTAACCCTGTATTTTGTTAGATTGATGACGAGGACCCAGCGTTGGCTCCACAGGTGGTCCAACAAGGCTTTGAGTTTGATGCCAACACTAATATCCCCAGTGATGGCTTCAAGTTTTAACGACAGTCAACCACCGGCAGAATGAATAGAACGCATCCAGTGCTCCCCAGTTAACCACTCCTCAAGAAATAGCAGTAGAGTTCCATTTCAAGTGGTAAGGTAGACTCACCTCTGACCTTGAGGTCAAAGGTGATGGCATTGAGAGGTCACATACTACCAGAGATCAGATCATGTCTTGCAATGAAATGAGGTACAGTGTTGGAACATTCAGAGGTGGAACATTCAAAACAGGCCAGTTTCATAGAATTGATAAGCCAAATATTTTACATTGACAGCAATAAGTGTTCAACCAAATGAAAATGGCATTTAGTCAAGAGTAACGAACTGACACTTGAAATTGAGATTGACAGTCGCTGACAAAAAACCCAAAGAAATCTCACTTTTTCCAGCAGTTTTTCAACATTGGTCCAACAGACGGTTACCAGTGGGTGATAGAGAGATTGCCAATACACTATAGGAACCTTGGGTCATGTAGTAGATGTCATGGTTTTACATTTGCAGCACCCTCTGTTAATTAGACAGTGCAAGGCAAGAAAATTAAGGTTATGTTTATGATTTCTGCTTTTGCATCATGCCTTAGATTCTAGAATCAAAAATGTACAAAGACTTATGCCATACTTTTTGATCTATGCATAATGCAAATTTATAACATCTAGTACTTGAACCTTTGTTGCTGGTAATTTAAAATATAAAAATGCTATAGTCCATTGCCAATTCAACAAAGGACTCTGTCCATATAAATCAATGCCATACATCACATCATTTACCCTGACCCCGGTTCTCCCTGGAATCTTTCAGTGTTAATTTGTGGTTGCCAAAGCAGCTATTCAAAAACACATACCCATTGCTTTGCACTGCTGGAAGGACTTACAATATGACTGTTTCTTTGACAGTTTATCAGAGTCTGTGCATCAGCACATATACATGTATGTGTTTAATATGTATATCTTCATCTCATGTATCAGTATCAACTGCCATCCTAACTTTTGCCATCTTGACTTTGGACATGCAAATTATCAGTTAGATTGCTGTCGGGCAAGGGAAAATGGAATAATGTAATAAACTACAAAGATGTGGCTGCCATGTTTAAAACTTGGGTGTTGCTTTCATAAACAAAGACAAACGACAAATCATTACCAACTCATTCAGCCATTTATTCTTTTATCTCTGACATTCATCATTTCATAGAAAAAAAAGAACACTCTTTAACTGTGGATAAAACAGGCTGAATAACACTAACACCTATCAATGGCAGCAAGGGACAGAAATGGGCATACATATGTACTGTTTGTACAAATGTGTACATAACTGAAATTGTTTCTGTTGATACGCTCTAAGATTGGTTCAGAAACACATCAGAGTGTAGCACAAGAAAACAACAAAGCATGCAAATGGATTGGACTTCATCTGTAAATAAATGGGGGGGGGAGCACAAACTGTCAAGTTTGTGGAGCAGATTTTTTAAAAAGGTCCAATATGTAAACTTGGAGCTATCTAACTGGATGGGTTTCAGTGTAAAGAGAAGGCAGAGGAAAGGTGGTCATTGATGTAAATGGTCATGAACTTTTGTGGCAGGTCAATTAATAAAATCATGCATATTGTGTTGAAGGAATCAGATGGACTGTTTTGAAAGTACCAAGAATTCTTTCAAAACATGCCTGTCGAGGAGGCCTAACATTGTCGAGGCAATCATGATAATGTTCTTCCTGCCACAAAATTTCAATTTGACTTGAAGGTAGGCTGTACAGGTAAAGAAAGAGGAAGAACTATTTTCTTGTAATTTTATTGTGAAGGAAAGACTAATTTATTAGGTACGCGTGTACAAAAAGGCTGTACATGTAGGTTGTCTAACTGGTAAACTTCAGTTGGAATAAAACTTGAAATTTCAAACAAGCGTGGAAAAACAGTGATTACCTGCACCAAATTCAAGGTCATTTACTATAGTCTTGTGTGAAAGACAAAATTGAGAGTCAAGGTATTTTAATTGTTATGTTTCATACAGTTTTCAAGTGTGTTCCATCCTTGTTGAAAGTTTCAAGTTTTACTCATCAAATATAACTTTAATATGAAGATAAATTGGTGTGCGGCTGAAATGGTATCAATTTTGTAACAAAATTTCAGTTTGTTAAATAATTGTGCAGGGTGACATGCAAGCTTAAAATCCCCATGCTTCTAAAGCAAACATATATGCTT
The DNA here is from genome assembly GCA_029964075.1 of Patiria pectinifera. Classification (NCBI taxonomy): domain Eukaryota; kingdom Metazoa; phylum Echinodermata; class Asteroidea; order Valvatida; family Asterinidae; genus Patiria; species Patiria pectinifera. The sequence goes on from CM057144.1 coordinate 7,905,406, forward strand.
GTTTCCGCAGCTTGAAACTTTTTCAATTTGAAAGGTTTCAGGCATCCTCCTGATAGGCTTATGTGAAATGAGTGATAGATTATGGTGAGTCGGGATACCAGTCATAATTTCACTAACTACTGACGATTCCTGAAATGCGAACCACTTAATAATTATTGGTTGATATGATGCCTTGTGACTAGATTAACAAAACTGTTCCAAGATGATTACATTCACAAGCTGGACCCATTTCCTTTGTGTTAGAATTAGCAGAAAGGACTGGGGTATAAAATTAATATCTGGTTACCTTGTATCATACTTCTCTATTTTCACATTTCCTATTTAAACCAAACTACAGTGTCTTTGCCTATAAAGTGAAAATAAGCTTAGCAATGAATCATTTGAAGCCACTTGCTTGATCTGGCCATTGTGTTCAGATAAAGGTTCTAAAAATGAAGCCAAGCAGCGTAAAATAGTTACACATATTTGGCATTGTAATGGGCAACATGTGTGCAATCTGATAGATAGAAATTGAAACAAACAAATAAGAAACAATCCTTCCTCATGTTTAGTGTTGCTGCAATGAATTACTTGAAGTACAATGAACCCATTTGCACCTGAAAAATCCATAAATCCATAGAGTGCTGGGGTGGTTTGTGTCGCTACAGGGAGTAATAGGTAGGGCGGTCTCAGGCCCTACCGTGACTGAAGGGATAAAGGCTTGGAACTGCATGCTATATTTCCTGCCTCTGAAGCTGAAAACGAAATATGCTACAAATGCCTACACTGCTGAATAGGAAATCCTAAAACTTGAAACCTGAAGGAAGGGGTGAAATCCTGAATCCAGCTTAATCCTTGCGCTGTATTTGCTGGTTTTGAATACCAATGATGGTCATTATAATGAACTTCGGTTAAAATTTGACATTAACAAATCTGACTGTAAATTGGCTTTATTGGTCAGATCCTGATTTTATGGTTTCAGAAAAATTGTTGGATGTTTTTTCCTTATTGTCCAGTTTATGTCATTTTAAATGAAATATACTGAGTGATCAGTCCAAACTGCAGTGATTATCGAAACAAGGCATTCTTCAGAATTTTTGGAGTTGACCCTATTCTCCACAAAGAAAGCAAGAAGCTATGCAAGATTTTCATATATCAAAAAAATTACACGAGGGAAAAGCTGACGGACTGAACATGAATATTAATATTCGGGTATCGATATAAACAGTCACTGGTTTCACTGGAATGTACTTTGCAAATCTTTAGAATTGTCCTACCTCAAAAAGTTTGATTAACTGAATATTTTCTTGATATTTAAATGATGCATTCCCCATTAAACTGATCCCGTTGACTGAAAATCTGAGGGAAATCACTTGATACAAAATACGGATGCCTCAAATAGTTATTTGAATCAAAGTACAGAGCCAGATTCAAGGCAGTGCTGTTGTTGTTATAATTATGTTTAATTGTCTTGCTTTCATTTAATTGTATTTTTTTGTTGGGTTGCCTTGATGTAGTGATCTGATGCTTTTTTTCCCCAGCATAAATTGCATATATTTTGTAACTTTTTACAGAAACAAACATAGCACAAAGCTTCCAGTGGTTTTGAAACAATGATTAATAATATGTGAAATAAAGATTTTGTTGTATTTTGTGTTTGGTAATTTACTGAGATCCAGGATGGCAATCCCTCTCTGGCTGTTGACTTCTTCAGAAGAATAACAGCTTGTCTGCTCCTTACAACACAATCAAGATGAATTTTTCACACAGCTCTCAGGTCTTTTGTTTTTTTGTGGACAGGAGGTGGGGCACAAAAAAAAAATTCTGTCCTATAACTTGATATATTGATGAAACACAAAAATTCAAAATGTTCATTTCTCATGTACTCTACATTGTTTCAGAACCATTTGTAGATTTTTATTGTTATTTTTTTGGGGGGGGGGATTTCTATTCCTGTAAACGTTTACAATTGACATTGAAACAGAGCTCATTGTTATATTTCACAATTTTAATTCTGAATATTGTGAAATACGGTAGTAGTAATAGGTACCCTGAAATCAATGACATGAACAACATTATCAAAGATATTAACATACACCAAAATAAGCAAAGTCCCAACTCGTAACAAAGAAGACCTTCATGTATAGACCAACTCATGCAGAGTCTGACACAATACTTCTGCCATTACTATTGGTCTTGAGATACCTGTGCATTGCAATCATCTTTGAGGTGGGGGCTTTTGTTGTAAATGGATAGGCATGAGTAATAGACGTCTTGCGTATTCATTGTTACTGAATTCAAAGCTCAAAGATGGTGCAAAGGGTCTGCATGTATATTCTCAATAGACTGGCCAGAACTTGTTTTGGGGAGGGGTGATGTTGATAAAGTAGGAGAATGCTACCTTGCAGGGCATGGGTTTCTTATCTGTTTCATTTTGAATACTGGTATTTTATCTTTAAAAAAGTTAAATTTTAAATTTGTTCTCTTGAAGCAGTTTCTGAATGTTTTTATGTTTTTAAGCCATTAAATTATTTCAGAGCTTCGAAGCAGATGATTTCAGTAATTTTAATGCAAATTTGGTATTTTTATTTATTTTTTTATTGAAGTTTTGGGCAGATTGTTTTGGCTGTTGACTGCAGTTTATCAGTAAATATGGCTGGATTTTATGTTTCTGCTGATCAGTTTAAAGGTTTTGTTTTCAAATCCTTAATGCGATAATTGTACATAACATTGTTACTGCAGGATTTGTGGAGCATATTAATGTAACACATTTACCCCTATGTTGCTTTAAAATAAACATAATGTACACTGAGTAGTTAGCATTTTGTGTACACTGTAAATAAGACAAGGGGGTCCATGGCATATATACAGAACTTGCTTCTGAATCCACAAAAATGTATTTAAAAATGGGTTGTTGCTTTTTATCTGTTAAAAATGAAGCCCAACCCCAGTGTTTTGATACCTTGTATAAAAAAAAGTACTATTGTATAAAAGATATGTGGAAGAAAAGAAGACAATTTGATATTATTCAGGTTTGTGGTATGCTGAATATGCAAAGCGCTGGAAGCTAAGTTCTGGATGCCATTGGCTAGCTTGAAACTGTGGATTTGCATTATCTTGCAAATAATTATGTACATGTATACTGGGATGATTACCGTGTCCAAGGGTCATTTGAATACATGTAGAAATGGTATGTTGTCCTCAGAAAAGAAAAGAAAAATGAGGAATTGTTCTTTTTTCCCAACCAATTTTATGAGCAATATTTTTTATTTTTTATTAAAATGAATTTGGAATGTTCTCCTCCAGTTATTTTATTTATGTTTACCGAAACCAAACAAAAGCAAAATGTTGTTATGGTTACAACTTTCTTGACCATTGTGTCACGTATTGAAATGGCCCAAGTGCATGTTTATTCCAATGTGACTTAAATATTTAATGCAACAATTTAATATTCAGAATCCTTAGTATAAGGGAAAGCCTTGTTTAATAATTGCCATGTCAGAACTGACTGCACAGCTGTGTTGAAATTGATATTTCATATTTTTCAGTTGGCAGAAAAAACAAACTTCATAAATAAAACGTAATAAACGTCTTGGAATTTACTGTGGGTAAATACAGGTTTATACTCCTTCATAAGCTCAAATGTTAATCTGACAGTCTTTGTAAATAGACATACTAAATACTAGAAATCCTGACATGCACAAATTGCGATGATGCCTTAGTTCCATGTCAATTAATTCAGAGTGCCTACAGATAGATGCAGCCAATAACAATGTAAACCACCTAGACTTCAATTTTATTGGCCGAATTCAAGGCATTAAGATGACCATTTCAAATGCTTTTAAACCAGTAGTATTGTAAGGTTTAATTTTTGGTTTTTACCGCGATGAAATCTTTTTAGGCTAAGTAAAATTCAACATTTGTTTGCATTTTCCCGGTTCCTTTTATGCATGACGAATAATACCACTTGCAATCTGTCAACAGTTCAAAAAGTTGATTGTATCCAATTATTTTACAACTTAACCGTAACTCCCTAGGGGTTGTGCAAAATCGTATTGAAATTGGAGGATTCAGGACTGTTAGGGCTAATTAATTAACTGCAACTGTTTAGTTTTAAAAGTGTACATTTGCTGAAGATAAAGACAAGTGGTCTGTGGTGAAATAACATGGACATGGAGGGGTTAATTAAACCACCACCCTTAACACTATAACAGATCTAGGTTTGGATAAAATATATATTTTTTTAATGCATCTCAATGATCTCAGTGACAAATGTACCTGGACATGTATGGCTCAAAATAATCTCGCACAACAGAGAGTTATTACAAGGCGTCTAACATAGTGTGAATGGACTAATCTCAATATATGCAAATGTTTCCTGAAGTGTCCTCATGGATGGGGTGTTAAAAAGAAAGAAGTTACGTTGAGGGTGTCGCTGCTGGTCCATAAAATGGTGAGGCCTGGGTCGCGAGTAAGTATTAAAAAGAAATTACTCCCGGCCACCTATTACAAAAATTTGAAATACGCTTATACATGTAGCTTCAAAATCTTTTGCAAGATTTTTGCAAAATCTTTTGCAAATTGCAAGTTGGAGTGATGCTCTCTCTGTTTTAAATTAAAGATAAGATAAGAGATAAGATTGAACTTTATTATCCCTCGGGAGGGAAATTAAAATGGCCTTGACAAAGAACGGGTTATAAAAACATACAATCATTAATAAAAAAGATGTAAAAATGCAATGTAGTTCCCACAAACTTGTAAATCCAGTACTTACATGTAAAAAAAAAAAAAAACTACTACATATAATACACATATTATTACATTAATGAGGGATCAGAGTCAGCCACACGACAGTTCATCGTTCCAGTTGCTCATTGTACCATTTGATAGCGCCTGGAAAGGAATGAACTGCCGTATCGCCGTGTCCTGATCCTTCGTTGTAAAAAGCGATTACTTCTGGAGTTCGTTTGAAAGTCAGCATGCAATGGGTGATGCGAGTCGGAGAGAACTGTCTTAATTTTATTGCGCATAAGAGACCTGTATAATGCCTCTGGAGACTCTTGTTGTAAACCAATAGCTTTACTGGTTTGCTTAACTATTCTGTCTAGCTTAATCCGATCCTGGCACCTCATATTTCCGTAAAAACAAACGACAAAATATGAGAATACTCTGTACAATGGACTTGTAAAACAGTTGTAAAATAGTTTTATCAACGTGAAAAGACTTGAGTTCGCGCAGAAAAAAACAAACGTTGTTGCAGCTTGTTATATTTTGATTTGGTACATGCGTCAAATTTCAGTTGGTCATCAATTTCAGTTCCGAAGTATTTGTATACAGACACTGCTTCCACACATATGCCTTTAATAATAGCTGGTGTAATTGGAGATTTCTTTTTCCTAAAATCAATCACCATCTCTTTGGTTTTGTTGATATTGATTTCTAGATAGCTGTCATCACACCACTGAGTAAATTGTGCCACCTCACCAGTGAAACAATCTAGAGATTCTTGTTTGCCATCCGGAAAGCCAACAATAGTTGCGTCATCGGCATACTTAATTATTCTATGTGATGTTTCCAGAGTAGTGAGATCATTTGTATACAAAGTGTACGGGACAGGTGACAGAACGCATCCCTGTGGGGCACCTGTGTAAGTGTGCTGGACGATGAAAGTGTGGAATTCACTTTAACACGTTGACTTCTATCGGTTATAAAATCGTTGATCCATAAAATAAGCCTGGGGTTAACATTCAAATTCATTAGTTTTCGAGCTAGAAGATGCGGTTGGATGGTGTTGAAAGCGCTTGAGAAATCCACAAAAAGAACTTTAACCAAAGCCCCTGCTTTTTCTAGTGTTCAAAGATACCATTTAGCAATGTAAGTACATGAACAGCATCCTCTGCACTCATGTGAGGACGGTAAGCAAACTGGTACTCATCTAGAGAATTAGTGACAAGTGGCAGTAATCTCTTCAATACAATTTTTTTTCAAACACTTCATCGGCACTGAGGTAAGAGCCACTGGACGCAAATCATTCATTTCTTTAACTTTTGATTTTTTCGGAACTGGCACGATTTTTTTCCACAGAGCTGGCGCTGACGCATTGTCAATAGATGCTTGGAATAACATTTGAAAGGGGATCGCTAACTCGTCAGCACATACCTTAAGTACCTTAGAAGTGATAGAATCTGGTCCCATTGCTTTGCGTGAATTAACAGTTCTAAAAAGACCTTTCACTTCCCCAACAGAAATACCGATGTTCTCCACTGGAGAGTTACGTAACTCACACATTACTTCATTCTGTTCCGCACTAAAATCAAACTTGTCGAACCTGCTGTAAAACGAGTTTAACTCATTAGCATAGCTTATTTCATCCTCTACCAAGACACAATTTTTCTTAGGTTTGTAGCCTGTTATTGTCTGTTATTATCTTCACAAAAGCGGATGTAGTCTGAAATCACCTCAGCTGCTTGGTCTAACTCGTCCGCCGGGTCGATGAGAACATCGGACGGGGTAAATAACTCGTGTGATCAACAACAACAAATGATTTATTCTTAAAAAAAACAAAGAAAGAATGTACTACATTATGCACTGCACTAAACGCAACCACAGTTTCAAAAAGCTGTGCATATTAAGCAACAACACATTGCATTGGCAGCTCATCTCACCTATGAACATACATGTATGTAGCATGATTATATGACAGAGGGACCCCCCTCTCTTTTTTGTTGGTCATTGTGTTACCGGAATCTCAGGAATTCAGGAGATATGAAGGGGGGTGTCACGCAGGCGCGGTTCGGGGGGGGGGGGCGGCTTAGGGGCCCGGGGGCCCCTTAGCGAATGTTAGGTGACGTCACATGCGGACGGCGTACCCCGGCCCCAGCTTAAAATTATTCGCAATAGCCTTCCGGGCGCGGATCCCAGCCCCCCCCCCCCCCCCACCTATTGATTTTCAGAGGCTACATGTCCGGAGAAAAAAAAACCCTGTCTATATTTCAGCACGCCTCCCGGCACAAATTTCTGGATCCACCCCTGATAGCCCCCCCCCCCCCCTAAAATATCATACCGCGCGGGGGCCGTGTTTCGGCTATATAGGCCAGGGAGATTGGGAGGGGTACCTAGAGTGCCCCAGATGAAGTAGCCTGTAGAAATCTTGAGTACCATGTAAAAAGTTATCAGGGTTTTTAATAGAAACAAAGGAGAAAGGACTCTTAGATCAGCTGCCCAGCGGCGGCTGTAATACACGTGCCGGTGCGCAAATTATTTGTCTGTGGTGCGGGTGCTGCCGCGCCTAGCCTCGCACGGTGCTCAACACAAAATACAGTCCTTCGGGACAGCGCCCTCCAGGGGTACATAAATGAAATACATCAATGGTACGCGGCTTCTGTGGTGTCCAAGTTGTATGAATGTATTAGGGACCAACGAAAGGTCAGCCCCGAAATGAAAGTGCGAATACCGTAACCACAGCAAACAACGCATAATAAGTGACTGCTTCGCCAGTAAAATGAACTTGCATTGAGCGTTTTTACTTTGAAATCATTTATTATTGCTTATAATTATATTCTTATATTCAGTTATAGATAAGCATCCGCAAAACAAGAAATCCATCAAAAAGTAACCTGTTTTACATGTAGGTTTTTGCAGTTAAGTGCATTTTTCGCTGAAGTCTGTGACCAGTCGACTGGACAACGTCAATAAACGTCGACGAACAACTGATTACTGAACCGGCAAGATGAGCGTGAAAAGTGTTATAAGCGAGATGGAATGGGACGGTGGGATGAAGGTTCCCGTAGCCAACCAAGAGAATAAGATGCTCGAAGAAGAGGTAACTTGAAGAATGAATTTCTTTTACTACTGTTCACAGTTCTGCAGTTGAGTAGCATGCCGGCGATCGCCAACTTGAAGTTGAAACCCAAAACACACGCCAAAGTTACCGATTTATCACAGTCAGTGGTCTGATTGTATGACTGAATGACTGTGATTGTAGCCATATGTATTTTCAACAATTTTAAATTCCTTAAATGCAACGATGTTCAAGTTCAAAAGTTTCAATGATAAATTTAAAAAAAAACATGATCCATTTTGCGACCGATGTGTACATTGCCGCAGCATGCACTTCCAACCGGTCATACTAAAAAGCGTCAACACAGCGTCAACACACTCCAAAGCGTCAACACGGCGTCAACACATCCGAAATGCATTAAAATTGACACAAGCAGTATGTAACCCATACGGTATGGACAGAAACAAGATTTTGACTCAAAATCAATAGGTTAAACGTCTGAAAATTGCGATTTTCAGTTCAAGAAAATTGGCTCTCCGTGCCGCTCTGAGATCGGCTGCCATGTTGCCTCAGTGGCAGCGCGGACCATACCATTATGCTAAAGGGTGATAGCGTTGTACAATAAATCTCAGTCCCTCACAGATCAGAGTGCACTGGTGTCCCTCTCTGCAGCAAGACGCCCTCTGTTGTTTATGACAAGATTACTTGCACACCCCTACTTGAAATGGTGTAGTCCAAGCTTTGTGCGAAGTCAAAATGGTGGACAACGGCCGTGCAAGTGAAGGGTCATTTTTTCGCGTGAAAATACTATATTTCTAACAACAAAATGGAAACTCAATCCAATGAAAATTCTCTTTTATTCTATGCATTACAATTATATACCTTTTCTGTTAATTCAGAATGTGTTTTGGATGTGTTGACGGTGTGTTGACGCTTCTGTCATGTGTTGACGCTGTGTTGACGCTTTTTAGTGCGACCCCTTCCAACCACGCAGCTGGTGTGGAGAATTTGTCAAGACATACAACGATTTGATTTACACATAGCGCGGGGCCACTATAGCAGTGAATTGTTGGAAGTCTACAAATGCAGCGGACATTATACGATTTAAATTCTCACTAAGTGGCATTATCTTGTATAGCTTACGGTGTGAGCAAGGATCGGACCATGATCGGACATACCGGACAGTGTGCGAGTGGTCCGGGAAAACAAATCATAACTTTTTTGTTATGAGCAAAACAAGCTGATTTAAAGATGAACTAATTGGGACCACTCGGTAACACAAAATAATCCCCTTAACTTAAGAAAAAAAGAATGTGCTGGACAACTGACCGACGCTAATTTCCTACACGCCCTAGTCTATACTCACGCGTACGAGTTGGCTCGCGTACGAGTTCGTCCGCGTACGAGTTATCCCGCGTACGAGTTGACTCGCGTACGAGTTGGTCCGCGTACGAGTTGGTCGCGTACGAGTTGGCTCGCGTACGAGTTGACCTGTATTCCATGCAGATAGCCCCATAAATGTGGCCGATTTACAAAAAAACAACACATGATTTACTGGACTACAACTAGCTTGAGTAACTCTAGACCCCTGAACGTGGCTTGTAAACTACGCCACATTGCGGTGTCATTTTGAAACTAGCGAAAACGTCCCTCCGTGACACAATGTGCACATTACTTTTTAGTGTGGTAAGTACTCACATATGAAGCTTTCTTTAATCTGCTTTTATGCCAAATTTTGCTTTTGAACTAGCTTGAGTAACTCCAGCTAACATGCTCATCAGGAATTCACATGTAACGCTGGAGACATAACTACGGCTTGAGAGTGTGGTCTTAAGAGACCCTTCCAGAATGGCCTCCCCAAAATTGTCCCTTTTCACCTCTATAATCTCACCCCAAATTCCATTTACATAACTCATACCATTCAGAAGTCATTCACGAAGCTAATAATAATCGACCTGAAACAGAACCAAAAAAACTAAAATGTGAAAAATGTTGATGATTTCGGCGGCTTGTCCATAAAAAACATCCAGTTCCAATGGCTGTCGTCCATCTTGTTTGGTTAATTATGCAAATGAAATGCATCACGTGATGATTATCGAAAAAAATGTGTGCGATGTATGTGGGTACCACACCACTTTCAGGCGCCACTAGTGGGTTCAATATTCATCTGGTGCGTTGTCGCGGAAAGCAGTCGTGGAAAGCAAGACAACAACAACACGGTAGCAATTTACGATGTTTGTTTCTCAATGTCATAGTCAAATTATAACGGTATTTGGTTTACACAGAAAAAAAAAGATTCATAGGCCTACTTCAAATTTTGTTGTATAGCATGTGGAAATTGCGGTGCCTATTTCTGTCAGACATGCGCGGTGCACACGTGTTTGTTCAAAGAGGAGAACGGCCTATTGCTTTTTATTGTAGCCCAATACATTGTACCATGGACATGTACATTATGTATGCACTTCCGAAGCCGGACCGAACCGAAGTTTGGAGAAAAAAAATCGAACCGCAACCGAACCGAACCGAACTTTGAGGATCAGTTGCAGCACTAATTTAAGCTATATGCCTACATAGAATTTGTATAAATTTCTAGTCCACATCAACTTGGTAAGTGTAGTTAGCATCATTCACTTTAAGGCCTTATGTATCAGCAGATGTAATTTCTCTTCTGTTTGTTCAATGGACAGGTCCAGCGCAAGCAGCAGGATGTAGTCAGATATCAAGCTGAGCTCTCTGAGCATGAGGATCGGGTGTTTGCAATGTCTGAACATATGAAGAATGTGCAACAAGAACTCAATCAGACTCAGGTAACCAACTCAATCACATGCTAGTCAGGAGCTTCTGATGTTAATACACACTTGTTATCATTGGGTCGGAGTAGTTGTATTTTAATGTCAACTCTGAGTCCATCTGAAATTCTAGAAACAATGGATTATACCAGAGTCTAATATTCCTATTCAGTTGTGTCATTTCTGAAAGATTTTGATGTTCCACTATTTTTTACAAGGAACCTTTTATAAGTATCCAATATTTTAACCCCCAAGCTTGAGGTCAATGTCCTGCTTATAAACACTACTTTTGATGCATGAAATCATACCTGGTATAAATATTAATAATGGTGATCGTGAATTCTGGTGAGGGTACGTTGGAGAAAATGGCACTTTTTGGTTCCAAAAAGAAAACATAGTACAGTATTAGAATTTGAGACAGTCAAAATCCTGAATTTCTGGAGTTTCAAATACAATAAACTGACGTTAAAACACCAACTACAATATCAAGTGTATTTTATACATCAGGAAATCTTGACAAATTACATGACAATCATACAATCAAACACTGTATAATAAACTGCATATTCTTCACTTCTACACATTTTTTTGATATGCTACAAATTACACCATGTTTATTCAACAAGCAAAGCTTTTCCCCATTAGATGATTCCTATTTACCCATATCTTTTAAAAGTGGCTTAATTCTAAAGCTGTTTCTTTTTACATTGTGCCACAATAAATAAGCACATAACCAAAGGAAAATATACATGTATGTATTTTATTCTCAATTTCAGGCTTTGAATCGAGCTCGAGGCAGAGAGTTGGAGACAGAGAAACACATGATGTTGGTAGCTCAACGTGAGTGTGGACGCTTAAAACAGGAGATCCAACGACTGGAAAATGATCTGGCTGATATCAAGGAACGCAGGAATATTCATGAGGTATGTATGCAGAGCAGTAAGATAATTCAGGTAACAAGGTTGTATACTCGTAGTTCTATCAGCTGCAAATTTAACAATTAATCAAATTAATGTGAACTTCTTAAAATATGGCTTGGTCATGTATGTTTGAAAAATGAAATGAAACGATAAAGTGTTAGGGGTTGCTTATACTACAAGTACTCCTTTAAGGTTTGTCAAGACACTGATGTCTTTTACTCGTACCTTGATTAACCCTAACAGAATCAAACCCATACCATCAAACCCCAACAGCATGATTTGTTGGAATCTGTCAGGATGGGTACAGTACCCCTAAACTGACAGTCTTTTACATTGGGTTGGCACACCTCCAGAAGTCAGAAATATGTGTGTACAGTTTCCCATATGGTGTTGGAATTTGCCAGGATGGGCATGGTTCCTAGTAAATCATGCTAGGGAGTTAAGGCCTTTTTCCCACTTCCAAAATCTCCCGGTTGGAACCGGTTCCAACCCCAAGATTTTTTTCAACCCTTTTCCCACTTCTAAACTTTCATCCCGGTTCTTACCCGGGTAGCGAACACTAGCCGGATCGAAATCAACCCTGGGAGGGACCAGGGTTGAAAATCTCAACGCGGATCGAAATTGCATTTTTCGGTGTGAACCGTGTCGAAAATGATAGTGTGAACCGCCCCGAGTTGAGTCACTCGTGACTGATCCGTGTTGAGTTGAGGCCGACATTCTACCAAAAATCTGACAAGCTGTGCATATTTCCCTCCACCATCATCGCCATCACAAACACCGATCACAAAACAATCGCTCCCTAATTATCATCCAATAATGTATCGGAGTACGGAGCATCCTTTACCGAGTCTGGGCTTGTATTAGGTCCGCAAAATGTACCCCAAAAAAGTAAATTTCTAACGTTAAATAGAACGAATCGTCTAATGAAATGACCTGAGCCATTTGTAGTGTGAATACACAGGACAGGGGCCGTAGCCGGATCGAACGTTACACGGTTCACGTAGCGGCCGTTCCCGTAAAGAACAGTGTGAACATTGCGTCTCTCCAATCCGTGTCGAAAACAACTCGGGCTGAACCGGGTTGGATCCGGGTTGGTTTCAACACGGTTCCAAACGGAGATAGTGTGAAAAGGCCTTTAGGGTTAAGTTTTGACTCCAGTCCAAGTTTTTTTTTAACTGTTACTTCAAATATTATGGCACTTGATGTCCGACTATATGTTGTCACTTATTTTGTATGCATTGGTTTGTGGTGCCCAGCTGAAGTCAATAAAGCTCATAATTCAATGGCGTTATTAACCCTAACAGTCTTGAATCTCCAATCTTAATATGATTCTTCACACATTCTTGGGAGCTAGGATTACGTGCTTGTAGCAAGGCAAAAAACAATGCAAATATTGAAATTTTGGGGATCTCCAGATGGATTACCTTAAAACAGGCAATGTTTTCAAAGGACTCTTTTCAGTGTTTTAACATTAATTATCCCTTTGAAAATATGTATACACTAGAGAAACAGTTCGTTCACTTTACAAGCAAAACAGAGATTTTATTCTGGGTGAATGAGTTTGATAGACTTGTACATACTAAACAGTTTTTCATCCCAGTGCTTATTCCTTTGTATGTTATTGACTTGTTGTGATCAGAACACCATCTTCAAGAACACTCAGAAGTTGGAGGAGCTGAAGTCACAGTTGAATTGGGATCAGCAGGCATTAGAGGCTTGGCTGGAGGAATCAGCCAGGAAAGATGAAGACTCCATGACATTAACCAAGTATACTCAGATGGATGATGCTAAAATCAAGGTAATCCTTGACCAAACAATACTGAATCTACAAAACTTTCATTTGGGTTCTACAGCTATGGGTTACAAATGCAAACTGAACTGATCAATAGTTGGTTGAATGTACTTCTATGGTCTATATGTATTTTGTTTTACCATATTTTTTTTGTCTGCCACATGTTGTTTTACCATATAGTTTTCTTACCACATGTTACTTCATTCAGGAATTGTCACTGCGTATGGAACGTATGACTGACGAAAGCCATAAGAAGAGGAAACAACTAGACCATGAGATGACAGAAACACTGACTGCACAGGTACACACAGAGCAGATATTACAAATATTTGGGGGGAAAATAGTCTAATAAAGGGTAAAAAAATAATGCAAAAAGGCATGTTGTAGATTCTCCATTAACACCATGGCACTAGAAATACCGGTTGAAGTTAATGATGAATTGATAAAGGTTAAAGCACAGTTTAATGACCTGGGATGTTACAGCGGAATAAGAAATACTTAGGTGAAGATGGATAGCATTTGTTATTGTCTACAAATAGATGTTAACGTGTTCCCCGTGATGCACTGTTGATAAAGCCCAACTTTCACTCGGGAGGTAACACACTGAGTATACAGTGTTTAAACGTCGGTGAAGGGCAAAACCTAATTTGAATTATATCACCCCAACGCAAAATTCCATCTTATAATAGTTTATGCGGTACCAGCGGCTATGTACATCAGATTCCAACCAGCCAACCGATCCCATTAACTCGGTGGTGGAGTGGTAAGACATCTGCACTAGAAAGCAGGATGTCGTGGGTTCGAGTCCCACCCGAGTGATTTGTTCCAACTTTCACTCGGGAGGTAACACGTGAGTATACAGTGTTTAAACGTCGGTGAAGGGCAAAACCTAATTTGATTTATATTACCCAGACGCAAAATTCTATCTTATAATGTGACAGAATCATTGCAGCATAAAGAGTGTATAATTTTACTTTTACATACTTGTAGTTACTTATTTTGAGAAAGTGTAGTAGGTAATGTGACATGAATCCTGCAATTAGGTTGAGATAGCAACAGATTGTAATGCTACTGTCTGTGTTGCAGTTGGAGTTGGATAAGACAGCTGAAGAGTTTCGCAAGGCACACAATGATCGTCAAGAGTTGATCCGACAGTGGGAGGCAACTATTGAACAGATGCAGAGACGAGATAAGGAGATGGATATGCTAGCTGATGTGAGTACTGTCTCAGCTTGAAGACATGGTGAAGATTTATCTCAAGATTGGTTACTGCAGACAATCAAATCTGAAGTACAATGCAAATTGTACTGATGCATGAAGATGCCTTTGAATAAAATTGAAAGAATGTTAGACCGATTTCTTCTTGGAAACCATTTCAGTTTCAGCACGTGCTGTTAGTGCAGTTGGAACAATAGTCACCTTCCTTCAAAGCGTCTTGTACCCTTTTCAACCTTTTTTCGTGAAGATGTGACACAGAAATTTTGCACCATAATAAACCATAGCTGAATGGGGCGTAATGTCTAAGCTTTGTTTCAACAACGTACTTTCCACTAACTCTACTATGGGAGGTTGCATGGGAGTCAAGGTTTAGCTTAATCATTTTAACATCTGAAAAGTACCCTTACTCCCTACGGTGTGTGAACAATTACGTTAAGATTGGACTTTTCAGAACCGTTAGGGTTAGTCTAATATTGATCTGTTTAAAAAGTTCAAACATAGTCACATCAGTGGAAGGCTCAGAAAAAATGATGAGTTGAATTACAGTAAATTTATTGTTTATATTTCAACCACCTTAGAATCTGACGCAAGTGAAGGCAGAAGTGTTTGAGCATGAGAACAATGTGAAGGAGAAGCAACAATTCCTAGAGAATGAGATTGAGAACAACCAGGAACAACAGAAGAAGTTGCAAGGGACAGATCGGGCAGCAGCTAAGCTACGACTAGACTACCGAGATGCTGAGACACAACGCATTCAGTTTCAGGATGAGGTAGGCTTCAGTATTGGTTCAATAGGGAACTTTTCTTACTCTGTGACAAAATTTTAAAGGCCACAGGAACATTTGCAATCACCTGGAAACATAACTACCAATTTAACAAGAAAATCCTTGCTCAAGTGAACATGGTGAAGATGGACTGGTACAAATACCCTGTTTATTCTACCTGAAACATCTTTCGAAAAAAAAGATAGTTTAAACAAATTTGCCCACCGGCACAGTTTTTATGGCGTTAGCAACGGAAATCCAATTTCGAGACCTCAAAAATTGTGCATAAGTTTTCTCTGTTTTCTCAAAATGTATGGTATCCACTGAGCTGAAACTTCAATAAGTTAGTTGTAATGTACCCTTTGTAAGATTTTGTTGCTTTCAATGAAAAAAAATGCACAAAAAGTGAATGAAACTATGTACCTTTAAGTGATGGTAAGTTAGTGCCATATCCATCATACGTTTCTGTCACATGAATACGGAAATATTTCATGCCTACTTATGGTACTCATATAATTTACAAACAGCTTTGTGCCACTTACTAGAAAACATTGATTTAACAAGTGCTGGGCCTGAGCAAAATATGTGAATGATTGAATGTGCATCGTGATCCTTACATTGCTCATGTGTGGGCCAGTGGCATCTGATCAAGAGTGTTCATGGAGCACTGCTGTCATTGGTCCTGAATGAATAAGTGAAAGATCTCTCAAAAGCTTATGAAAATGAAATCTCTAAAATCATCAATAATGTATAATATTGCCTTTGATTTACAGGGATCAATATGAGACACTTAATGCACATGATAACCCCCACAAAACAATTTGATCGTGAAAATTCTTGTTAAGGTTAAATTTCTCATCTCACTCTTAGTCAACCTTTGGTAGCAGACAATTACACAGAAATAGCACAGTAATGGAATTTGATCTAGCAATCCATCAGTAATCATAATCACTTTGATATTGCATGAAATTGTCAAGTTGTTGCAATCATTATGTTTTATTCTAGCTTGAAACTTTGAAGTTTACTGTGGCCAGAACAGCAACAGACCTGGAGGGTATGAGACGACAGGTCAATGACTTGAAGAAAGATGTGGATGACAAGAAGAACAGGTCAGTTGACTCACACATCTAAACCAACCATTCAAACTCTGACAGCTCATTCATGCACATGTCATTACTTGAATAGTGATTTCATGTATGAGCTCCATGCATTAGTACCCCCTCAACGGCAAGGAAGGGAGAGTTGGGGGAGACAGTTAGGGATGACATTCCAATGCATTGCCAACAACACCTGACCCTCACACAAAGATGCTAGAGCTTTTGATATGCACATTCAGAATAAAAATGTGAATTTGGTATATAATAGAGTTCCATAGTCCCTCAGTTCTGGAGACATGATGTATTTGCATATTAATTACTTCCTTGGAGTTCAAATTACACAACTGAGAAAACAGGCTTTGAAATAGCTGGCTTTGTGGTAGAACAACAGAACGATGCACACCAAATGGTTGTTTTTCCCACTTTGTTCATCAAAATCAACATTTCTGCGAATGAAACTTGAAACTGTAGGTATTTAAGATGTCATTCATGATAAAACAGTCACAAATGTGCTGTGTGTACTTCACGCATACGGTGTGCCCCATCCACTGGGCTCTCAAAAGTGGTCAAAAAGCGCCCCACCTTGTTCAGGCACGGAATCTATGCAACATTTTCTTCATCTGTTGTCAGAGGCTGAAGTAACTAGATGGCGCTTAAGCAGTACTTGTGAGAGTTCCTTTTGGGGAGACACGCTGAGTGCACACACTGGTTTGTGCAGGTATGGTGTTGTGGCATATTTACGTGAGTGTCAGGTCCCATCAGCAATGCATTCAAATGCCCCTCCCAGTGGTCCCCCAACTTTCTATTTGGAGGGGTACTTCTGCATGGAGTCTATAGCAGAAATCCTGTCAATGGTATTTTATAGAAATCTTTTGGTTGACTCTTTCCATGCTATCAGGGTGGAGGATGCTAAGGATCATCGTCAGGAACTGTCAGCCAAACTCAAAGCCATCACAGATGCCTCCTTGTCAGCGGAGGAGAGAGCTGCCATGATGGACAGTATCCTGAAAGATGAAGAGACTAGTCTTCATCTGTTAGACCAGGAACTGAAGAGACTGCGAGACCTCCAATATAAGAAGGCTCAGGAGCTCTTTGAAGCCAAGACGACTGAGAAGAACACTCTGGCTGAGATCCAAGGCTCTAGGGCAGCTAGCAGGAACCTGAGTAGTCGCATCAACAAGCTAGACCATGACTCCCTCAAGCAACAAGAGATTATCTACAATCAGGTCACTACAATACATGAGCTACTTTCCTTTTTGTATTGTTGTATTCAAATTCATTGCCTGACTTCATGAAAGAGCTTTTCTGCGAATAAGAAATTGCCTCATACTTACAGGAGAATGTTCCTTGCATATACTTTATTATAAAAAAAACTTGCATATACTTTATTATAAAAAGAAATAAAAAGAAATATTTGGCTATACAGTTTGGTGCTTATCGTAACGAGGGATGGTAATATTGGATGTAAAATTGGGATTCTTTTTGCAAGAATATGTTAAAAAGAACCAGACATAAGGCTAGGGTTATCTTAAGAGATTTCCCCTGTATTTATTGAAGCTTTTAGGGAGGAATTCATGAAAAATCCAACCATTTTACGAGGGAATCTCACATAGTTTGGAGGGCTGTAGAGGGGCCTGCCAGCTGCCTCCCTCCCTTCTGTGATAGCTGGTATTCCCATAGTGATAGATTAGGTCTGTACAATTTGACATTTGTTGATGGTTTGGATGTCTCTCACAGGATTTCACTGTTCAGCAGTTGGAGCGTCGTATTGCTCGCATCCAGGGAGAGCGTAGTACTGAGGAGATGGATCAACTGAATGCTCGTATTAAGGAACTGACTGCCGTACTGGAGGAAAGAACTAATACCTACCAGCTAGTCAATACTCAGCTCAAACGGCTCCAGGTATGAAGACTTTAGCTGTGTCACGTTAGGATTTGTTCAGTTGAGGTAAAAACAACCATCATCTCAATTATCACTGATTCCTTCATAGGCTACTAATAAATACATCGCAGGTTCTTGTTTCTGGAGACGAACTATCAGGTGACATGCATATGAGAGAATAAGGACTGTACATTTGAATTGATGGGCACACAAAATTGGTCACAGACTTTGGCTGTGTTTCCCATTCAAAGCTAATTCTGAAAATATGAACTTTCTTCTGTGAAAGTATATTTCTGTCATAAGGCTACTTAAAGGGAATGTACAACATTTGCTTTTGCTGCAATTTTCAGAAATAAATGGATTTGGAGGATTAGTATGTTATAGCAAATATTGTTAAAATTTGTGATTTGGGCTTGTAGATGCTGGAAAAACCAAGAAAACCAATCATGTTCTTGTAGTCTGGTTCCCTGACCCCACTTAAGATGAAACAGAGCAATTTATAAACTTTGCGGAATTGTAAGGTCAGAAAATCTGTCTAGCAGGCTTGAACCCCTTTACAGGTGTGTAATCAATTGCAAAGAAAACGCGGAATAACTAATTATGAAAAATTAGGAGCACTTTTTGAAAAAAGCCAGTTTTCTCCAACGCTGGTCGGCCGACCAGCGTTGGAAAAATCCCATTTTTCTTGAAAATGACAGCACACCAGGAGCCACGATTTTACAGAATGTTTTAGACTGTCATTCCATAACAATCCAGTGAGGTATTTCGTGATAATTCGATCATTTCGTTTTGTGATGTTTGCAAATGTTGTATCTTCCCTTTAAAGTACCCAGAGGTAAATTAACAAATGGAGGAGTGATTGTTTGATCTTCTAATAAATTCTGCTTTTAAAGGGGTCTTAGGTTCATATCCTGCTCCAGTCAATTTCTTTGTTCAACTCTATAATTACATATGCACCTAATTTCCTTTCATGGTTGATTTAGTGAAATTCTGATTTTTAACAGTTTTTAAAATGTAGCATGCTTATTTCCATTTAACTGGTGTTGTGTTTGACAAATGTCATGATTTGTGTTCTTAATGTCTTATTCTTAGGATGACATACGCCGAGTGAAGCGAGATTTGGACAAGAGTGGTACAGAGAAAGCTGACCTGACCAGTAAGATAGAGGAACTCAACCTGCATAATGATAGCTCTCAGAGAGAACTAAGACGCATCAAACTCAAGAAACAGGTCAGAAAATACAACTTTTTGCCATCATTGTGATTGTAATCAACATTAATAGATAAAACATTTTGATCTGGTAGGGCGTTGAACCCAGAAACTTTGAATTATACTTTCTTTGTTACAAAATGCTAATGATGACTATTTAGCCCTTATCTGAGCTCTCAAGGGGTACCAGCTGCAACTCATGTAGGTTCTTTGCACACTGCACTTCACCCCAGGTTTACCTATTAAGGGCAAACTGATTTAGTATTCACACTCTGGAATCCTGACATCGATCATAATTTTCTAGTTAATGGTCCACATCAAGATTGCCTGCCCTGATTCTGATCTGATTTTAAAGGTTCTGAAAAGGCCTTTCTGTTGAAAAACAAGGTATTCAATTCAAGAAATCTTATGCAAATTACATGTAGTTATTAGTAAATTCTGTGAAGTGATTGCTTAGGATCACATAATGTGATTGAGATCTTTCTCATTGTGAAAACTACTCAAGAATGAAGGAAAAGTGCCTGGGCCCATTTGAACATTAGACTGTGATGTGCCAACAGTTGTTTGACTTTTGACATGAAATGCAAGTCTGAAATTAATTTAAAATACAACAGAACAACAGAGAATTCCTGTCGGCTTTACATCCATACAGGACATTGCTCTGCACTGGTAGACTGGTGTTCTGTAGCTGATGAGTTAAATTAAATCAAACGTGTAATTGATTTAGTTCATCAAAACATTTCATTCTAAGGACAGATTCACAATCAAGGCATTAAGATTTGATTTTGTGTTTCAATTTGTATTATTTTTGGTTCATTGTTTGATTTTTGACAGGACCAAATGGTAGAGGAGAATATCTTGAAGTTGGAGATCAAGCGTTTGAGAGACCAGCTGAATTCTCGTGCTGATGATGTCTTCTCCTTGGAGAATCGTAGACTACAACTGGAAACGGTCAGAATTTTCCGCCTTCAAATTTTTTCAAATTAATATCTGCTGTCATATTTCATATTTCATAGCTTCCTCCCTCAATTAAAACAATTGGACACCCAGATGAACTTATTACAGAATTATTTTCCCTGATGAGACAGAATTAATTTTTCATTGTAGTACTTAGACTGGGAGGTTTTTGTTTTATTATTGTTTGTCCCCGTTCTTGCTTGATATATCGTCATATATGCTAATATGGAGCTTATCAGCTGGTTTCTTTGTCTCAGTTTGTTGATGAAAACTTGATGCTGTGGCTATACTTTCCATGTAAACAGGTTGCAATTGGGTATATTGTTGTGTGTGCCAGTTTTCTAGCTGAAAAAATTGTGTTAAATGCAATATCTGTGCATTAATGTCAGGCATATATGTACCCTTATGTCCAACCCTTCAGGCAATGAAAGAACGTCACAATGAGATAGGAATTCATAAGGAGATGTTGCAAGCCCAACTAAAGGGAGCTGAAGAGGAACGTGGCACTGTTAGCGCTGAGCTACATGAACGCATTACAAAGATTGACAAGCTACGCAAGAGGTAGGGCAAGGAATTGTATCAGAGAAAGCAGAAATACTGACAGTTGTAAGATTGGACAATAAATACTGAAGGAACAAGGGGAAGACACTTGAAACATTGATTCATGTGCCATGAAATCAAACAACTTACTTCATCTGCACTGAACATCCAAGCACATTGTGGCAGTTGTTACAATATTGATGTAGGAGGAGTGCTTATGTACAAATGGAAACGGCACTGATATGCCAAACACCCTACTGGTAGCCACATTGGCATTCTTGCAACCCACTTAATACCTTACACTATGTGAAGAAAGTGCTGAGTTTTGCTATTTATTTGATATTGATTTTCTTTGACTAGATATGAAATCTTGATGGTTTCCATGGCTCCACCTGAAGGTGAAGAGGACAGATCTCAGGCATATTATGTCATCAGGGTAAGTGGCTGTTCATGTGTGGAGTAGTGAGTATTACTTCTTTGTATGTTTGGTGTTTTCATTCAATATCAAGAGATGTTTATGGTATCTGATGGTTGATAGTGTTATTTCCTTGTGACTGGCATGAAGTCAGTCAGGAGTTGGAATACATGGTTTGGGTGGTCCACCTGCCCATTGGCACCTGCAGCTGAATCACAGGTTAATAATACAGGTGAAGATATAATTATCAAGAGTGGGGTACTGTCACATACATGGTTGCGCAATAGCTGAAAAATGATCAACTTGGATGGATCCATCATGAATAGGTTTCTCTCAAATGACTTCATTTCCTACAGACGAGCCACGTGCATCTGCATTTTGAGTGCGTCAACTTGCATAACGCGCATCGGCTGCGTCGTATTTCGAACACATTTCGAGCAACAAGCGCACGTGTTTGGAACATTTTCAACACTGTGCAATGCGTGCTTGATTGCGTAAAATACACAGTTGCAGTTCTCCTACAGAGATGGCCGTCTTTGAGAGAGACCTACTCCCAGATCAAAATAGAGACTGTTCTTCTGTTACTTGTGGGCAGTTATTCATTAGAATTTTGCAAGATAACTTGGAAAACTGTATCACCTCTGTGAGGGTTTATCTGCAGTTGGCGTGAGAAACATGAGAGTTGTCTTGTCACTGTCATGTCTGTCAATTTGGTACACCCCCGAGTGTTTGTCAGAGCTGCATGTATTAGTTAAGAACTGCTATATTGGCAGTAGTTCTGCTATAAAGATTTCAAGACTTTGGAATAGCAGTCTTTTCCATTTAGAAACTGTACAAGCTTGTATACAAGCATCGCCTACCTACCAATGCATGACTGGAGCCGAGTCTTGAGGTCAATGCCCAACAAAAGTTTCTTGCATGCTTTCAAAATTGAGCACAGTATTCTTTTTGGGACCACAAGTAATTCTACATGAGCCTATATTCCATTCTGGAGCTCCTTGCTGGAGATATCAGCCCTTCTGTGGCTTGGATTCTACCCGCCTTACAGCCTTTCAGCCATCAGTTATCAACAAACTGTATGAACATTGTCCACAATATATCTGCTTTATATTCTTCTGATAATCACTGATTGTATCTAGTTAACTAGACCAGGGAGTGAGTTAAATGTTAGCAGAAAATCTGTGCTCACTACTTATAAACAAGAAACACTTAAAACATATGTTATGGTGTAGATGTGATCAGTCAACAATTGATGCATCTGGTGTTCCATTGTGATGCTATTTTCAGCGTATTTAGCCTTTGAGGTTAGCATGCTTTCTGCTGCAGTTAGTGCTTTAATACAGTCTCCATGACATGGACTGAACTTCTGTTAAATGAACGCCATGTGCTTAGCAGCACCTTGAAATTGGTCAAATCACATGCAGCCGTGTAGATCATGAAACATACTGATTGACTTGACAGGCAGCACAGGAGAAGGAGGAGTTGCAACGTAAAGGGGATGAGCTAGATGCTAAGATCCGTAAAGCAGAGAAAGAGATCAAAGCATTGGAGAATACACTAAGACTGATGAACGGACGCAATGAGACATATCGCAAGAGCTTCAACAGGGTGACTGAATCTAGTAAGTAGCCAAGCTAGCCAGTGTGGGGTGTGACTTGTGATAGGAAGGGGCAATCTTGGCCTAGCTGGTTTGCTTTCTTCAATTGTTTTGTGCCTCTTACAAAGGCCATTGAAAAACTGATAACATGATACAGTGATTTAGCCGCAAGGCTCCTAAATGACATGTTCAGTGGGCATTACCAGTATTTGGGAAAGGATTTTAATGGTACATATTTTCTTTTTATATTTTTTATCTTCCGGGTAAAGCCCTGAGACCTAATGACATCACGCTGTGTTTACATGTGCGCTTTCCTATGTAGTAGACGGTCCCTACTTTCTGGCGTCCTGACTTCGCTCCAATAGGAAAGCGCATATGTAAACAAAGCCATTACGTCATTAGGTCTCGGGTCTATTCAAAGCACACAACCCCTTAATTTTTTTTAATTTGGGAAGCTTGTGAATGCTTCTGTTTGTAGAATAACAAGTAAATATAAAGGAAACATTAAGTCTTGTGGATCTTGTCTTTTTATTGGACAAACTTTTCAAATGGACAAATCATTCAGAGTGGTGGGGTAAACCCTGGAATATTTTCACGCAGCTATTGGGATTCAATACACCCACTTGTCCCTAAGCAGCACACAAAAGATGTCATCCCATGATTTAGTGATGAATGTGTCCAATTGACCAGGTGAGGAATTTGAGGAGAAGCAGCGATTAGATGAACAGCTCCGTGCTGCCATGGATAAATACAAGTATAAGAGACGGCAGATCAGGGAGTTACAGGATGACCTACAGACTATGAGTAATACTATGGAGAACTTGCTGCGAGATCAGAAGGCATATGAAGAAATGGTGGAAGAGAAAGAGGTAGGGCAAGTTACTGCAGTGCTGACAAACTGTTGCAAGCAATGATGTAGGATGAGCAAAGGCACATCCTAGCCAAATTGCTGTTGAGCTTAAACATCCACATTGCGTCTAGTTTTGCATTAAGGAGTGTAGATCATGCTGACAAAATGTTGCAGTTAATGGCAACCTACATGTAACCGGGAAATATATTGAACAGTTGTGTTTATGGCTCTTGAGGTTTAAGATGGAGATGCTGTGAGTTCCTAAGGATCATGGTGGATGAGTTTGGCCTGTTGCTAGAAAAGCTTGCAGGAAATAGATTGGTTTTTAATTGATGGAGTGATATTGTTTTATAAGTCTTCAGAAAGCCAAAGACATTTTCCTGAAAAGTGAAATGATTAATTTCTATACACAACCCAATAAGTCACACAGTGATATTGCTGCGGTCAGCTTTGATATGTGTTTCACAATAAAAGACCTCAGCTTCAAAGATTCATCTCCTGAGTGTCGTTTTTGGTAGAATCTTGTGGTCTTTGCGACCAAAGCACAAAATCTGTTTTGAAAATTTGGGAGTAAATTTTGTTTTGCTTTCATACTTCATCATCTCTTCAGTATCTAAGCTTTTAACATGACGAGACGTAACAGGTTTCATGGATTAAAATTTAGAATGGTTATTTAAATCATTCTACCCCATTTAGGACGATTTGCAGATATCCCTTCCTTTACTTCTCATTTCATTTAAAGCTTTGAGTGACTTCTCCATCATCAAGATTGGTTTTGAACTTATTTCATTTCCTAGCCTCTTCATTAGTATCATTCATGTTCAATTTGACTTAGTAAAGTCCCACTAATTGACTCTACAGAACAAGCAGCATCAGATGATACGAGAGCATGAGGAGCAGAAAGCTAAGATTGAGAGAGTCTCGAAGCAGATGGCTCGTTACGCCAGGGAAGTACGGACAGCTAAGAAGGTTAAAGGAGAATCTCATGAAGAGGTGGGTCTCTCTCAAGAATACTCTCATCTACAAACTAGATGGATGACAGTGTTGTCAAGTCTTCACAAGTCCTTACAAACCAATCACACTTCAATGCAAGGTCACCCAGCCTGGTCAAGTGCCAGGTTCCAATGATATATCATAAAGGATACGTCACATTTAGAGGGGTGCTTACGTCACTATGTGCTGTTATTGTATAAAGTCAAAGCATTGAGGGTGGATTTTTCTCACTGAAAATCCCTTGAAATTAAGTGAAAAAGGCCAACGAAATAAAGAACAGTTGGTTTTGCAATAAGTTTTTTTTTATGGGTACAAAAAAAGGACATGGCAGATTTTTATTAAAAACCTGTATTTGAAAGTTTCCTCATACTGTGCACTGATGGAAAAATCTGTTTAGTGTCCTTACATCATTAGGGTGTAAGGCACTACCATTTCAATTATTAAAAAATAATTAGTCATAAAATGTGAACCTTTCTCTCTGCCTTAAAAACTCACAATATCACTTACATTTTGCATGTGAAAACAAGGTGCCAAAATGACTACCTAAAATCTATAACTTTAGCCATTAAGACAAATCACTAAAATGAAGGTTCTCGTTGTCCCCTTTCATTTGATACCACATTTGAGGCTGTGATATTCGCAGTTTTGAAGATTTCGTAAATATTCCATTTCTCAGCCATGTCCATATTCTCATGGAATTTTCCCTAGAGTAAAGCTGATGAAAGTATTTAAACATTAAGCATTGGTTGTTCTTCTCTTTGTCATAACAGAAAGATTTTGGATTGCGTGAGCTGAGAGACTTTAACAAGAATATCAGCAAGCAGATTGGTGATGTCATCCACAGTCATCCTGATGTCATTCCTACCACACACATGCTTTTCTCACAGGTAAGCTGCATGGGCTTCAATTCACTTTGTTTCATGTGTTATTCTTGTTCTTCATTTTTCATTTTCTCTAATAAGATTGTTCCTAACTTCTTTTACTAGACAGTAATTACCCGCAAAAATGTACTGAAGTACTGAAGTCATTAAAGCTCACTTTTTGAAACATTAACTGGTTGTTGTCACAACTGCACAACTCACAAACGAGATAAGCCTAGCTGGTACTAGTGCAAGATATTTTACTCATTTTTTTCTCAACCATGCAAATCATCAGGTCTTATTTATCCCTCCAAAATGTTTTTTTTTTTTTTCAATGTTGAAAAAAAGTGGAATGAGTTGATCTCAGGAAAGATTGCATGCCTCCTCATTGAATACCATCTGTATAAGATTTTAGACTAATTCAGCAAACAGAATTAGAAGCCGTTACTGAAGTAATACCACACATATGTGCTGGATGTTTGCTCGTACTCAATTCTCCTTTGACCAAAGGGTGGCCTAAGATACGAGCAGAACCTTACAAGAATGGATCAATACGCCAAGAATGGTGGCTTCTAATTCTGATGAATGAACAAACACCCACATGCTAGTCAAATGAATATATGTATCCTGTTTGGTTGTGTTATTGTACCAGGCTGGTTTGCAAGTACCTCCTACACCAACAGGCAGTGCTAGAGGTTACTCCAGGCCTGGCTCAGCATATAGTGCACGCAGCAGTGCAAGCCTTGGATCACCTAAGTAAGTAGTCAGGATATGTAATACCTTCACCACTACAATCTCTCCCTTCACAGCTCTTACCACTACAAAGCATGCCAGTCTACTGCACAGTCCCCCTTTTTCCCTCGGTTAAAAGGAATTGCATGGACTTGATTTATTTAAATCAGACCCTCAATTGTAGGGACCTCCTTTTCTAGAGCTCTTTTCTCCTCTGCATATGACGCATGTACTCTGTTAACATACCAAGAATATTGCCAAACCCCTAGATGCATAACAGATGCAGAGACTTGTTCAAATCTGACCCTTGTGAAAAGGCTGAACTTTGGTATGAGTATCAGATGACCTGTGGCAAACATCACCAATGTCACTGGCAGGTTTGTTCACACATGAACACCTCCAAGAATTTGCTACAGAATCATGTGAATTGAAATCTACCATTGCTTGCCTAGCATTGCTGGCCAGGTTGGCATTTCTAGACATGTATTGTGACTCCCTTATTTCTGCAGCATATCTGTGAGTTGGGTTTTCACATTTGACTATTTTGTTTCACACATAGGACCCCTTCCTCAGTGCGTAGTAGCCCATCTAGTCGTGCCAGCAGTAATGGAGCCATACACACAGTAGATCTAGGTGGTCTTCAGTCACCTCAGCAAGGTAGCCCAGGTAGATCAGGCTCACGGCCAGCTACTGGAGGTAGTCAGGGCAGTGTGCGTAGTGGGCGGAGCAGTAGGCGCTAAGCTAGCCTGCCATTGGACAGAAATGTCCCAGGGTACATGTCGATAATTGAACAAGGTCCTGAAGATAACTTGGAATAACTTTGCCAGTCTTTAATAATAATAATAATAACAGGCATTTATATAGTGCTTTTACAACGCAACGGGGTATCAAAGCGCTTTACAATTATTATTTTCCCTGTTTCAACGAGCAAACACTCCTGAAACCTTCTCCACTCCCTAGGGAGCATACACGGCCAGTAGGCAGCCATTTCAGCGCTCTTGGCCGTTATCAACCTCTAACAGTCACCAACACTGCCCTCAGAGGTACCCATTTACTCCTGGGTGGAGAGAAGCAATGGGTGACAAAGTGCCTTGCCCTTGATAAAAACTGAACATTTTGTTTAAATTGATAAGATTGTAAATGCGTCTAGCCCATTCATCTGGAAGTGCACAGTTTTGATAAGAACGGGGCCGATGAAAACACACAGGCTTGGCTTCATGCAAACAGAGTGCTATTTATTAGGATTCAAAAAAAGAGAAACCAAAAGAATATTGAAATTCTTGCAGAAAATACTTTTCACTCTTTATTATATCAGTACTTGTTAAACACATGTACGTAAATACAACTGTTACAACAAACAAAACAGACTCTAGATATTCTTGTTAGTGATCAGAGAAAAGTATTCATTTTAACTGATTCCATTTGGTAAAATAGAAAGGTACCGTAAATGTAGTAATTGACATATTGGATAATAAATAACTTTAATTGCTACACATTTAAAGATGAAACTGTTCAATTCCATTGAATGAAAAACATGTACCAATTCTAACTGTAAATGTACATATATTGAAGTTTGTGTATTTCTTTGTAATTTAAATTGTTTCATTTGTAAATAGAGATGTTTTCTAACTACATACATATTTGATGTGCAGTTAAGGAATGTATAGATACATGTATAAGGTTTATAAATGCGACTAATTTGCGTGATTCTGAGCATGTAGTATACCACTCCAGTGGATCCACTTAGACACGATAGTATCTGAACTAGCTTCCAAATAATAGATACAGGAGTTGACTCAGACTGTATGGTTACAAAATTAAAGAATTTGGCACGTCATTTGCCACAGGAAAACAGATTTCTGTACTTTGTTTTGCCTTGGGGATGCCAGTGGCAACTTCTCATAAGCGATGTTTGCTCAATCGTCCAACATTTTCCCTACCATGCGATCACATATTTCACATAAATTTAACTCTACACTTTGCATACAAAATGTGATACTGTCCCCTGTAGTTAGATCAAAACGTTGCAAGCTGAAGGTCCATCCCCCCCCCCCAATCCTGACAAGAAATCACCACTCCTGGCCTGCTGTGCCACATGATGGAGACACATATGGAAGTATCTGTTGAAAAAAATGAAAGCGTTTTTGAGAATAAGTGCTGCAGTATCCTCATTTTTTCAGTTAAGAAATTTAGTCATACTTCCTGCATATATCTTTTAATGAAACATTATGCCCTGACCATTCTACACTCAGCCAAAAAAGAAAGTCCCCCCAATACTTTTTTGTCTAACTCAAAAACTACTGCGCGTCTTTTGCTCAAATAACGACTAATCAGTACAGAAATTCCTTAGCAATCCAGCCATACTCTTTATTTGGCCCAAACAGTGATAATGTGTACGAAATTATGCAATTTATGACAACTGATACCGGAAAAAAAGTTGCACTTTTGTAAGTTGAGTGTGGACCACAACTTGCTGGATTGCTAAGGAATGTCTGTACTGATTAGTCGTTATTTGAGGGAGAGGTGCTCAGTAGTTTTTGAGTTAGACAAAAAAGTATTGGAATGGCGGACTTTCGTTTTTGGTTGAGTGTATCTTGATACTATTGAACTTAACTGAAATTTACAACATAACCTTCAATTTGCCTATACTGAAGACATTTCTGATTTGGCAGACTAAGCAATACAGTACCTTCAAATTAAATTGTTGAGGGTTTTTTTTCTTTACAAATTCATTTCTTTACTTCAACACAATTTGTTTCATGCGAGTTCTATAAACCATAAAAAAAAGATGGATTATTGGAGATGAAAATATGGAGCAATAGAACAGCTTGACACTAAATTTGTCTGATTCAGTGCAGTGTTTTGTTTGCATGGATTTTGCAACCAGATTCTGAACAAACACAATTTGTCTCCTGTGTATTGACTTGCCCACTGGTAACTGTGCAGGAAATCGTTGACTAAACCCCCCTCCCGGCTGTTGACTCTTCAAATTGTCTTAGATTGGAGTTTTTTGCCACAGTCTGTTTTACGTGCAGAATTGACCACCGTTCAGATTGTTCCTGTTCGTTAATCATGACGGTAGTCATTATATTTGTTCAATGCTGTTGGCATATTTGGTTCCACAATCTGTCCCAGTTAAGTATTTCCTACAAGCAAATGTGCAGTGATTTTAAACAAAAAAATGGAAGTGTAAAGTTCCTCAGAATGCAACGGAAATTTTGTTAACCTTCTTTTGAGAAAGAATTAAAGGATTAAAAAAAAAAAACTGGATTCAAAAGACTCATTCGTAGTTGGAGTTACATCCTATGTAAAAGAAATTGGGGCAGTTTTGGAATCTCTACCACTTGAAAGTATTAAAAATGATAGTTGGAAACTCAACTGAGTTTTAAGCATGGTTTGCCATGAAAGCATTTCTTTGTTTTTTCTCCTGCCAGCTGTTCCGGATACCCCAGCCCACCCCTGACATTTATTAGCCACCTTCTTCTCTTCATTCAGGTTTTGTTCAACTTACTATAAGACTCTCATCACCTTGGCCATGCTGCTATTTTGAGCCATTGCCTACAATCTGGCCATTCAGTGCTCAGAGAAAAGACGTGTATCACATCACAGCTCTGACATTTAACACACAGTTGTAATTTCTGGTGAATTGAATGCCCCAAGAGAACAGATCCATTCAGCTTTCCAGTTCCTGTAGTCTTCCTTCTGACGGGACCAAACAAAGCCTGACAAAACAAATGAAAGGATATACGCTTTGCTGTGAATAATGGTCTCGTTTCCGACAAAACTCTGCCGTTTGTCTTGAGTTGATAAAAAAGACTGCAACAAAACCATGGTGCAGGTGGTGCCTGACTGTTAGAGGAAGAGTTCAATCAAACGAACAATACTGAAATCACAGTCTTGCCATTTGATACGAATAATCATGTCCATTTGTAGTCCAGGCTCTTTGAATAGGACTCTGCCCTATTTACTAGAATGCTGTGATATTAAGTTTACCTGACAGAAAGCACTGAGATGAAATGGATACTATACTTTGAACTATGGACAAGACTGATGAGTCTGTGCAGTTGTTTAGGAAGAATGCGAAAGAGAAGTACAGTTCTGAATACCGAAAAGTGTGTGCAATGCAGCTTTTGGAATTGCTGTTCTTTTAGATATTCTTTCTAAGCTAATTATAGAATGCACCAAAGTTGCCTAGAATCAGGTTGATAGGTATGGGTAAGCAACTCCTTATTTGAAAATGGATCCACTCATCCATGTAAAACACCATGAACTCAGAATGTGTAAAATCTCTTCTTTCTTCAACAGAATGTTTAAATTTGCACAGAGGCCTAAAATGCCCATTCAAAGAAATGTCTGGAATTCAATAACAGTGCGAATTTCAGACATTTCACCTCAACCAAATTTCAAACATTTTTACCCTCCAAGTGAAAATACATGTACCTAGATGCATACAAATGACCAACTGCCAATTGCACTTGTCAATACAACAAAAAAGAAAAGTGTCTGCTAACTTGGGAGGTCTGACAGACATTTATAACAAGACTGAACTTACAATGTGACCAAAACCACTTCATTTGGTAACAGCGCCCTCACAGTTTGTAATAGTTTAGCACACACTTGAGAGCGGGTTATGGTCATATTGCCCAAATAATACTGTAAATGCTGTGAGAAGTTGGGTGTGTATCTGTGATATGGAAAACAAGAAATACATGTTCAAAGAATGTACCCG
This sequence comes from Patiria pectinifera, assembly GCA_029964075.1. Classification (NCBI taxonomy): domain Eukaryota; kingdom Metazoa; phylum Echinodermata; class Asteroidea; order Valvatida; family Asterinidae; genus Patiria; species Patiria pectinifera. The sequence goes on from CM057144.1 coordinate 7,936,508, forward strand.
AAGTACCGTGAATAATGCAAGGAGGTAAAGCAAAGAAGGAAAGCTAGTATTAAGAGTTGCTGAAGCACACATCCCATGAACTTGGCATATGGCTATACATGCACAGTCTACATCAAGTGCAGCATTGGTCTTGATTTGATAAGCAGCAATATTTCTCTTTGAATCAATCCAATATGATACTGACTTGCTTAATTTCACTAGGCGACCATGAGTACAACAAACATCCGTACATAATGACATTACTGTCTTTCTATCTATCCAAAGTGCAGGCCGGTAAGGCTTGAGTCTTTTTTCAATCAGCGGGCACTGTGGTTTAATATCATTAGGTGAATCTAATCCGCCAATTTTCATATTGTGCGAGGCCTTTTTACTGCATGTGTATCCGCCCAAATGCTGCCCTTGTTCCATGATAACGCAATTATGGTCTGCAGACAAACACCCTAACAGGATCGGAGTAACAAGATGGCTCCTTTCTGCCTGTGTATGTCGCTAGCAGTGGATTGAGGTAATTGGCATTGCATGTTGGATCCAATTTAGACTTTACAACAGAAGAATGGAAGGATATGATTGGATGATCACCTTGCCAAAGAATTCAAACTGATCAGACACAAAACCTGCATACAATAAGCCTTTCAGATGGGCAAACTTATCCAACCCAAGACTCTTATACAATATGAAATTTGGTCTATGATCAGTGGGCTATATATAGAGTTTAGTTTGAAACAGGCCAAATATGAATACCATCTAATCCTGCAAATTCTTTCAAAATCTTTTTAACATTTAACGCCATGCCTATTTTCCTTTTCTTTTGCCCCCCCCCCCACCCCCGGCATTGTCTCTCCCCTTGTATAAATCTCTGTCCATCAACATGGACATTGCAGGCCCGAAAAACAAAAAAAAGGGACAAAAGAAAAGAAAGAGGCGCGAAGTCATATTGGTGTAAATTTAATGGGGTTGGCGGGCAAAATGTCCCTGCCCCCTCTAAAACTGATAAATCGAGAATATGTTGAGAAAAACAGGAATTTTTGGGGGAAAAAATGTTTTGCCCCCCTCTAGAAAAAATCCTGGCGACGACCATGTCCATCAAAGTGCCTCATCCTCTATCTATCTGTCTTTCTTCCTCTGTAGCTATTAATGAACACACTGTATGAGCCAACCAAATCTCCCGCAGAGGAATTCACAGCTTGTAATGGAGTCTAACTTCAAGTAGTGTAATATGGAAACCGATCCGCTTCCCCAATTGAATTACAGCTTCCAAGGGACACCACACTCACTTGACTCCCCACAAGACCACTTTTAAGAAACACCCCAACCTCACTGCTCATATCATAACCTTCCATCTGCTTCAGTTCATATCTTCAAGCCAGTCAGTCTACTGGACGTTAATTTCCCTTGTGACAATAAGTTGTGATCACTGCAGATTGGCAGTAACCAACCTTGGTGGTCTACAATCAAATAAGTGGAATAATGCGCAGAAAGGCAGGCAATGCAGATATACAGGGAAAACATGTATTTTTGCACTACACAGAAAGGGAGTTAATCTCTGGATTTGGATAATCAAATATCAGTACTTGGTTGGAAGAAAATTGAAAATCCAATTATTTAGAAAATAAGATAATCAGTTAAGCAAACATATGCTTCATTTAATATATTCTGGGGGGTTTTCTGAAATAATTTTTATGAACAATATATAAAAGGAATGGAACTCATTGTCCTTCCCTTCCTCAGAACGACTGACATATCTCAGTTTTGATCCAGATGAACATTAGTGAACTCAAGTTACAAATAAACCACAATGGGAAACTGAGTAGGAATGAATCCGCCAAAATCCACCAATTTTGTCATGCAAAAAATGTTGGTGTTCTGAGTCCATCAGAATCCATTAATAAAAGATGTTGGCAACACCTTCACCCTTCATATCTAGAAATGTTAACATTTTTTTAGTTGAAATGTTTGTTTTATTTTCTTTAGGTCAAGAAAACAAACTGTTTGTAGTTCATACTGTCTCTATAAGCAGCTTTTGGAAACTATGAACTGCATTCACTTTCAAAGGTGATGTACTACTGTAGTCTGTATGCAAGTTCCATTATGGGACTCAATAATCAAATGGATTGTTTAAAATGTTACAGACACTGATTGAGAAAACTGTAGGACAGACAAAGTAATACATGAATATTGCAGGTATGGTTTTCTCTGATAGTGTTAATTCCACAAGAGTCTGGATTGAAGAATAATCAGACAGGGTCAAAGATTCGTTCCAACTTCAGCTTGTTCCAAACTTAATTCCCACCAAAACTGATTCCTCCTAATCTAAATACCACAGGTCAAGGCAAGAAATGAGCGTACTGACAATCTGAAATATCAATTGATTAGACTGAATCTAGTGATTGTGCAGTGAATTATAGCGTTATGAGCATGGGATGGATGGCTACACATCACACAGGCCAGTCATCCGTTAGCCCAGCTGTGGTCTGCAGGGCAGTTTACCAACAGCTAAAGTAAAGATCATGATAGAAACATGGCCAAGCTTAAATCGATAGATACAGGTTTGGCACAGGAGATTCCACTGAACTGACATCAAATGGAGACTTGAATGAAATACTTGTTACTTTTGATTTCAGGATTATTGTTATCATGTGGCAAAATATTCAATGCTCATCAGACAAGAATTCTTGTTTTCGTATGTGGCACTCTACTTTTCTTCATGGCCAAAAACCATTGTCTTATGAGGCTTTTTCCTGGGTTTATTGCTAATGCGTCTCATTACCGTGGTGTGATAAGGTGGGTCTGGATGTTACTATACACATCTCGCAGATTGCCAAGTGCATCACAATTTCAGGAGATACAATTCCTAAAATTCTGACAAGTTTCTGAGAGATACTTTCACTAACTGTAAATACAAACCTGGGAATTGAAATAAATAAATACAAGATTTACACCAGAAAAGTATTACAGCATTGCAGGTCCTGTGGTGTTTGCCAATGGTTTTTCTTTGTACTCCTAACTACTATTAAGTGCAGTCACATTAGTTAACAGCTTGCACTTGCAAGGCAAATTGACACTGTTTGTAATCTAGTGCGTTTTCTGAGAAATGGGCTAAATGGGAGAAATACACTTTCAACAGTTGCATCTTAATAGCATTGAAGCCAAAATACCAATCTTTGAACAAAGTCAACTGAAACAATTTTGCAGAAATGTTTTTCATACTTGAATACTATTCCACAAATGTGATGTCACCAGATTTAGTGAAAGCTCGTTCCTTGACATAATATTTTTGTAGTTTTGTCCCCTATAGGCTTCTTGAATTGTTTTATGCAGAAAACATGTTATATTTTATACTGGCACCACAAAACACTGTGGTAAAAATTCTGTGGAGACATCTGAAGTTGTACCAGTCACTCAAAGCAGATGTTAAGAACTGCACTGTTTCAAGTAAGCCACTATATACACTGATCAAGGAGAATTATCACAGCAGGGTGTAATATCCAGGATATAATGCGCTATTGTTAGCCACAAAGTAATGCGGAAGCCAGCAGTGAGTTGGTCAATTCATCTGGTCAATTCATTGACAAGAGGACCACAAACCCTTCCAAATCACGTCCACAATTGATGTTTTCCTTTTTATCTAATGTACCTATTGACTGACAACACCTGCTTAATCAATTAATTCATTATACATTTCCTGTTCAATTAGTGCATCCGATAATTCATTAGTGCATGCTTCCGACACTCAGACACACTCAGTATTGTGTGCATGGCTGTACAGCCACTCTGCCAACACGAACACTTACTGGACAGACTAATAAGAGGTGGCTAGTGCTGGCCTAGACGATATTGTGGGACTGAGAGAAATCTTTAGGAAAAATAACTCATTTTTGAGGAACCAGATTTTTCAAAATTTTGCAAATTTGGCATGGGGGACGAATTATGGACACTGATTGGAAAGTTTGGCAGGATTATAAATTGTCCTTTGAAACTTGTAATCAAAATGTATGGGAGCTAGATTGTGTGTGTATGTTTGTGCCAGTTTTGGGAGAGGGGGTGGTACTGCCCAATACCTTTCCTTGAGAACACCAGTGGTGCATCCAGGAGATTTCTAAAGGGGGTGGCAAAGGTATTGAAGTTAACACTTACATGTCTATAGACCAATGACCAGGTATGCAACTGGGAATTTAGAAAAAAACGAGGAAACTCCAAACCACACAAGACTTTGTGCAGTGTTTTTCAATTTGAAATGGTATTTATGAGAAGTAAAAAACGAGGAAATCAGCAGATCCGAGGAAAAGTTGCATGCCTGAATGACCTAAGCTGGTATAATACAGCTGAAATCACTTTTATTCTACAAAGTTTCTTCACAATGGCATATTGGATTAACTTGAAACTTGAAACAAACATCAACCCTAATCCCATGGTGTGCATTACCATGCCATCATGATGACGTCAGCTGCTACTGAAATTCAAGCTACTTTAGGTGGAAAAAAATCATTCTTTAACAACCGATTAATCAAACAATATTCTTATTTTTAAACCAGTAGATCATATCTTGAGAAAGGTGTTTTTTTTGGTCGAGTGTTAAGTCACTAGACTCACTTGAATTCACCTTCGGGATAATGGAGGGTCAAATTCATTTGGTGAATTCAAAATGCAAACAGAAGCTTGATCAAGACAGACATTCCTTGTCTTGCTGCCTTGTGGTGCAATATTGTGTGATGTTATTTCATGAAATGCAGTTGGAGATTTTAGAGAAATCAAACTTTATGACAGACCTATAAAATCTGCAGTGTTTGAGTTGCTAGGATTACAGTACATTGTGGTTAGTCACCTGTAGCAGTGGGTCTGTAGCAGCAGGGCGTAGATTACATAGGCCTATATATGTGCGTAGTGCATCACTAAATACAATTTGTGGAAAGAGGACTCTGTCAAAGACTAGCATTGTATTACAACAAACAAACTTCCACAAAAAGTCTTTGCTTCTCAGACCTGTGGGCATATAGATGCATCACACTGGATTTGATTCTGGCAATTACCATCAACGACAAACAGACCAAAATATGCACATCTCCCCTCCCTCAAGCCCATGATCTCTAACTGCAACCCCACCCCTCCCCTCCCAACCCACCCCATGTATCATCTGTCATTTCCAAGGCTCTGTATACCCAGCTGGTCTGTCAAAACACAGAGTTTTATGATTGAGATTGATTGGCCTCTGCAGTGTGCTGTCCATTATAATGTCCTAATGATTATTGTGTGGTAGCACTTCTGCCTGAATGCAGATTAAGACTGGCCAGATAATGGCTTGCCAAGACAGACAGCAAGATGAGGCACAGGATAATGCCCCATTTAGCTGCATTACAAAGGATCGATCTAACAATGGAGGTCTGGGGAAAGGACTGTAGTGGTTTGGGTTGTGAGTGGTACAGTCATGCTTAAAACATAATCCTAAAAACACAATTAAAGAATTGCCAAATACACCTTGTTTAAACAAAAGTGTTTTCATAGGGTAACAACATTTCAACTCCTATTTAATACAAGGGAAGATGGAGAAGATGGGAACATAAGAAACAGAAAATGTTAAGAGTTAATAAATGTTAATAGGTGGTGGAAACCAGGTCCAACAAAAGGAAGTTTTGGTTTGTATTTTAATCAATTGACTTGGAGGCAAACATTTAAAAGTAAAGTAGGACTCACTACTATGGATGACATACAGACCTGGAAAAAGAACTGATATAAGAGAAAAGGGGGAAACTGATTCAAAAGTACAAGTCCCACTGAAGGAGTGCGGATCAGCTCCAGCAAAAGTACAGCCGACATTTGCAGTGTATTCAATGAGCCGTATGCAAGGCCAGCCCCAGCTGGCAGGCAATGTTACATCCATACACACTAATCCTACGTTCCACAAACACCTTTCTTCCACTTCTTTTCTCCCCAGCACACTGCTGCCTGCGGCAAGTATCCTTACACGCTATAGATTAGGAATTATGACACACAGAATCCAGAAATGCCGGCAATTAAATCTCACTTGATCATTGCTTCATCTCACTGCCCATCTCCGGCAGAAGTAAGACCTTCTGTATACCGTCTACCATGACGGCTGCTGATTCTGCTTTTATTGACAGCCGCTCAGGATGATTTCAGCCGGCATGGTTGATTTTTCCCTCTCCAGTAATACATCGGAGTGTGCATCCCTGTAGGGTGTTCCAAAATTATTTTCTTCCTTTTCATTTCAAGGTGTTGAATATGTGTCGCCTTGGGCAAACAACTGGCAGAATAGCAAACTCAGAATGAGCCACGTGCTGAAGGCTGGTGGGTTAGACTAGTTTGCAACTTGTTTGCCAACTTTATGCCATTTGTCTTTTGGCACATGTAGTGTATAACAATGATGCTAACAACACTATTTACCTGATACTCTCATTGCTATTATTCCTCCATCAATTTTTGGTAAAGTTACTCCAACTCCAAGCTGCCAATAAGCAAGTTTGATTAAACAACCTACCCTGAATAAACAACTTAAATAATAGCAGTGATATGCCCATTTTTGCGATGAATTTGCTCAAGGCTTAATATTCATTAACAATAAAAACCCAAAACACAGCATTGAAATGTTTCTAGTGCAACATTCTTCCACTCCGTGTCTGAAATTATTTCATAATTTCAAAAAGCAGACTTCAGAACAAACACACACACACATACATGATTCCATTAAGTTTGTATTTTTGTAAATCAGGAGACTCTTTGCAAATGCTGTCACCATTGATTTATCAATAGACTCCATTTACATTGACTGAGTCTGTCTCTTAACTCAGACCAATGACCACTATATTCTCTCCAGCTACAACAACTTTCCATAGGCTATTCCTTTGAAGGTAACTTTGATCTCATGCTGTAAAAACAAGCAACAATATAATAGTGACAATCAATGGCTACATTCTGCTGTATAATGGCAAACAATCAATAGACCCCAGAGGACTAATTGCACATCACAAAATGATGAATGGTTGTATCAAGGACTGGTAAACTGAATGGCAAAAACAGAAATAAACAGATTTGTGTATTATACTAAAGGTTTATATAACATATGATGTTACATTTAATGTTCTGCTGTAAGCAGAAAGTCATACAAACACACGCACAAATTAAGCTGTAACACATAAAATTACATTATACATCCCAAACAAATTGGCCCGAAGTGGACTGGGCAATAGTAAATTGTTTCTCAACTTCTTGCCCAGCAATGGTCAATATCATCAAATATTGACACATTGAGACAAATTCCCTCTCAAAGTTGGTCAATTATGTTTAATGTCTATAGTCTGAATGCAAAAAGGCTAGTTTGACTACAAAAAGACCTTGGGAACATGTATACCCATTGACATGTGCTTGTATTCATGGAAAAGTATTCGAAAACATACTTGTTATGGACAAAAATTGCCTTGTACTCACACTCATATTCATTGCAAGGTACTTGTGTTGGTATACTCATAGCAAAGTACTCATCCAATCATGGTCATGGTCATGTACTCAACTGCAATGCTGCACATAGGTGTACATGTACATCGATTGTGTCAAATTTAAAGATCATTCACTTTAATGTGGCAAATGTTGACTCATTTTGAAGATTACATATACTTGAAACAATCTACAACATCAAAAACTAATTAAGGGATGTTTCAGCTGTAAAATATATGAGGTAAAGTTGCCCCGTCCCCCTCTGCTAAAAGCCAGAAGCAAAACAAAAGCCGTCGGGAGCATCTGCTACAAGACCGTTTCGATGACGTCAAGCTTTCGCTCTATTCAAATGACTGTTTGTGTCATACTCATACATGCGCGTAGTGAATGCATTACCAACATATTGATTTAAGATTCGCTCATGAACTGAAACAATTTAGGCCCATTTTCTGACAGCGCGCTTTGAAGAATTAACAAACGAGGAAAGAGGCACAGTTTTAAAAATTTGTTCTCCCTTGCAGAATTAATCAAATGTCGGGAAGCTTGAGAATTCCACGACAAAAGAAGCATCCAGTACCATGTGTGTTTGGCGCTGTGAAAACCAATACAGGCCAAGCAGCTTTGATTTTTGTGGGAGCGCTGCCCTCATTGACGCAAGCTTCCATTCTGTGTAATCTTGCGCGATGCTTGCACCACCAAATGTCACATTTTATGCGGGTGACAGATGCCCTTTTCTTGGTAATGGACAAGTCCCCGACTAAAAGGGTTTTTAAGTGACTGTGCTTTAACATAGAAATATACAAAATATACACCCAACTAGTGGGTGAAGAAATCATAACACTACACACTTGACTTCATACTCAACAATTAGCCAGTTCTCAGGTTTTTGCAATGTCCCTGAGGCCGAAGAGTTTGCAAGGTGGGAAGGTGGGGGGGGGGGGGCCTGGTAAACAGGTTTTGATCCTCACTGACCCTACAAACATACAATTCTAACAACAAGCCCCTGGTTATTTCCAATATGTGCATGAGTGAAATAATGGTGTGTGGATCAATATCTGACTGGTGGTAATGGGTATCATGTACAAGACACTGTACTGCAAATCATTACAAGTATTGACATCATGGTTGTTAAATTTACCCCCCCCCCCCACCATGATGGGTCAACAATGCAATTTCTGCAAATGATTTCACTAAAATATGACAGGTTGATTGTGGTTGAGTAGTGTCTCACGAGTATGCAGTTGGAACATTTGAGTGATCAATGGTGCTAAGCTAACACGTATGGATCGGGCTCAGACCTTTCCATTGTTCAGCCAAGCAACTACGCCTCCATGAGTAATTGTAGAAAATTGTGATGTGCTTTTGTAGTAAATAAAATCTGCATTTTCATCAATTCTGAGGGTGTTTTGGGGCCGGTGCAGGGCAGAGTACCCTTGACACAGGCTGATGCACAGTGCTGCCATACAAAGAATTTAATTGCAATATTGGGAGGGACAGTCTATTTGTTTATTGTCTGCAAAATGTCATCGTCTGAGCACAATGAAGAGGCAGTGACCACAATGATTGGGCATCGAGGCTGCAAACATCACCCACCAGCTACCAGTCTGCACAGCCTCGTCCTATAGTTATTGGACTGTAGGAAATTGCTTTGATGCAACACATAATGGCTGCTAAAAAAATCAATACAAGTGAAAATTAAATGACCATAAATTGTGAAAAACAACAAACACATTGCTGTTTAAAACAATTCGTCTGTATTGAGAAACCTTATTAATTAGAGTTAATTGCAGAATGACATGTATTTTGCGATAAGACACCTTTTGGCTAATACTAACAAACATGAGTATTTATGTCAGTTCAAAGGCCCCTTCAAAAAGTCTACTTTCAAGCAGCACAAGCCTTTCTTCAAACCTTACATTTTGTGTGTGTCTGTTACTATCGCCCAAATTACTTACAGCCCCTTGCAGTCTATGTACAATCATGTCTGGTAAATCTGTTATGCCTGTGGAATAACTGATTTATTTAGCATGTAGAGTTGGCCCCCTCGACCCCCCCTCCCCCATACACACACGTCTGTTTATTGTGTAAATCGAGGATTTGTTATTGTTCCTCATCATCGTTTTTTCGTTTATTCTTTTTCACATTAGCTCCCATTGGTTTTGTACAATGTTTCTAATAGAGGTCATCTCTGATATGACACCTGTCCTCAATTACTCGATGATACTTCACATGTGTGTCCTCGATTTACACCATGAATACGCGCACACACACCAACAGTCATGAATTTCTATATGCCCTAGGACAATGCTTTGTGTTTCCCTTTGTCCCTGTAATCTAACACTCTCCCATAGACTAAGCACATAACCATAGGATCGAGGACCGTTTACAACAAAGGACTGAAAGGATCTTTTGTTTTCCTTTTGTGTGTTTGTCCTCTGTAGTAAAGCCATACATGTATACACATTCTTGTTCTGTAACTGTGGGGAATACACACGTGTTGTCTCCTGGTATGGGGACTGAAGACGCTATGGGGACAGCAGAAAGTCCCCATAACTAATTTGCCTATAACAATAAAAAAAACTCCCCCATAACGCAGTGACGGCCTGCCCACACATATTTACATTCCAAACCTACTGTGGACATTCCTTTGAATTCATGTAATTAAGAAAAACTGGGGAAAAAAATCATTTTACTAGCACTGTGAACACTCTTTCAACCCAATATTTTTTATCATGATTTCCTTGAGTGTTCCTCTTCATTTTGCGACAAACAATCTTAACCCCAAAATGCCGCTAAACCTGTTTTCCACAGGGGGTGAAACCTAGTGTGGACGTGGGCAAGTCCACACAACGTTCACACTTCCTGCATCCTGTGGACCTCTTTTGTTCACTGGTCCACAAAGAGTATGCAAGGTTAGAGCACACACAAACGCACAAAATCAACACAAAAACAAAACAGACAAAAACAGAGACCAGATCGCACAAGCATAAAGCAAAATGAATTTAATTATTTTTGAAGCTAAACTAGGACCTGAAAGTAAGAAATGTTGGGGACCTACCGGGAGGCTGACAATTTCATACAGTAGAAAGCCCAATTAACAAAATGCAGTAAGCATCACTTTGGTTACCAGCAGCAAACATAAATGGATCACCAAACCTGCTGTGATCAATGTCTCCCTTGTGAAAGAAAATACATGCGAAGTATTCAATTGCGTTTTTGAAAACACAGGGATTTCACAAAATCCCATCACAGCATTTAAGAACCTGACAAAGAGAGTGAAAGTTAGCGGATGAGGCAGCACAAAAGCCAGCAGCACATGTGCTGTGGGAAATTAGTATCAGGAAAGTAAGTGAAGATTCAATTTGACAACGATAGAAGACACAGCCAGCCATCTCTGCCATCAAGCATAAGATCCTGTCTCCATCAAGGTTTTAAATTGATTGGGCTAGACCAACCGGACTGAGCGGCAAGGTCGAGACGTTTGCGCATTGCCTGCTTGCCAAATCCAATCCCATTTCCATGCAGCCTAATTTCATTTCAGCTCCGGCAATAACGAACGGCGCTGGACGAGAGAACCTCTGGTTGCTCCTCATCTGGTATTATAGCCTGGATAATCCAATTGGTAGATGGGATCACGGGTACTCAATTGGGTGCGTGACACGTGGACATAAACAACACTGGCTCAATGTGCCTCCCCGAATCAGAATAATGGTTTGGGATCTTGTTAGTAGGGGATCTTAATATATTCATTGGAGGAGGATAATCTATCCAGGCATTATGCTCGTTTATACTTAGGAAGCTTTTGGAGGGAAAGTGCATTTTGAGCGTTTTTCCACTCGGCTGAGCACCTTGTTGGAGGCTCTTACCTCAATGACTTAGCATTCAAGATAACATAAGTGATCAGTGTTTCTGTGTGGATTTAGGCTGAGTAGTGAGGACCCCACTACTGCTAACAATGTCACAGCTGGAAGGATTGACATTACACAAAGAGGAACTCAATCAATGGATTCTACACATCCAGTTACTTCAGGACTATCAAATATACAAATTGAAATATCAATGGCTTTGCTGAAAGGGAAACTCTGGGCAACACACGTGACCTATTTCCACAAACAGTGACCCGTGTCCACAAATTAATGACCACTCTTCGGCCGCCTTTCCATAAGCCCTTTTTTCAGTCAGCTTTGTGTCTGTGTGGTGAGGCTTGAGGTTTACAGTAAGGCATGAATATTCAACAGACATGCAAAAGACACTAAAAGGATGAAAAACATGCACATGGAAAGGCGGCTACGAGAAGTCTTCCTGCAGTTTCCTGTTTCAAATCCTTTATTTGACTCAACTGAATACTTAAGCTGTTTAGATTCTGGACTAGAAAAACATTTGTAGACTTCCAAAAATGTATAGTTTCCTTTGTGTTTTAACTTGGTAGGTCATCCCACAAAAATCATTGAGGATTAAAATGTCCTCATGGGCTGAAGCATGCCAAACCTACCGTACAATGTGCCATAATGATATTTTGGAGTCAGAGAACTAGAAATCTTTTTTTTTTAAGAAAATAGATTTCAAACATAACTAAAATTAAAACTTTAGTCTAAGAATATTTTAAATTTGATTTCTTTCTGAAGTTCTTGGACTATAACAGTTTTATCATTTAGTATTATAACATTTAATACCTATTTGTTCCTACAAAATTTAGTTACATCCAAAAATCAATATACGATTGATTTTCATTATGAATGTAAACTAATATATAAAATTGGCTTTGTCAATGACCTGTGAATGAAGGCAAATAAAGTGCTCTTGTATTATAAATATAAGTTGAAGTATGCTTTGCAGGAAATCATCCTGTATGAAAAAAATATTCTTTTCCAAAATACCACAACGTAGTTATTGAAAAAGTGTCTTGAAGTTGAAGTATTGCGATTCTCACTTCCACTTTCAGTTTTAAAAACCTGTTCATGTAGGATGCCAGCCTTTTTTTTATCTTCTAATAACCCATGCCCCACATCTCAAGTCATGGTAAAATAAAAATCTGTTGTAATTTAGGTTGGTGCACTTTGCAGATTTGTCCCCCCATTCTTCAGTTTAACACCTCATCCCACCACCACTAACTGCCCCCATTCTAATGAAATAAGACTCCAAATGTGCAGCAGTCAACCTCTAATGTCTGCTCTAATCAACAACAAACACAACATCAGGACACAATATTTCCAGCCAGGAGCATCTCATGATGGAAATCACCAGGACAATCATCATTCAGGACCCAGTTATGATCTGAACTCCTCAGGCTAGACTATTGAAATCAGTTCTCATGACCTTAAAAATAAAGGACTAACTGAGCAATTGTCGACAGACAAAGTTAATATAAACTACAAAAAGGTGTGATAATTGGCATAATGACATAACCAAATCACACGTGCCACATTTCCTTTTGGTCAGAAGCCAAAAGATTTGAAAGGCGGAAAAGCCAAAAAGTGTTTCAATGTGATAATGAGCAACAAACGCCAACACAAAGATTCAAAAGGCACTCTCTGCATCTGGAGTAGTGCCTGTCAATTGAATTGAACTACACGAATTAGCAAGTTTCTGAGAATGATTTCTGTTAAGGTTTAAGTTTTGCCTCAATGAAAAGAGACTTTTGCAATACCTCTTGACAGAAAATAGGCAATAAATCACAGCAACAAACAGAACTAGCACTGTGAAAGTTGCGTCTCAGTTTATCATATGTTTTGCTGAATTACAACAAAGACTGTAATGATTAATCTTATCACAGCATGCTTTAATTAATTATATTTTATAAAAAAAATTGTCTCACAAATTTTTTTGAACAATCAACCAAAGCACAAAATAAAGTGCACAACATCCCATAAGACTCAATACTGTAGTCCATCCAAACAACCAATCAACAAAGAAACCCACCAACCTATTCTAAATCCATTTAATCTATCACGTTAGGACCTGCTGTTACTTAAATTTTAATTCAAATTACTTCAATACAGTCAAAAGGATGCTGATAATTTAATGAATATGGATGGCAAAGAAAGATTGACTGAACTGGGACTTGAACCCAGGACCTCTGGATTATAAATCCAGCACTCTACCAACTGAGCTATCCAGTCTGTCAATGCTACCATCTCTGCTAACAGTATACCATCTTTGCTTAGATGAAGTTGTTGATGTGATGTAATGGCACGTTCAGCAACCTAGTGCCCTTTGTGCCAACGCTTAGATGAATGCCAACCAGGAACCATAAATAGAGGGATTATCTTTACTTGGACAAAACTTAAAATATCCAAATGACACTTTGAGGTACAAGTATTTTTGCAGTGTCTCCATTGATGACAGTGTTCATGTACAAACATGTCTGTGACTTGTCGTCACCACACATCCCACCACCAATCATTCCTTATTGTCTGATTTTTGCTGCTTCCATAAATTTCCCATCCAAGCCTGTGCACAGAAGAACAATGCGTGATTAGACTGCACACAAAAACTAGGTATACATTGAGATAACAATGGGAAGGCAATCAAGCTGTTCCTGATATTGACTAATTGCAGTAAAGGACAAACTAACCATGGCTCATCAACAATACACACATTATTTCTTGTGCAATAACAAAAACACATGTACAATTATGTCATTTTATCGTAATTTTGTGCATGTGTATACAGACAATATATTGTTGTTACAAAATTTCAATATACGTATTTGTAGCTTCTCTTCAAAGAAACCTGGTCCTATGAGTGCAATATTCCACATGGAGGTGTGGGGGGGGGGGATGGTGTGGGTTTACGACAGTATGGGTGAAATAAGTTAAAATTTTAAAAATGTTACCCCATACTGCTACTGAGAACATTTTGTGTACTGAACATGATATATCAAACATTCCTGCATCAGTTGATGGGATATTATGGAAATGAATGGGTCACTAACCTCATGCTTTTAGCTGACTGCAAAGAAATATGACATACATGTACCACTATAAAATCACTGAGAAAAATAGAATAAATGCATATGCATTGTTATCAGACCACTGTAGTTGAACTACTTGTTCAATAGAACCTTTCAGGGCTCATACGCTAATACCTGTGGGTAATAAATAACTTCTACAGTGAAGTGCATAGGAGAACATTGATGGCATACTCAGAGCCACAACTATAGCAATGTAAGCTACATGTACCTTACTAGAAATCAGAAAGTTCTGACATTGGCTTTAAAATATTTCATCCAAGTAAATTATTATGACCGTAATTGTTAATGTTCCACAAACACAAAAGTACCAGGACTGAAAACAGCAATGGGAATTGTTTGTAGCAAAGCTAAGCAACTATGATTACAAATTGTATCATTTATCAAGTATTGCTATACTTGCTTCGATCAACACATGTGAGAATCCGATGATGTTTGTGACTGGTAAATGATTGGAACTCTTGATCTTGTTGCTTTCTGATCCAAAGTAAAATTGTGAACCTTCTACCACCAATACTTAATAAAGTTGCCAACCTTGTCATCAGTCTTGGACTCCAACAGAAATTTAATTTCAGGTGATACTTGGGATGAATTGATTTTTGATGCCGGAATGTTGTTCTGCTCGGATTGCACACGCAAGCCGCTGTCAGTTTTTATGAGGTGTATGAGTGTATAATAAACATTTCATTACTTCCGAGGTGTTGTGTATACAATCTGGCCAGCCAAGTACATGCTGAGGCACATGTGGCAATTACAAGAGCGACATTGCTGGCGCATGGATGCAGATACCAAATGAAGTGAAATGAACAAGTTCATAATGTTATTCAGTGTCACTATGTAGAGGTGTCAGGGCAATCGATGAGAGAATTAGTGAAGCCTGGAATAAGAGGAACCTCAACCGTTCAAGCATTCTACGAGACTCAACGGCCGCACTATCCCATCGATTAAAACAGCTGTGGAAATAACCCACTTGGTGGTTAATACCAAACACTCATTCCCCAATAACTCTCAAGCAAGGACCGCTGTGGCTTAACCTCAACACCTCCTATACACCTTCCACAATCTCTGGTCCTGAACTGCTAAACACTTTCATCGGCACACTTCACAAGAAAGGTGTCAGTCGGTGTGTTTGTCACACCAAAGCCAGGGTTTTTTCCCCCTCTTTCCTGCCCAATTTCAGGAGGCGGCGTCAGGGTTAAGGCAAGGTGTTTTATAGGTCGGCAGGGAGGGTGGCATAAAGGGCTGCAGTGGGGTGTATAATTGCACTTTGTGAGTGATTCTCCGCCATGCTGTGAGGCGAATGCAGGGCATTGTCATGACCAGGTGCCATGGGACCACAGGATTTCTGTCCGATTCATTCCATTATTTCTGGTTACTTTCTTCCAGACTTCAAAGAACAATATTGGACCGGTGTCTATTAACAAGCCCAGGAGATGTAAGATTAAAAAGCCCTTGAATTTCATCACTCTCTCTTTTTGTGTGGACAAAATTTGTTCAAACAACCCGAATGTGAAATATGCTCTGCTGACATTTTTGATGACAAATCTATTTCAAATCATGTCATTCCATATGCCATAGCAAAATCTATCTTACTGAAGCTCACTGGATATCATTTTCATCTGAAGCATTACAAATTATTCTTACAATTGTACAAGCTGTTTGAGTCATTTTGAGAATTCCATCACTCTCGTTTATGTAGGCCAATCTTTTTTTCTTCTTTTCAATTTGGCTAAATGCTGTAGATGATTTAACCTCATTTCTCAATTTCATTTCAGCCTGCAATTCCCATAAGGATCTTTTGGTTGGAACCCCACTTAATGAACGTGAGCCAGTAATTGGGAAAAGTGTATCTAAAGTTCACAAGTACAAAACCACAACTTGCCACAATTAAGAACCATATCTGAAGGCTTAATCTCAATCTCTGTCCCATCTGGAATGAGCTATCACTGTGCACATGTCCTTACATGGGCCAGTTTATAGATATGGCTATGCTTACAAATAAGAGCCAAAGGTTAGTGGGCACCAAATTAAATATTTAGACCTGTGGGCTAAATGGCCTGAATGCATTTCTCTTTTGATTACTTTCTTGTCATCAGTTGGTGGATGGACGGTCAGTTTGGTAGTTGACCAGTCTCTTTGTCCAGACCAGGGTGACCAGGGTGTATACAGAAAACTGGGCCAAAGCCTACATTCTGAAATGGCTGGAACCATGGTTACACACTATTACTTGGCTTGGATATATACATCGTTTCTATTAGTTGAAAGATGTCCACAATTACACATGTGCTATCATTCAAAAACAAAAAACAACGATGTACTTCTCCCCAAAACTGATCAGAAAACACATGAGAATTTTGAAGTATATATATCTTTTTAATTACAAATGAAACTGCACTCAATAAATCTCCACTCAACAATTCTCGAAGTCTAAAATTGACTGTTAAAAACAAACCTGTTGAAGTTTGACTCAAATCTGTGGACTCAAATCTGTTCAATTGAAAATTCACTGAATGTTTACACTCCACGCTAGATTGGGTGGGCAGGCCATCACCGTGCTACAGGGAAGTTAATTTATTGTTAGGCAAATTGGACCAAGTTATATGGGGACTTTCTGCTGTCCCCATAGCGTCTTCCGTCCCCATAGTACCGTGGGACCACAATTACGGAACAAGTATGTGTGAGTTGTTAAAGGGAATATACAACATTTGCAAACATCAAAAAAGAAAACTATCAAATTATTATCAAATACCTTACTGAATTGTTAGTGAATGACTGTCTAAAACATCCTGCAAAATCATGGCACCTGGTGTGCTGTCATTTTCAAGAAAAGTGGTATTTTTGTATCAATTTCCAATGCTGGTCGGCCCACCAGCGCTGGAAAAAACTGACTTTTTTCCAATACTGCCCCCAGTTAACCATATTTAGTTAGTCCGCATTTTGTTTGCAATCGATTACACACCTATGAACAGGTACAAGCCAGCTAAAGGGAACCAGAGTACAAGAATATGATTTTATTTCTTGGTTTTTCCAGCATCTACTAAACAAAACTTCAAACAAGTCAGTGTAATAATGTTTGCTATAAAAAATACCAACCCCCTAAATCCATCCATTTCTGAAAATTACAGCAAAAGCAAATGTTGTATATTCCCTTTAAGTGCAAACTTCACTTTTTTTAATTAAATAAAAAAAATAAAAAATTTTTTTATAATAAAACATTGCCTAATAGGTTATTGTAGTAGTAATTTACAGGTCATAGAAATACCATCACTTGAAATAATGAACTAGACTATCAAGTGGTGCATTGTCAGTTGTGATACTACCACTACAAGCTGAAGAAATCTAGGCTAATTCCAGTTTCTCCTCTCACTAACCAACGATAAACAAATCTCTCTGACACATACTACATTCTGTGAAAGTTTTTTTCTGGATAAATTCAAATCTGTGGTTCATCACAATAGACTATCTACAGATATGTACATTTAGAAATCCCATGCGTGTACATACTCTTTTACCAGTAAAACATACATGTGCTGAAGTCCGAAGCTATAATGTGCATCGTTCGTGGCATTCACCAAACACTCATTTTTAAAAGGAAATTACCCCTTACAAATAGATCGATAAACTGAAAATGCAGAAGATCTCATGACACCATGAATCTTGAGGTTTCACGCCAGTTTTTGGCTTTAGAACCCTTGTGTTTCCGTCTCCTCAACTCAAAAGTAACCTGTTCATGGTAGAGCACCGTGACTCTCTGGTCTTTTCAACACAGCTACACTTTGTGTGAGCACCTTGTTATTACCCCAAATACCAGATATAGTTACCCATTTCTGAACATACATGTAAGAAAGTATTGTGCAATGTTTGTCATCTTGTGTGAGAAGAACTGCTCTCTAAAAGGGCATAAATGGCCAAAATGCATAGTTGACAGTAACTTTGCATCACAGAAGAGCCATCACAGAAATGTAAGGAAATAAACCTGTTCAGCCAATCTGAACCTCTTCCTGTCTCATCTAGCCATGTTCTATTGACCCTGAATGAACAGTCACGAAAAAAACTGCCACAGGTGCTCCTGCAAACAATCATGACATAGACAGTGGAGGTAGACTACAATTAAGGCCACTTTCTACTGAATTGCTGGGATTACACGCAATTGCTTTATGATAACAGCTGTGGCTCTCCAGCTGCAAATCCTTGATATTACAATTACTGAGATTTCATGTACAATATGAATTACAGTCGACTCTCGTTAATACAAACTCAGCTGGACCTAGCAAAAATGTTTGTTATATCAGAATTTTGTATTAAGTGGTGTACCGGTCCTATTCATTGTGCACATAAAGCAGTTGGGACCCAGGCTTTATGTTTGTTATAACCAGAATATGTATTAACAGTGTTTGTATTAACGAGAGTCAACTGTTCATGTACTGTGGGGGTGATTACAGTTACTTTCTTTTGAAAAACAGAAACTAAGGTTGAAGTAGAATTATCAGGTGCTTGTAACTACTATTTGCGCACAAAAGTGGTGTGGCTCTCAATACCATGTTGATCTGCACAGTCAAAGGACATACATTTCATGCAATAGTTGTGATATCAGATTGCAGCAACCAGCAGACAGTACAAGTTGCTTGGTGTATATAGCCCCCTCACTGGCCTGTGCACAGAGATAATAATCATTACCCGTATCTAAACATGTGATTAAAACCTTAGGAAACCAGGATAACTTTTGCTGGAAGAAATCTGTCTAAAACATACATTTTAAGCTAACAAAAAAAATAATATAACTCATGAGAAAAATGCATTTTTTTCTTGAAATGATTGCAATATTGAATTACGATCATAATGCAATCAAGCTGGTCCTATACACTGTCAACTTAATCACCATTCAAAAATGCCAATGATGATAAATGCCAAAACTTTGATGCATCACTATGGTTTTCAGATATAGAGTAAGACAAGTTGACAGCTGGGAGTATATGGAAAATAGTTTGATTCTGACGTCTATCTTTACATGTAATGTGCGTTCAAGGCCTTGCTGGCCCAAACGAAGATGATTTGCCATCATCTGCAGCCGTCGCCTTTCATCAGTCAGGGATTAGAGGCATTTTTCAAATTGTTCTCGACCAAAAGCAAGAAAACCTGTTCATTTTCCCCAGGAGCACAAGGGCCAGGCAGTGCAGCAGCTGTGGATTTGTCAAAAGTTGAACTGTCATCACGTACTTATGGCTATCATAGGATGACCTGCTAAAAAGTGTTAATTCCGCCTACAGACTAGTTTCATCATTATACAGCACTTGCCCTTTTAACACCACTTTTTAATTTGTTGAATAAAGTGTGGATGTCTGGAAAACTTCAATTTCAATTTCAATTTCAATCTTCACTTTCTATGCAACATCCATTACAGGCAATTTAAGAAATACCATATATATATCATAGAAAGAAATGAGACTATTTTAGACTGTCATCATTTGTACAGATTTAACTTTAGTGGGGGACTGCAGTTTGCTTGTTTGCTAGTTTACCTATAAATAAAAAAAATAACTTTGAAGTGTTAACAATGGAAGACCCATAATTATGTATATATTGTAAATCTTTCCAGCTCTCCCGTTTCCTACATCCACCATTCTTTCCCAAAGGTTTCTCTTTCGCATCTGTTGGCATCTGCATAACCACTCTTTGTTTTGTTGTTCCTCCTGTTTCTTTTTTAAAAAGTCACTCACAAACGAAGTATCACTTGGTGATATTCATCAAATATCAAGCATACAAGTTGGATCCTCTCCAAGTTTTGATTGGACTTGATTATGGCTTGAAAGTCTGCTAGATCAAAAAGTCTTGTAGGTCTTATAAGTAAACTCAAAAAGGGTCTGGCTGACTTACAGCAGATTTTTTTTCCCGGTAATTTTAGCAAGGACGAGACCTGTGGCCTAGATTCTGCTGTCTTTATCATCGTCAACATAACTGAATGGACTCCTTCCATGAAATTAATGCAAATGCCACGCCAGCAATCGCTGCGAATTATCGTCACTCGTTTGAGACGCCTTTCAAAGAGACCCCATCGTTGCTGACTCTTGACCCCAACATCCTTGACAAGTCGCACTACGCTCATATCCCATCTGCAGAAATTATTTCTAATAACCGGCCAAAAATCTGAAGTCATTTTTCCACATGAGGGGTTCATCTGACGCTAGACTCTGGGTCATCGGTCCCCTTTATGGCTGGTATTTGTGCGGAGCCCAACAAAGACACTTTATTCATCGCACCATTTGGAATAGAAATCTAGCAGAAATTGCTAACGAATGGCTAGTCGATTCAGGTGGTAATCTGGAGGGGTACATGGGGAAATAATTTTAAGCCTTTTGTACTTTTTTCATTGGCGGTCAACAATGTAACATGAAGCAGTCATCACAGAAAGCTTGATGGTGCTATTTATTGATGGTAATGCAATCTGGTTATCATCGTAAGATGGCAACTCTCAACACGACACAATCTTGTAGAAAATACCTACCCCCAAATTCCCTCTACAATCTACAAACTCATCAATGTATAACAATAAATCTGGACTTTAACTAAAAATATATAAATATATATAAAACGAAAACCAAATATCCTCCTGTTTTTGTTTGTTTTAACAGAAGATACATGTAGGAGTATTTGTGCTCATTAAAAGGTTGCACTCTCCTATGCCACAGGCAAGTGATAATTAAGAATCTTGTACGCCAACTTATTGCCAAGCTTCATGATTCCAGAAAAGAACTCTACAGCTAGTTCAACATGACCAGAGTGCAATCCTTTTAACAGATTGCAGCAAAGTTTTTGTAGAGAAAAAAGAAGCCATCACAACTCCAATCCCACCAGTGACCTCATAGCGTATAGATGAGCACAATATAGCCCGAGTCGTTCCTGGCTAGACTTAATTAGAGTTGCCTACACCACCAATGCATGGACATGAAGGATTAGGCATGGAGGAGAGAAACAGATTGCATTGGATTAGCAACTTTGGAAATAAATTTGCAAATTTTGCCTGGTCTCTTCATTAGCCATTGCTCATGGCTATGATTTGCTAAATTAAAATCATATGAATTCCTTGAATGAGAGGATTATCAGCACCTCTGGCACAGGAAGCAGTAAATTCACAAAAATCATCAAGTTGAAGGAGAAAACCAAGTCAACCACACACATGCATGAAGCCTCTAAACCCAACATGCTTAACTCTGGTCATGAACACGATCATGACAAATGAGGACATGACTCAACGAATACAACCTTATTTACAAAAAAAACTTTTCTAATTCTTTTTTTCCCCCACTCATTTTAATTCTCTTCTCAGCACAAAAAAGGGCATTTTTTTGGTTATCTTTGCCTATCTTTTAACTTACATGTAAGGTAACGTTTCTAAAATCAATTGTGTGGCCAAAATAAATTGCTTGTTTAAACCTGTCTAAACGATGCCAACATTGTTAACACTTCAAACTGTGGGGGTTGCTTTTCCTCAAACATCATAGCCGCAGTTTTATGACTCTTGCAAGTGGTGTCTGAGTCTAGAAATATCTACAGTATTATTAGTCCACAGCATCCAATTTATACATGTGTGTCCATGGCAGTCCACCATGGAGTGCTTTATTGAGCTCAGTATACCAGACTTGCACTGCTTCATCTAATTCACTAGAACAATTCATCTCTGTCGAGGTCTTCTTTATACTCATAATATAGTTATTAAAAAAAGGTAAGTTATCATTTTTTTTTCAGGCTCCTGTAATATGTGTTAATTGTTGGCACTGTCAATTCAGATGCCCCATTACCATCAAAGATCCCTCCCGGTTAACTTTCTCATGCAATCCTGTTCCAAATGTGCCCAGTTGGATAGAAGAACAAAAGTTGGCATGTAATTTGGAAAACAATAAGTTCTCAAAAGCAATGCATGAAACTTAATTTGTGTTTATTCTACAGTGCGTTTATCTTCATTCATGTAGCCTGCACTATATCTGGAAGAAGAAGAAGTTTACACTCAACAAAACAACACTTTGTGCTGTTCCCTTTATCAGGAGATGTGCAGGGTATGGGCATCATAAAAACCAGACAATTTTCAATCAAACTGTCTCTAAATACTGAAGCCAATCTCCCTTGGAGCTCTCAAAGTAATTAATAAACACCAACTGCTTCTTGATTAATCCTAAACAGAAAAAATAACCACAAAACCAGAATCTTTTCCCCCTCTTCACTCATCCAGGAACACTAACATGGCAACAAGCAAACTCAAAGTGTGCCGACATGACCAATGATGCACTCTCTTCATCTCTCTCTCTCTCTATTTTTTTGAGGTTTTTTTTTTGAAGGGGGGATTACTAATCCAACCAACGTGTCTTGAAAAGGATTTTCTAGCCAATTTGCCACAGGAGAAAAAGAGTCAGTGCTCAGATTGTTTGTGTGATGACTGGGACTGGCAGATTGTGCGATGGCATTTCAACTCATGGACATAAGAAGCCTGCCAGTTATGGGGCTGCTACACCGCAGCCAACAGCAATGCCCTTTTCAATTTCTCATCTGAAATTTTTTAATCTCCCTGAAGCACATTTTGCCGATCTTTCTCAGCAGTGGTGCCTTAAGTGGGGTATTAGTGATGGGACGATCACGTAAGATTGTGTCTACATCGCTGGTAGGCTTGTTCTTATCTCGATATCTTAATCCAAAGGAAGATTATTTGATGGTCAAAAAATACCAATAGATTTTGTATGAACTATACGATTTAAAGTACCAGTCAAAGGTCTGATGATACCAGTTCACTAACTTCAAACATATACACTCACCAATAATTTACAAATTCAAACAATACAAAAATCAGCCCTGAAATATCTACAGTACGATAACTTGTTTAAAATATTTCTTTTTATTCAAAGCACATCACTAGGCTGACATTCTCAGTGTATTTCTATCAAGATACAATGTATATCATTTTGACATTTCAAACAATGGAAAGTGATTGAAAAATGCTGTATCTTTTGAGAAGCTGCCAATTCAATGTTGAAAAGCTTACTGATCGGCTTAAACAAAGTGGTATTTATTTGTAATTAATGCAAAGTCCTGAAATACACGTAACATTTTTATTTTGCAAAGTGAACAGCCAGTTTCATCAGTAAGTCACAAACCATTTGCCAGCAGTTGGTAAGTGGTATGTCCTACATGTAATTCAAGCCTGTAGTATTAAGTAAGGACACTAACACCAAAACTACGCGCACGTTTTCAATTTGCTGTTTAAGTCAACACAGTTTGTGACTGGCAATGCATTGCCATCGAGAAAAAACACACGACCTTACACCAAACACGGAAGCAGCGCGAAGGGACTTAAACCGACGAATTATGCCTAACATGATCCAATTTGGCGTCGGGCTGAGTGCATTTAGCTGGCTACAGATTTGCGGTTCGTGCATTCTTCTCTGACCCTCCCGATCGTTGTAAAGTGCGAGAATGAGATAATTCATTTGTGCCATCCCATTCTGTAGCTGACACCTCAGCCGTTTGTTACCAGGCAGAATTTCAACGCCCGGTTATAGACGACAACGTAAGGTGAGTGGATGATCCAGTTGCCTGACGAGAACAGCTCCTGACGGCTAGGGCTTTTTTCTTCCCGCATCGGTCCTAATTGGTTTAAAAGAGTGCGCTCTTTAAGATAGGCTCGGCTCGGATGAACGACACGGTGCGTTGCAGATAGAGGCTATCGTGTGACCATCTTAATTGTTTTGTTTGCCGAGAGTGGGCAATTGCCGGAGTTTGATGGGATTAGACCATTTTACTTCGTTCTTCACTAATTCATGGGCCATGCGGGCCGATCGATAGCAACAAAGTTAAAGTACATGTGAGAAGCCCCTCCTGCAGTACACAATTTGTACTCAAGACGGATGAAATGAATCTCAAGACAAATACTCGGAACCTGCTCTTTTTTCCCCTCGAGAGGCTGCAAGCCATTCCATTCTAAAAGCCATCCACTACACTTCCAATGAGGCAAGTTATTCTATTTTAACGGGAACGCAACCGGGGAATTTGTTTGATACACAAACCAGATCCCTCTGGGTTGCCTATGGAGGGGACACGGGGGTGGGAATTGTGGCTAGCCTTTCACTAGATTTGATCCGAGGGCTTTTACTGCCATCTTGCCGCAGTAGATGGAAGAGTTTATACGTATAGCGGTGGGATGTTTGTCAAAGGATAGAGCCAAGCAAGTCGTATCAAATTCCACATAAATCACAGCCAGGAGAATTCTACTCTGATGAGCTGACTTGTCAATGATTGTTCTTGTGCTTGCTCCTGTAGCCCATTTATCATTTAATATCATCATTCCCACTTGGCCCCATGTTGCTAAATGCGCTGACACTGCATTTGACAGTATTTTCACGCCCAGCGCACAGGTGGAAAAACGTGAAGCCTAGGCGGTCCAGGCTTGTTTCACGCCCCTGGTGTGTGACACCTAGCCTGTATTCTGTGGCCCATCACCAGACTTCGTAACACAGGAATATTAATCTGTTCAATAGATTAGTCACAGATTTGCTGGTGCGAAAGAAGGGTGTTTTGTTGCACTCTGCTGGGTGGTAGTGCTGAGTGCTGCTATTTCATTCACTCACCGATTGTAATATTACAGATTGATAACTAATACATGGAACTTCTTAAAATCTTTACCAACAAGAACTCACAATAACTGTAAAACAACTTCAGGGCCAGAATGGCAGACTGAAACAACAATAATAAACCTTACATATTATCTGTCATCAAGAAAGGGATTCCATACTTTTGATATTTCAATGCACACTAATTTTCAACTTTTTGTCAGCTTTTCTGTCTACTTTACAAAGCAAATCATATGTTGATACTGAATATTCAATAAACCCCACAACTGTCATGTAGATATTTCCCACATGTATGTAAAGTTATGCATTCCATTATCAGATTTAAATGGAAGGTGAAGTTGCTGATTGCTTTGCTACCTGCAGGACTAGAAATCAGTGCTCATTACCTTTACTGTGATCCACAGTAGGAAACTTTGGGACAAACACATCAATTACTCACTTCCCCATCTTCAAGGCATATTTACTTGTTCGGATCATAGACATTTTTTCCCAGACATTTACAACGAGTGACAAACTCTCTGCATTGGTATGGCACTGAATTATCCACAAGTTAAGGTAGGCAAATGCATTATTGTGCATGGATAGGATTAGGATTTGTTTAACCTCCCTACATTAAAACAAATACTTGAAATGTACCACACATACATGTTATGCTAATTGTCACGGCATCTTATGTATGAAATATTATTGATAAATCTGATGACATCCCATGGCCCAGAGAACTGCATTACAGTGACGAATGTCCGACCATACTGCCTAACTGTGCATGAAAGAATTTCATTTGTGCCTGTTTGCATGGTTGGATTGCTTCAACTTTGTTCCTAATAACTCTGCAGTTTTGCTAGCAGTAATGCTATCACTTCTGGTTACTGGCTGACAATGACACCACGGCCTAGGTCTCTATTGGGACTTGCAGGCAGTTTGATGAGGCGGGCAAGTGGAAAATATCAGATTCTTTGGGTGTTTTCTCAAGACACAATCAGGGATAGAAAACCCCACACACTGCACTGTAGTGTCTATAATACCATTTATTCTGCTTAACTTGCCCTGGATATTAATCAAAGCAGGTTCACCGTAATCGGAGTAACTGTCAATCGTTCAGCTTGGTAATTCACACATTACGAAAACTTTTTGTCTCCCTTTTCTCTGTGAACTTTATGGGCCATTGTGCAATTTACAAGCTCTTTTGATGCAGTTGTTCACATATTTGGGCCATCGTAGGCAGTACACCCCATGCATCCAGATGCTTTAATAAAACAGTAAGTAATAAAACATGTGATGTGAGTAATAAAACAAAATAAAAAGGATTTCACAGAATCATATCTGATTTCATATGCAATCTCACTATCAGATGATTTTTTTTTTCTTAGAAACAACACAAGTTTAAACCGTCAACTGACTGATGAAAATGCCAAACATGCCTGAAAATTGATCTTATATATGATGACCAGTGACCTGGTTATTGGAAGAATTGATGTTTTCAAGAACATAAATTCCCGTCTCGGCCTACTGCCTTCCTTTCAAAGTCCCAAGTTGTTATACAATCACTTTAGACATAATGGATCAGAGATCATCCCCACTCATCACCAGTTTTTTTTATGAACTTTTATCAGTATCCAAAACATCTCTGTGCAACGTAAGTAAAACCCATATTTCAAACACGAAGTCCACTTGGATGCATAGACTACTGGTACTACATGTGAGCATGAGCTGAAAACTTGTTAAAGGGCCTATAGCTGGTTGACCACACATTTGATTTACCTGCAGGGTCTGTGATGGGAAAAGTGTTCCCTACTCCACTTTATCCAAACTGAAAGTGCGTATACACCTATTGTTCACGTGTCACTGCAAAAAGCATCTGTAAAAAAAAAGAGAAAGACACATGACTACAGAATGAGTTTGAACACTGACTGGTCTGATAAATACATGTACACACAAAAGAAAAAAACATGTTTCATAGAACCGAATACTACTGCTTTGATTTGGGTTCAAAGTACTTTTAACATGCATAACACATTCTTACTTTTCTGCTGTCTGGTCCATAAATAAAATTAAATTACCCCCACAGCTATTCTGTATGTTCCTTCATCCCTCTATCACTTTATTCTTTCACAAAGGTGGAAATACAAACCTTTGCAAAACTTTTTTTCATGCAGTATGAAGCTAGCAAACACTTGGGTTTTTAGGGTTTTTTCTGGGCTGTACTCACTTTTCAGATAATAAGCGAAATGGAAGTGGATTTTCAGGCATTGTGAAATGTGTTTGGTTGCTCCAAATAAAGTTACGGTTTTTATCCCAGTACTGTGTACCAAAGTTGTATATAAAGCTGATAGGTTTTGTCAGGGAGTTTTGATTAACTTTTCTGAAAAGATCTGATAAGTCACTTTCTACTAAAGATGATATGAATAGACGAAACCAAATAAAAGAAAAAGTTGAGTAGAGGAGTAGAATTGTGGACTAAGTCATTTAAAAGAATAAGACAGAGCAAATTCAGTTAATGTAAGCAGGATCATACAATTAATAAAAGGATCGTGTGAGGTGCGGCATGATAAGATGAGACCAGAGAGATGAGGGAAGTTAATCATGAGATGAGTAGAAATGAGACGAATGCAACTATGACTCAAGATGAGATTAGATGAGAAAAGATAAATCCAGAGTCAATGATGAGATGAGATGAGATAAAACATGAATATAACTCAAGATGCGATTAGATAAGATCAGAAGACATAAGACTGAAGAAGATAAAGTGAAACATGTCAATAATGGGATCTTAGACAGAGATTAGACACATGAAGAGTGATCATAAACAATTGATATCAACCACTAGATAGATCAGAGGAACCAAACTACTGACACATGTAACATGATCTTAGTCTATAAGTGAAGCTGTGCTATTCTATTCTAAATAAATTCATTTAAGTTATGGGCACTTTCAAGTTACTTTAATTCCCTTAACTTAGTACCACACAATATGTGACCACCCCTGACCATCTGATCCATACTTCCTGATACTATGCAACTAAATGTAAATACAACTTTATGATGCGGCATATACCTTTACAATATCCCCCAAGCAGATCCTCCAGCCCCTGCCTTAGTTATCCTCTCACAAATACGGAAGAGGTTCATTACATTCTTTAATGAGTAGGATCTCAACCTCAAACCGTACTTCTGAAAGAGCCACATCAACCACAAAACCGTTATAAATAGACAGCATGAGCTTGTATTGATTGATTGCACAGACTGAATCTGATGGCATCAATAAAGCCATACAAGACAGGTAATATCACAGGCCAAGGCAATATTAACAGACACAAACCCCTACTTTTGTCTGCTTGCCGTTTGCTGACAGACCCCAAGGGTTCATGTTTCCTATCCTATTAGTTTGTCACATGGATCCAATCGCAAAGCTAAACAAACCCAATACCACTTTCAACACTGACACAACAACAAAACACGTTTCATTTTCCTGCCTGTTCAATTGGAGTTCAACCTGCCTGGCCCAAGCACAAAACCTACTGTACTTTTGACTTTCCTCTCCATTCAAGAGAAATTGGGGCGGTGATGACGGCGGTATTTAAGTTATGTCAACATCACTCATGCTCTGTTCAATCTCTTCAACTTACGCTTTTCATGGTTTGCCCTTTTTTCAACAGCATCAAACCTTTAGATCATCTTGAGATAAAGTCATAACTTAAGATGTTGTCACATCTTAGGGTATTCCACTCTACATAGGCTTGAACTTTCTGATATTGATGGTCAACTCTGTGTTCATATCCATCTACTCATGGTATTGCAGTAGTTTGGGAAGACTGTTTATTACCTGAACACAACACACTGCCAACACTGTCACAGCCCTCTTTCTACCCTTTGCCTGGCTCTATCGGGTAGCTCTTTCATTTCAGATACATGTATGCAAGGTAGTGAAGCTTATAAATTAAGCATATTTCTTTGCTGAAAGACAATTGCACAGTTTTTAATATATTTTTAACCACAGACAATTCTCATTCTTCTATTGCAAACAGTGAGTGCTTCGTTTTTTGGGCATAAAACGTAAGGTTTGTGTTTTGCATCAATACTTACTCTAGTCGTTAGTCTCATCACTGGACAGCAGATGGCCTATTGTGACTCTTTCTCTACAGTATCCTGTTGAAAATAAACACCAGCGACACCCATGAGGAAAGAAGTCACACAATATAATCAAGAAAGACGGTAAGATTACAGGTCTTTTTGGAGTAAGCCAAGCCTACAAGCAACGGGAATCTTAGCAGTCAATGATCTCATCTCCCATGAAATGGTAGGGTAATTCTATCCATGTTAACAGTGCACAGCCCTGTGCGATGGCATACCCAGGGGAGTAGAATTAAATCGTTTACTGCCATTTCAACCTAATGAAAAGAGACAAAAAAGTTGGAATTGTACAAAAAGCGCCTTGAGCGATGTCTGTTGTTACAAGATTGATATAAGCTGGCAGACAGACAATAGATGGGAGAGGGGCTTGGCTATGTTTGGCTGGTTGGCAAACAATGCTAATCTGTCTCCTCCAATTACTGTCAGATAGCTAAAACCAAGTATTTTGCCCCTAACGCCCAATCCAGACTTTTAGGAAAATTAATCACTCTTGTCTCTCATCCAGGAACGTCCACTGGGAAATGACATTCGCCAAGCCATATTATCACAGCTACATGTACATGTATATGCTCATAAGACAAGGGCATCTTGATACCAGAGCACACACACAGCAATCTCCACAAGTTACTGGATCTGACCAGAGGGGGCCAGGAATACAGATGTGTGTATTCAGTAAGTCAATGTAGCACAAATCAGAGGTACATTGAGAACCAAGCTGAGTAGAGGATGAACAAATCACATGTTCCTCTCACCATTATCAAATGGATAAGAAACTGCCACTGAGCTGTGGAGTTGGCCTTACATCAAACTGGAATATCATTTAAAGCACTGGCTTTTGTTGAAGTTGTTATTTACCTTCATTCATTACTGGACTTGATTAATTCGAGTCCAACCTTTTTAAAGCTGATATTTAATGGTTTGAGGCTTGAATCCGCATCTGCTTCACCTAACAGTAAATTGATGATAAGTTGTTTTGAAGTCACACCAAATTTAAAGATAAAACTAGAGAGATTCGTGTGTGTTGGGTTACAAACGCCGGGTGATCGGGCCGAAAACCATTTCATAGGACATTGCCCAGTTGTGAATATTTTTTCCAGTAAAACCATTTGTTTTAGTTTGAACAAAAAAGGCATCTTTTAGGAAATGAGACATTTCAATACATTTTATGTACACGTACATATTATTTCCGGTTTGAGGAAGTCAGCAGTTGAAATGTGCAAACTGAATACTGATTGATTCAGAGAGGATACATCTTCATCATGAGGTGAAAAGAAGTTCTGAATATATGCAAATTATAATAATGTTTAAGTGTATGTTTTAACAACACCTGTCTTCCGTTTTCATGACGTCACAACATTTTGAAGCCCAAGGTCAACATTGTACTGGGTATCATTATTTTGTGGTTCAAGCATTATTAGAAACAGACCAAATGGCGGATTTAAATTTTAAAGAAAAAAGCAAACTGATTATTTTCATATTCTCCCTATCATAACTACCGGTGTGATGACGTCATGATTCTGAAACCTTGCAAAGTCACTTGCGGTTGTCCAAAGAATATCAAGTAGCAATTTTCAAAAAAATGTGCACTAACAAATTTTAAATTCAAGCAAGTTCAACTTTATTTGATGTACCGCTAGAGGGCATCCTTTCGGGTGATGACGTCATCATGCCATGTTGGGCATTATTCCTCACTCAACACTTCCATAATCCATTTGTCAAGAGTAAAATGCTTCCGTTTTATATTGAAATTATATTCAAAACACCGGAAGAAAAAGGTTTAAATGGCTTTGTACCCGGTAATCTAAAATATTGCCTCAGGAAAATGCCAAACTGATCACAATGCATAAAAGCCTACGGCTTATAAGGAATAATGCAAATGTAGGAATTAGCAGGTAAGAGAGGGCCCGAAGTGGACTAGGCTATTCACATTTTGACCTCAAATCGATTAGGATTTAGATACCCGACGACGTAATAATGACGTCACATTTTTTTCACATCATCGGACCAGGGTGCAAGTTCATAATAGGTTTTATCATCATCCCTTGAATCAGTTGGAAGAAATTAGGTTCGTTTTGACTTTGAGGCTTCTGTCTGTATTTTGAATTCACCTAAATCTGACCTTTCGGTAGACCGGAAGTAAAGGTCAAGGGACCTCACGTACAGGACAAAAACATGTTTATCAATCAATGGTCAATCAGCTTGCAAAGTATGAAGATGATTTGTCACTTTTTTGGATTAGTTGTTATTAATACGTATCTTTTTGATTGTTATTGATAAGACACAAATTTCATTATGAACTATACTGTAAAAGTAAACAAATCCCCTCCCTGCTTAACAAACCTTCCAATGACTACTACCTGTACAGACCCTTACATGAACTCTGATGAGAACATCTCAGTGAGAAATATGACTACCAACAGTGCAGAAATTAATCATCAAACGTGTGCAACAAACGCAGACTAGGACCTATTGTACTTGCTGACAATGATGTGTCAGTATGCTGTAACAATAGCTCAATTGTTTGAAGACAATGGCTACCCTTTATTGAAGGCAGACGACGACAAAATCGTCTGCACGATCCCCATGGCAATTACGTCCGTGAATAAAGCATCACATAACTGAAGTAGTGTTCAGTCAATAAGTGTTGCCATCGAAACGTCTGCAAGTTATAACGTCTCCAGGTTCTTCATTGTCCTCCATCAAGTGTTCAATAACTGCAATCTATTCCATTTGAGGTGAGGCTACGGATGAAAGGAGTCATGAATTGATGAAAACGACAACAAAAGAAAGTAAATTAAAAACCCATTCTATACTAGGAGCAATTACTGAAGGACTGACCGCACTTATACAACTCTGAAGCTATAAGCCAATGGTTATGTACATGTATTTGTGAAATAGTCAGGGGGCTTGTGGTCCAAAATCAACTCGTAAATGCAATTTCGGGTACAATATGAGTCTAGCCTTTGTGATCTACTTTTTTTGTAATGATTTTATTTTTATTTTTTTGGCTGGAGTTGTATTTCTCTTTATGTTTTTGCTTGTTTTGTAACAATCATCATCAATTTTGTTCACATTTGCGGTTGTTACCTCATTTAAAGTTCAATGTGTCCCCCCCCTTTTCTGTTGCTGTATTAATCAGCAATGTCTTGTCTTATCATGTTTTTAATAGTAATGACAATAATTAATTTCTTAAGTCATCATTTGTACCTTTTAATTTACAATTTTGATGTATTGATTGAATGTTTAATACTTTTTACCTAAAATACCTGTTGTAAATTGGAATGTTTTCACCCTGTGGGCTGCCTTTAATTCAAAAAAATGAACCATACTATATTTATCCCAAAAGTAACCTTTATTATCAAAAAGCAATTGCTTGGATAAAAGATTCTACTGGTACTAAACACCCCGTGAAGTTCTAGAATAAAGAGTGCTATTTACAAACTAGTGTTTCGTGATCATATGGTTGTAAATGCTTTTTCACTGTTTTCTCAAAAAGTCCACTGAGCTGAAACTTTAACAGGTTAGGGTTTGCAACATTCTTCTTTGGATTTTAGGTCAGATTGTTGGGTTTGGACTTGTGCTGATGTGCCCCTATTTTAGAAAAACAGGTCTATGACCTACCTTAAAAGGGGAACAATATAAGTTGAATTGACATGTAGTTGTTCAATTTGTCACCATTCACCAATATTGAATGAGATCACACCAAGATTTTGCGGGAAAAAACACACTTTCTTTAAATGTGACCCCACCCTGAAAAGAGGCAAAATTCTTAACTATTTGCTCATGATGTTATAATTGGGCCGGCTCTTAAAACACCACATAAAAAAATGCCATTATCAAAATTGTTTTGGGGCACTACCCCCACCCCCCCCACCACACTTTTGATTACCATGGCCCTGTCCTGAAAGGGGTTTGAGAGTTGAAAGATTGTACTCAAAGATGCATATGGGCCACCACAAGCCCACTGACTAAATTAAAACATAACCATGATTAATATGAGGATTTAAGAACTTTCATATATTTTAATAGCAAGATGGCTGTCTTCCTAAAAACACAGTCTGTAATATTCACTGTATCCACAAAACCTGATTAATGTGTATAGCCAACAACTGTCAATCACCTCCATTCAACTCTTAAACCTTACATTATTTGATCAATCGGCACAATACAAGAATGAAGCACCCCCTCTATAAATTGCACAGTTCAAAGCATGGTGCATGGTGAATTCAAAGTCAAACCTGACTTAGACCAACATAAATTCCACATCCAAGACATTGTAGAGGGTAGGATTGAAGGATGTTGTCTTGTGAACAGTGGGGATAAATACATGAGCATTCACTTGAAATTTAAAAGGGGGGTATTTAGGCATGTGGATAGCTAGTTTTTGGTTCAGCCAATATGCACATTACCATGTCCAGAACAGAGGGCTCTCTGTCCAAATATCAAAACACATAATTCACAAGGAGTTGCTGCTGCAGTGTCTTGCAGTTGTCACACTGTATTACACCCACCAAAAGAACCCTCTGGATAACATAAGAAAATATAAAACAAATTTCTGGTCAAAGGAGGACTACTCATCACTAAAAAATATCCAAGCTTTTTTTGGTAAAATGCTTGAGGCTGCAGCTCATGGTAGAGGACAGCAAAATGGTATGGAACTTAACCAAAGTGCTTCTTGTGCAATTATAAGGCTGCACGTTAACTGGTGTTCCCTCATTAGATGGAAATTCAACATCCCCTTTAACGTGGTGACACACCAAATCAACTGGAATTTTGCCAAGGGTTTCTAACCACTGCTTTCTCCCGGATAGTGATGTCATAACAACCACAGCAAGTACTGTATTGGTTCATCATCAACTTCACTCAAATTCTGAGACAAACATAAAATACAAGGGAAACTGAATGTATGGATATGACTTTGTGGCAATGGGTGGATAGTGGTTCCTCAGTGATCCAGTAACACTACGGTGGGTGACCTGTCATTTCAAAAAGAATACTGTTAGCCTTTTTGAAATATGCTGACCACAACAGGAGGGTGCTATGGGCTTGGGTCTGTTTACCCAAATTAGACCCACTCCAAATTGCATCCTCGTACTGTGGCAAAAAAATATTTCAAAAAGACTAATGGCTTACATTATGATGCTAATTTGGCAATGTCAGTGGGACTCATGTGATATTAAGAGCATAAATATCTGTAAACATTTTACTCACACAATACACTGTACAGACTTGAATGGTTTTATGATACTAAACACTGATTATTGAGGCTTCTATTATGCCTGCATGTCCTTGGGCAGTGTACTATGACTTACCCAACCAGGAGGAGGAAATGGATAGGTCTGTGGGCTGAGGTTGGCAATGTAAGACAAGGTGTGGGTGAGGGCTGGGGTTGGAGCTGTAAGTGCAGGTGGGGCTGTGGGCAGGGTGTGGCTGTGGGCTGGCGTTGGGGCTGTAAGCCAGGGTGGAGCTGTGGGAGGGGTATGGCTCAGGGGCCTTGAGCCATGGTGGGGGTGTGGGAGGGGGTGTGGATATGGCCTTGGGTTTGGGATGTGAGGCGGGGAGGGGCTGTTGAAGGGGGTCTGGACTGTGAACTAGGTTGGTTGGGCTGAATTTGGGTGAGGGCTAAAGAAGAGGCTTTAAGCTGGGATGGGGGTAGTGGGATGGGGGTAGTGGGATGGGGTTAGGGGCTATGAGCCTTGGTAAGGTGAGAGTCAGGGCTATTGATGACTTTGCCTGAAGTTCTATGAAAGTCACTGCCATGGAATTAAGTCTGTTAACAGCTACAATGTCAGGAGTTTATGCTGATAGCTTTTAACACATATACCATGAAAAGGTAGCATCTCTGGAAGTATATTTTACTTGTAACCTTCTTGGATGACAATGTGGCACTCGGATTGCAAGGCCAGGATAAGCACATCTGAAACTGGGAATTCTCGGCAGCTCATGAACTTGTACAATATGTTTTCTTTTTACAAGTAGTTCATTGGCATTTGTTTCTCTTAAATGCCACAGAATTGATTCCTCTCTAGGATAAACGCTGAATGGAAGACCACAGAAGAGCACTTTGCACAGCTAGAAATCCGTCCTTGATCTATCAAGGCAGGTTGCACTGTCCAGTACA
The DNA here is from genome assembly GCA_029964075.1 of Patiria pectinifera. Classification (NCBI taxonomy): domain Eukaryota; kingdom Metazoa; phylum Echinodermata; class Asteroidea; order Valvatida; family Asterinidae; genus Patiria; species Patiria pectinifera. Next base: position 7,971,789 of record CM057144.1, read on the forward strand.
GCCACTTATTTGGGTTCTAATGTAATAACTTAGCAACTTATACTTCACTACTATGTGAACGATCCTTATCTTTAAAAAAAAAAAATATTAAACTTACTAAATGGAACACAGTGACTGAGCTGTCTGTTAAGCCTGACAGAAAGGTCTGGTCAGTTTCAGAATCGGAATTCTTAACAACTTCCCCTCCCCAGAAATGGTTGCTAAACATGAAGAGATGAAAGAGTGTATGACATTCAGGCAGAACACACCATCAATTATAAGTTGTTAGCAACATTGCAACAAGATGTACCGAGTATCAATTGCAAAACTAATTGTAAAATTGAGCCTTCCATGATGAGAAGGGAAATCGCTGTCGGCGTCCAGTCAGTCCATGTTTTTCTCAGTTGTACACAAGCACACAATGGCTGTCACAAAAGATGGATTGGCCCACAAAGATATTTCCGTTTGCGAACAAAGCAGTTGTGTCTCTGCCCTAGTGTGATAATACCCTTGCGTGTGATATGCTTCAATGTGTACGACGCAAACAACTTTTGTGCCATTGAAGGTAATTATAATAGCATTTTATGGCCCATTCAAACATCTACTTTTTCAAAAGAGTTCCGTAAAAAAAGGCCTTGACTGTTTGGGGTGAACACTGAAGTTGCCTGCCAACTAAAGAATAGAGTGATGCCTTAATATTGTTCCCCTAGGTTGCCCAATTCAGAATGAATACATATTATTACTATTGCCTAAAAATGGCAAATTTGCACTACCTATAGATGGAAATAAATGGGACGTAAAAACCAGACAAAACTTGAAGCTTGTTTTCTCTGAGGGGGGAACCCCTCGGGCAATTGGTACAGGCAGGTGCAACAAGTTCAACCTTTCCTCTATAAAAATACAGAAACTTTGTTATTTCCATGAGCAGTGGTCCTTGACTGAAAAAGTCAAAATCTTTAACTTGCTAAATATCTAATCGCCAACAGACTGCGACAGGCATGTATTGTCCATAAATCGATTCAAAGAGAACTTTATTCCTTTGCATTCATTTCCGAGTGAAACAGAATTGCTGACTCAGGCAAGCCTGCCAAACAATGTTTTGTTCTAATGAATAGAAGAAAAATTGTCTGTGGGGTGTGCCATTGTCCACCTAAACAGAAAGCAAGTTAGCTGTAAACAGATTAAACCTTTTCCGGCCTAAGCTATGCTTTTGTTGCTGTCATAATAGCCATGGTGCTAAAAAAAATCAGCAGTTTGAATGAAATTTGTTCTGAAAGAATGTGTTTATCTGTAAAGATTTGTCAACCATGAAAAATAAAAGTACTTATATCAACAATTTACTTCCATTTTTTTACTTTAATAAGAGGTACATTAAATAATTTACATGTTGAGTATACTTTCTCATTCTGCATTCTCAAATGTACCCCTAATGTATTCCTTTTCAAAATTCAACAAAGAATTTTCAAAACAAATGAAAATCAAAGTTAGTTAATAGCTTGATATTTTTTTCTTATTTTTGGCCAAGCTAGCTAGCTTTGTTGCATGCTAGCTTACTTTGTTGCCCGACTGCCATTTTACTTGTTAGCTTCGGCGTGTATGTTGGTTGCTTGCCTGCTTGCTTGTCTGCCTGTTCGTATGCCTGCTTGCTGGTCCTACATGTTGACACATTTTAATGTTTAGTTGCAATATTGCTGTTTAGTTGGATGGCTTACACACTGGCGTAGCACGGTAATTTTGATTGGGGGTAAAAGTTTTTTAAAAGGCCACTTGCACAGACCCGCGGTAAAATGTAAGCATGTTTTTTCCCCCGGACACTATGGGGCTATTAAGGGCGATACGTGCGTCAAATTAAAAAAAAAAAAGGCACCCGAACGGCTCCTGGCACAAAAGGGCACCATTTGTTTTTAAAAAAGGGCACTTGTTCAGAGAAACAGGGTACTTCATAACAAAAGAGGGCACTCCTACACAAATATTGGGGGGGGGGGAGCGCAGGTGACAAAAGGGCATTCCAATGGAAAAGGGCAGTCTTTAGAAAAAATTGGGGGGTAAATACATTGTCTGCATCCTCCTTTCTTGATTGCGCTTACTTCTTTCTTTTTCTTATGCCAATAAACACCTCTGGGTTTTTTTATTATTATATCAACAAACATCTTCCAAGTTGTACTTTCCAAATGTAAATCCTCACATCTTATTGATCTTGTTTATTGGTTAATCTTGAAAGAAGGAATACCATTTTTTGATTGAAAATTTAATAGTAACGGGTACAAGACACTTCATGTGTAAGAAACTAACATCCTACATTTTTCTTGGCAATCCACAGGTTTAGTGTTCATTTCATTTCTGGAGATTGTGAATGATGTCAAAAGTGTGTGGGTGTCAAGAAACGGATAACACGCGACAGCAAAACAACTGCCCTGCCTATTTTATACAAAACAATATTGTGATGGTGAAAAAAACAAGCACACCGAAAGGCTGGACCAATGGAGCTCTTTTGTTAGCCTAGGGGCTGGTGAATGCCTGGCTGAACACGCTACTTGTTGATGTTTTCAGCACCAATTGTACCTGAACAATACCAGGCAAGTCAAGCATAGAAGTGCAACACCATAGACAGACAATGGCAGTCCTACTGTGGGGGCTGGTTACTGGTGTCAACTACATGTACTACACACTGCCTCCAATTATTTAGACCAACGTGGAGGCCATACATGTTTGTGCACATCACTAATTGTTCTGCTCAGATTGCCATGTCTTAGATGGAGAATGCTTGTATTTAGAGTCGTTTAACCAACAACGAAGCAGATAACTTATCTAAAAGGGCTTCATATCAGATACTGACGCAATTACACATAAATAATCATTCATGGAATTTGCGTTGGGGTGATGAAAATTCAATTTTGGGTTTTTCCCCTACACCGACCTATTTTATAAATACTGTACACTCACTGTCTTCCTGAGAGATTGTGAGAAAAAAATCACAAACTACTCGGGTGGGACTCGAACCCTAGACGTCCTTCTTACAAGTGCAGACGTCTTACCACTTGACCATCGAGCTTGCCCGGGTCAGCTGGCTGGTTCAAATCTGATGTAGCAGCGGGCAATGCAATGAAACTATAAGATGGAATTTGCATTGGGGTGATGTAAATTCAATATTAGGGTTTTGCCCTTCACCGACACATTTTTGTTTTATGAAATTTACTTCGCTTTTAGCTCCATGTTCACTGACTTGCATGCAGCTAGGTCAAATACAGTAAACTGTATTGTGTTCATTACCATCACATATACACTGACAATTCAAATGATTAAATAAGAGGTCTGAGTACCCAGTTGCAAATGTAGTTGATCCAACTGTAGTTACAATTGTGAACTCCAAAAAAAAAGGTATTGCAAATCCAAACGGATTGTTGGGATTACCACTGATTCTTGATTACTAAACCATCAGCTGTTTTATCATGTCACTGTCACATCTATTGCCCTCCATTGATTCCCAGGTCCATCCCTGAACCATTAAGGTGTAACAAGCTTGAGCATCTCCCACCCCAACATACACACAACGGCAAGTAGGCTTCAAGTTGCATTTAACAGGAAATAACAACATGTGTGTGGTGCTGGTCCATGGATCATGTGTGTTCCGGCCCGATTAAAGCAATGTACCCAGTTTGCTATGTGGAACAGCTTGCTAATCTAAATGATTCACAGTTCATAAGCATGATCACTATTTCACAGATGAATACCGATGCAATTGGTAATCATTGATCCCTAGCTGTGGAAATAAAAGCACTGTTCAATCATGATGGTATAATGATGCAATGGCCTGAACACAGTTAAACCTTTGCTTGATAACTTTTGCTCTGTGCTTTACAACGTATGGCCAATGAGTATGTTCAGCGAAAGATTCAATGTGCAATAAGCTAAAGATTCAATGTGCTGTTACCTTTTATTTTTTAAAGGAGCACTTTTGTCTTGCTTACAACAACAACAATAATTGGAAAGATTTTGTCTAATTTTCGTGTCAAATAATCTTGGGAACTCAAAAACTGAAGCATCAGAGCGCCAGTCTTTTACTTCAAGTGCACATACTCTCATTAGCATGGGACCTTGCTTCCCACAGTGAAGTATCACTTGCATGGTATACATAATATGAGCGTTACTCAGACGTTGATGTTAATTCAATGGCTTCACAATCAGGGTTTTTCAACAGTTCTCAGTAAATGGAGGACATTATGTCCCTCAAAATATGGTTAGGAATCCAAAACAATTTTTGGCAATTTCTGGACTAAATACTTTTTAATTCTGATATCTGACTGATATTTTTTGAAACTGAAATAATGTCAACAGCTATTCATAGGCTCGAAAGAAAGAAAGTTTAAACATTACATATATAGGCCTGTGAATCACCGCTCACACTGTTATAACACACACAAGGTCTGGAAAACAGTCAATACGAGAAGTGGAGAAATATTTGCACAATCATATCAAAAAACACTCAGTAGGCCCTCAAGGAAACAAATTGATAGTCATCTTTAATCATCGTCATGGTGATGATGATGCTTTATACAATCAGCAGTTCATCCCCAATTGTCTTTCCCCCTCTGGCTATCAGTGATGTGCAGGGCGATGAGGCAACCGTCTTAGGGATAGCCGGTCTTTTGTCAAGAAGACTTGATCCAATTTACACCCTCTGATTCATCTGTTTTGGTATGTGGGCTTAAGAATCAATGGCAGCATTTCTGACTGCTCTTTTGAGTTTATAAAAGGATGCAATAACATGATGAAAGAAGACATGTTTTAGTTGGAGAATGAAGGAGAAAAAAGAGCGCAAACTAACCTGAGGTTTGTTGTCACATCAAACATAAAAATACCTTCAAAAGCAGTTTTATCCCCATCTTTGATGACACAAAATGTAAAACATTACGTTTGTTTACAACACAGGGACAGCAAGGAATTGCAGGGAAACAATAGCATGCACACAATGCATATTTTGCATTTGATACATGACTGCAATGACATGCGGCAGACCAACACTGAACGTATGTTTGGTTATTCCTCTATGCAATTTATTTAAAAGCAAGAACATTTCTAAAAGTTGATTTATTTAATTGCCAATTTAAGCAAATTTAAGAATTGTGTGACAATGTAACTTGTTGCTGGACTTCAAGAAATCTACAGTGTCTATATGAGTGATTTAGGCTGAATTACTATTTTATGCAGTCTTATATAAAACATGAAATACTGTGTTGTTGTTCAGTTGTAATTAGTGCAAGAAGTGAATGTGCTAGTTATGTAAGTATTCATGACTGATACATTCATCACCCCTGCTTCATACAACCAACACAGTTACCAGTAGATCAAACCTACACACAATTCGAAATGTATGTGTACTTCAGAGGCTTGCCCATGTCTATGTGGACACGCCCCCCCGCCCCCCCCCCCCCATTTCAATGCAGACGTGCATACCAACATCTGAAGCATTGGACAGCAGGATTATAAATGGATAGTGGTGTCAAAATCAACAGTTCCAGTCTTTGTCAAAATGAATTATTAAATTATCCTGTTAATTATTTCTAAAACATAGCAAACACTACAGTTTTCCAGAAACTTGCATCTAAACTCAGATTACATATGAAACTGACTACGGAACATGAATCTGAACAAAGCTCCATCTGTGAGGACAACACAAACCTTACCACCAAGTTGTGAAACCTTCACTACAAAAACCACTGCTGATGGATCGGCAGAACTTTCTACTAAATAGAGCAGGAAAAAGGTCAAGCATAGTGAAAAGGCTGGAAAACATGTGTGATTATCCTCAATAAACACAATGTACCCTTATCACCTAGCGATGACAAATGCAAGTGTTCTCACAAAGACGATAAACCGGGTACAGCCGTAGGCAGCCAACGACAAACAAAATCAGCCCACAGTGAAATGGACTAGCTAATGTCTAGGGTTAAACCAGCAAGAAGAATGGAATCCAAATACACAGCTTTGGCCACATAAACAGATGGAAAGACTTAGACCCTGGCCAAGTTAAGTTTCCCAAACGCGGTACGAAGAAAGGACAGTTAAAGACACTCCAAAGACCGCGGGGTGCGACATAGGGGCAGTTTGGGGGAGCAATGACTTACACCCTACGGAGGCCCAAGAGGGTGTAATACACATCCATGCTGGGGCGGTCTACCTAAAGCTACAACGTACCTTTTCATTTTACCCAACCAGACATTCTGTTGTGATGGCGTCATTGCTCACCCAATTGATGAGAAGATTGCTGAAAGTGCCCCCCCCCCCTTCCCTTCCCTTCCCTTCCCTTGATGGGTGAATGCGTAGGGCCATAACTTGCCAGGGGGTATGTTCTACCATCTGGTAAACCTATGCTAGAGTATAGTAAGCATGCTTGGGTGAAGGGACAGAATAAGCAAGCTTATACAACTCACAGGGGGCGGTTGGCCAGTTATGGTGTCTCCAGATGTGCAATTGGACCGTTCACAATGGATGACACTTTGGTCACAATGACAAGTTGTATGGGAACCATCCAGTGAGTTCTGAGGTCTTGAGACAGAACACGACGTACTTGAATTACAAATTGTATATTCTTAAAAAATGCATGAAACACCTCCGGCAACCACCGCTGGGGCTATGTTGTTCTCCTACACAATGTAAATTATTGTGAAGTGATGCATTTACAACACTACCTCTGGTACACAGAGTTAGAACGAGATGAGGTATTCGTTATGTTATTTATTAGGCAGTTTTTTGGATACCAGCATCAAACACAATGGAAAATGGAAAAAATGCCTCCGGAATTTGGGAGATATCTCAATGTCTCCGTAAAAAAATTGGTTTGGAAACAATTAGAGTTTGCCATGAGATTAGCATACATGTACAGACCAACCCAGGTACAGAGTACCTGTACATTGATCTGAACAATAGCTAGCACAATGCTTCCACCATTACTGGGGAGCAACTTGAGCATACACTGACTACAAAGGTCAAATGCCTGGCAACATGCATGGAACATGGTCAAGCAATTTTAGGGTCACAAATGCAAACTAGCCTGTTTCATATAGCACTAAGTGTTATCAAAGATTCAGGTGTATGTATAGCATTCTGATATGATTCATTAGGCTGGCTGAATACTGGCAATGTTCACTTTGGAATCTGCTGGCTACATGACAGCAGTTCACATTGCAAATGTTCCCTCACATCTCTCCCAGTCAGCCCGATCTCTGGTAGTCATTAGCACAATACAAATGGATGACTGCAAACAAATTTGGTGTCATCGGTCACCATGGGGCTCATTGACAACGCTGCTCTCATCCTCAGGCAAAATTTCCCCCAAATGATAATAGGCCACCTTTGACCCTACCTCTTGACCTCTGACATGAGAAGAATCGGTCTGGGTAGTCCCTGTCAGGCATGGTGTGACTCTTGGGGGTAATGACCTCCCTGTTGGAATGCCGCATTCTGGAAACAAGTAGAAAATATGAGCTAGTTGGAATGGTGACTCAAAATCGATGCATTCGACATAGATTTTTTAATTTTAGAAATGTTTTGAACTTTTAAAATTTTAGAAAGGTTTTAAATCTCTTAAACAGCGTACAAACAAATGTTTGTCAAAATTTGAAAATAGGACACCACGTTTAAATTTGATTATGGAAAAATAGTATGGTGAAGTGTGTAATTTTGACAAACATATACATATCACGAACACAAGTTTGTACATTTATCAACCAAAGTAAGGTATGATTGTAAGCCATGGTATAACATCTCAAAAGGTCAACTAAAAAATAAAAAAAAAAACGCATCACAGAAAAGAAAAATGGTTTTTGGAACTGTTCAAGATGCATGTTGAAGCAACATAATGAAACGCGTAACACTTCAGATTTTCCATCAATAGACTGGTTGATCCTTGCTGCATATATGTTCTAGCCATGCATGTCATATGCAAGTGCACTCATGTTGGACTGTTGTTGGACATTCATCATGACTGTGATTGGTTAAAGCATCCTACAGTGCAGGGTTTAACTGATTAGACTAGTATCCTATGGTATGCAAGTCACCATGGGCACTCTTAATATGAAGACAATAGCTGAGAAACCTAGAGATGAACTGAACAGATTTCTACTGTATATATTTTCTTTGAAGCAACAGACATGTTTTTGTGTGTTCGTTTTTAAGCCACAGACATTGTAAGATTCAGGTAAAAAAACAACCTACTTCAGTATAATATAAAAGTGTAAGGCTCCTTATCATTCCGTTTTTACAGTGGTTTAAAATGATTGGGAGAGGCAAGGACTTCTACATGTAGATGAGTCTGGGTTAATAAACCTATCTATCTCCATTCATTTCTATTTGTTAAATGCGGAATCAGTCATCAGGGAGCAGCCATCACGGAATAATTTCAAAGTCGGTCATTTTGACCTATTGCATGCCGACAATCCTGGAATTGTCTGGATTAGAATGGGGGGAGAGTAATTCATCATCTAAGAACACAGGAGCGTATCTAGTGGCCATGTGGTATCAATCATTACCCCCATAGTGTCTTCTCTCTCAGAAGGAGGGCCATCATCATTCAACCAGGCCTCATACTGCTCCAAAATCTATCCATCTTGTTTCCCTTCAGACTTTTCAAAGCTTACTCTAGAGATACGTCTGCTCAAAGTCTAAAGCACTGCTGTGCAAACCAACAGCTAGCTGACTGATCCCATATTCTTTTGCATATCACCACAAACATTTTACCACCACAAAGCAACAGCCATGGGATTTTCTCATGCTTGAAGGGCTTTTGCCTTACTTGGTACACTCTTTTCAACTTACCAAGAAATCATCTGAACAAATCATTTTATGGTGTACCAAATGTCACAGGTTCAAATACCACTCTAGTAGTCACCGTATTACAAGTGAACCTAGTTAGTTTCCTTCCTATGACAAAAGCTGCATATTCTGATGTAAAAATACTAAAAAGTGTCTTTATGCAAAACAATGTATCGGTTAACAAATTCTCTTTATATCTTTCAATAATTGGCTTTCACATTTACAGACTAACTTTCAGGATGTGACATAGCCATGTACAAATACTCCAAGGATATTGTAAATAGCCTGTTTTTGCTAAATTGAGGTGTCTTTTCGTTATGTAGTGAGGAGTTCAACTGTGTTTTTCCATAAAGTTTAATCTTCTAATCTCTGAAACATCCAAAAGTTGACAGAGACCAAGTTGAACAGTTTTTGTACTTTACACAGCAGTTTTATATTTATAGACAATCCGAAAGCTCCACTTAACACACTCGGGTTGGAAGGATTAATCAATCAAAATTGAGGGGGTTTTCCACTTTCAGAGGTACGATATGTCTCTGATAATATTGTGCTGTGCTGCCCCAATGTTTAACAGTTTTCTATAATAACCATTTCTGAAAAAAGGTTATCCTCATAATTTTCTTGTTGCTAGACTATATTCAATAGTGGTAGTGCCTAATCAAGATGGAGCATCTTAGTGACTGTGTGTCCCACTAGACTACTTACACAAACCCCTTGACATCTCAAGCTAATACATCCCAAGACTCCTAGTCGCCACAATAGATAGGATGGGTAGATAAAGATGTCATCCTCATCCCTCGTAAGCCTGTTTTGTCAATGAGCTTGGTGTGATCCATCAACCGTCTCCAATCCTCTTTGTCTGCACCTGCTGAGAAATTTGCACATTGCGGTGATCAGTCAATGGTATCACAGTCAAAAGCAGGACAAAAAACAACAAACAAACAAACAAAAGCAGTGCTGGTGACAACATTGGGCCTGTCGCCAGTAAAACTGGTGGGTGGGGGAAATTTGGGCTTAGGGGTAGGTGAAGATGTGGATCAGTGGTCAGGATGAAAGGCACATTATGAACAGAAAGACAGCTCGGAAAGTAATCTGTAAATTGAATTGCCTGCTTGGTGGTCGTAGTATGGAGTAAAAGCCAGTCCTTCACACTTGTCTGGTTGCTTTAGTATAATCAGACCACTCTACCAGTGCTAGCTATAGTCCTGAAGATAAACGATGCTGAACTAAACCTACAGATTGATGGACCTCATTTTCTGTCATCAGTACAGTATGGTTCACCAAGCATTGACATTGACATTTGTATATTGCGACACAGCATATTTTTTAACAAAAATGATCTACAATGATAATCCCTCAAATGTTCAGATAGTTTGATTCCTTTGATGCAGCACCATTTACCTGCAGGACCAGGGTTTCTAGTCAGGTTGGCAAAGTTTTCCACTGGAAAAAATATGTCAAACCCTGCATCAGGGTTCCTGCGCCTTCTGGACAATAAATTCCATGATTTTCCATGACTTTTCTATGGCCAAATTAAAAAAAAATCCATGACCTAGTTCATCACTTTAAAACTTGTAGCGTGAAAAGTGCTTAACAGAAAGAAATGGATAAATTTCAAATTGTTGGGTATAAAAAACATATTTCCGATGCTAAGTTATGAATATACAAAGTTTAAAATTAATTTAATTGGGTTCGCGTAAAACTTCATGACTTTACCATGACTTTTGTCATTTTTAAAAATTTCTAAGACTTTTCCAGACCTGGAAATTTAAAATTGAATTGCATGACCTTTCCTTGTTTTTTACAGGCCACGGAAACCCTGCTGCTTGATTGTGCTGGCTTTAAACTCTGACTTCTGTTGACTTCAGTTGACTTCTGTTGCCATCACACCCAGCCTGATGATGTATTCCCACAATCCTATGTTCTGTCAGAGGTCATTTACTTATACATGTACATGATTTGATGCATGAATGAAACCTCTCTGTAAACTTTGTCTAAAACAAACCGCATTTCTTCTATGAAAACAAGGTAATCAGGATGAAAACTGTACATAATTTAATTAGGAACTTCTCAATTAGCAATAGTTTGGGGATCATTGGAGAATTTATTTTCCACTCAAACTGTCCTGGCCCTGTTTGAAGGGAGTCCAGTGTGCTCATGGCATCTGGATTTGGAAATGTTGTCAGAAAGTCTGTATCTTTACAATTTTTAACTGGCAAAATGACATGGTAACAGAAAACCTGTCATGATGCCTCTGATCTAGGTTCAAAACATCAGGCCATCTAACTTTGTTTGATTTGTATGTTTAAGGTCAATCCAGTCAGTATGCAGCAGTTCAATTCATTTTTCAACATTTAGCTGGAATGAAATGATCCAATCATCACAGACACCCTCTCCACAAAATGAAGATTATTTGTTTATAATATGGAAATCATCAACCACAAGGCTAAAAAAAACACTCAGTTTTTTTACAGGAAAAAAAGAGAGAAATAAGCAAAGCAAACCTATTCTCAACTGCACATTGTTTGAATTGGACCTTGAAGGGATAGGAAACAGCAGGAGCCGGAGATAGACAGCCAAGAATGTTGAGATGCTGTTATGGCATAACAGGTAAAATGTATTTATCCCAGCCTAGGTAACAGGAAATATCCAAACCAAGCAATCAGATAGTCAATGGGAGACTTTTGAGACGTTGGTGGCAGTAAACCCACCGGTCCTTTTTCCATTGTTTGCATCATATTCAGCACGCGCACTTGAGCTTAAACATGACGCAAACAATTGAAAAGGACCCGTGTCTTTGCTGCCACCGTCTCAAAAGTCTCCCATTGCCTGCAGTTGATAACCTTCCACTAAACTGGTTTTGGAAAGACTGAGTTTTGGAAACACATGTAGGCCTAGTAATGCAGAGACTGACAATTTCCAGTGTCAGTGACAAATTGAAGGAAATACTACTTTAACATTTCTGAAACAATGGTCAATATGTTATACTCGAAACTTGTCAACAAAATTGAGTGCTGGATACAATGTATGAATAAACTATGTGAAGGTGGGAGGTTGTGAACAAAACCACTAGGCAAACGACATGTACATGCGACCGACATGCTGTGCCTGCCTTTTAAATCTACACAGTCATCAATACAAAAACATGCATGTCAATCTGTAATAACAATTTAGATATGGTAATCAGATATAATAAAATGTGCCCCCTAACAAACCCCAACACAAGGAACCTCTTAAGCCTAGGACTGGTATGATCAGTGGCCCAGTGGGTCATGCAACCACTCCCCCCATGGTGAACCCTAGCCCCAGGATTCAAGTCTAATAATGTCCCTTCATCAACAGTCCAGCGGCTGCTGTGTGACTCAAGATGGATGATGTCTTTTCCACAAGGAGTGGGGTATGGCCCTCAGGCCATGCAATCTGATAGCTTGCACCAAAATATCCAGTGGACTTCAAGCTGAAATTGTTTCATTTTCTCCTTTACACAATTACGTACAAACACTGTTTGGATTGCATGAAATCTGATACTTTGAGTTTTGTCAAACAACACATAATGGGTGAGATGCCAATAATATTTGCCAAAAATGGTTTCCTGGATGAACATCTCCACAACAACTCCACCTTGCAGAGTTGTATAAGGCCACAATCCATGGATGGCTCCTCTAAACGTTGGTCAATTCAGTCAATTGCTACATGACTGCATTCACTACATTCACAAAAAAGAAACCTTGATTTGATTTGATTCTCTATTTAACTTGATATGGAACCCTTAGTATACAGCAAACCCCTTTCATTTCCACATTCAATAATAAGAACCCCATGAAAAAAAAGTATATCTTAATACACATTGAGCTATACCAGTGTACAATAGTCACAGATCACTTGCAGTACATACACATGTAACACTCCTGGGCAACACTTGACTGGCTGAGGCTGATTCATTTGACAGAACGTGAAATGTCTCAAGCCTTCAAATCAAAGAAAGACCATAGCCAATTTATATCATTCAAGTTGGTGTAGCCTGTCTGCACTATATGATGTATTCATTCATCACCACAAAAAAAAATAGTGGGAAAACTAATTCCAGTATGTATGTACACAAGAAAAGAATGGAGCTATATACTGGGTAGTCTGGGCACTGAGAGTACAATGCCCTTTCATTCTGTATTCTAAAATGAAAAAAACCAAGCCAGGTAACCAGTATTTACTGGAGCAATAAATTCAACACCACAGCTTTCATTTTTACTAAGGTGTTTACACCTTTTTAGGGCACAGCTCCGCCACGTTGTCCCGTCTCCATTCCACAATTTTCTTGACCCCATGGCTGCGTTTATAAGAGTGTTTGATGATTAAATGTAACTAAAATTATCAGTAATAGAGGAAGCATGTTTTTGATGAAGATACAGATGTTGGATGGACACATGAAGATAGATACAAGTAGACAATTTAGACATGCATTACACGTACATGTATGTGTGTCTTTCCTTTTCCTTCATTCTGACTCCTAACAGACCAAGCTCATGTAGATGAGACTAAGTTCGGAGCCTGATAGCCTCATCAGGCGTCTTTGCTTACAATCTCCATGAATGATGCTGCCAGTGACCCTTGCAAACCTTCCACTGGGATAAATTGTTCAATAACAGCCATCAAAATGAAACAAATATCTGACGCATGCTGGTGGCTTCTTGATGGATGCTAGAATATCCTGAAGGCATACAGACATGTTTAACATTCAGCTGCTACCAAATCCCGGTCAACTGTCAGCCAAACAAAATGTACTTTAAACTCAGATGGTGTTTAACAAAATACTAACAAACATTAACGGTAGGTCTGAAATACATGTACATGTATTTATATTCCCAATTATGGTCAACACTCTTATTTTAAATTCTAGTGATAAAACAAAACAAACATTATCTGATTTGAAATGGCTAGAGAAACAAGTACTGATAAAAGAACAATTAATGGGCAGGGGAAAACGTAAAGTTTTGTTTTACAGAAATGTTTAGGCCAGATCAAAAAGTTTCTTAAACAAAATTAAGTAAGCATGAGCATACATTGCTGAAGTTGAACATACCAATTGTTTAAAGTAGCTATAATGTGTGTCAATATCATAATTGTAATCAAAGTCTTTGTTAATTGGAGAGTGCCAGGAGATAGTTATAACATCAATGTCATTTCGAGAGGAACATAAGCAACCACCAGGGACATTATTTAACATTTAAACACACATGAATGCCATCATAAAAATGATCACAGACAATTTACAGTTCAATGGCGTCAATTAAGACGCCTCAAACAATGCTAGAAATCGCCGACAATCGGCTGCACCGCTAGAAACATCTGTCCCGGAAATCCAACCAAATCGCAAAGGAAGCATTTGCGTCAGAAATTGGAGGATTGCTTGGTCTAACACTTTGTACTTATGTCAAACAGGCACTCGCTTCATTAAGCCAGGCCAATAACTGACTGGGTACTTCAATGTTCTCTGATGGATTTTATTGCAAAGTACTTGGCTGTGAATGACACAAGGATAGTGTGCATTCATTCACACTGGCAGTGTGTTCATTGTGAAATCTAGACCAATCTACTGATTCAATATTAGCAGCATCTGACCATTTGTAAGCCATACACATTTCACATATCAAAAGCACTGAGTCTATGAATTCAGCGACAGCAAAAATACATGTACATTGTGTACGGTGAAAATATAAATCACAATTTAAAGTACAAATAATTGAAGTTATTTTATTGGATAAAGCTAAACTGCTCATATAACAGGCTTCACAACAATTATTTGGGTCAATCCCACAGATTACAAAGGATCCAATGTATGGCAATTTGTGCAACCTTTCCCATTAATACCTGAAGACTTGGCACGCTGCCATCAACAATATAGCCATGGACTCTATTTAGAGACTTGGCCATTGTACACATTGTCAGCTTTGGTCTTATCACATCTCAAGAGCCAGCCATCAATCAAAACAGTCACATTCATGCCCTACACAAAACTTTTCAGACGGGACAAAGTTGAGTTTGTCAGCAAACAACTTTGACAATGGCACTGCCATTATTATTTAGTTTTTGCAGCGCCCCCAAACAAGCAAAAGAGAATCGATTGTACCTTGGAAGCAGCACATGACCTGCTTTTATTATTATTTTTATTTAGGTTAACAGGAAGGGCGGGAACTTCATAAGGTAAGGGTGTGACACAAATATCTAACCCTAGCATCCAACCAATAGAGTGTTACACATTAAATCTCACTGTTATGATGACTCTATTAGCCTATACTGATGTTAATGGTGGGCAAAGTGGTAAAAAATAAATATATGTACAATTATTTCACAAAAACTAAAGCACTTTGGATTACAAATAATGTTTATGGTATAGAGGCACATCAGCAAGACTATGGCTGGACAACTGCCAATACAATACATGGTCAAACGCCCCCTACCCCCACACCACCACTATTACAATTCAAACCTACATGCATACCCAATATAAACGTTATCTTTTTATTCCAAAATGAAACCAACTCTATGGATTCATTTCTTTTCATCAGTAATTTCTGGTCGACAGGTGAACCACAGCAATCATAAGAGGCTCCACACCCTAATCATTAATAATTAAATCAATTGTAGAAACTAATCAGAGATCCGCTCCTTTCAGAGTGAAGTGGGAGAGACTTTGAACACAAAGTGACAAAAGTCTGGTAACAAGGCATTATCAATGTACCCGTTGGGCCATACAAAGCTATCAGCACCCCTTAGCACAGGGGGTGAAGCTGATAGGGCCACTAAAATGAAAAGGTTAGATCAACAGCTATTCTTTGGATGGGAACTTTGATATTGTTGACTGTATTACCCATTCTTTGGCCACAATAGCAGACACGATAAGCTATCTATTGGGGACACACATTGGGTTTAATGGTCAGCGTATTGCAGGGACTATACCTTATCCCTAATGGATATTTCAAGAGGTTTCCTTTGTACAGATTCTGCAATAAAAAAGTTTAATGACTTCTTGTGTTCGCTGTTAAGTCCCAAGTGTGCTTTTTTTCGATTAATGGTCGTTATTTTGTTTAACTTTCTGTGAAACTCTGTCGGGGTTCCCAGAGCATTCGTTACATTTGTTTAACATTTTGTTAAACTTTCTGTGAAACTCTTTTGGGGAGTCAGGTTGGCGTACCAGTACTTTCCTCACCTTCCACCGCTGTGATCCGGGTTCGAATCCTGCCTGGGTCAACATGTGGGTTGGGTTTTCAGTCCCTACCTGATTCCGTGGGTTCTAGAGCTTTCCTCCCACCTCTAAAACTATAATTTCTTCTCATTGTCTTCCCTCTACAGGTTTCGTCAGGCTTGCGAGCTACAGTGCCCAGGGCGTTTTTGAGGAGTCCTTGTTTCATTACCAAAAATGATAAATAAGAATAATAATAATAGCAGAGATTTTGAAAACAACTGTGAAAGCTTGAACAAAGCTTGTTTAGCTAAGTGCATCAAAACGGCAATGGCTGAAGACACAATCATGGTTACTGCAACATTACCTACATGTTGTGTAACCGAGAGTGAATGGTGGATTGTTGATAGAAGCACCAATACTCTCAATAATGGAAAACATGCTCACATTCCCTTCCATTTAATAAGCTTTCCCCAACATTCCCATAACATAAAAACATTGAAAATAACTGATTACTGCAGTCCTCAAATAAACAGCTGCCTCCCTGGCTACAAACGTTTGTCCACTGACAATCACAACAGCCAACTGAGAGTTGATGGACAGCATCCGATTTCATGAAACTCATCGTAACTTACAATGTATCGCAGCGCTGCGATGCATCCTATCCTTACGATGCATCGCAGCTGCGACGCGTCCTGCAATCCATTCACAAAACACGTCGTACGTGCAACGCGTCATATATGTAGGTGTATTTATAGCACAAGGTGACTGTTTTATGTATTTATTCAAAGAGTCGTCAGATCTCCTCACAAAAACTTTAGTGAAACGTAAAACAAAATTGGCAGACGTTTGATGCAATTGTAAAGGATAACAAGCTTGTGGTGGACTGTATAGCTACTTTGAAAAATTTCAACTTCAATATTCCACACTTATTCATTATTATTCAATGCAATTTCTATTTACAACTTTACACACATTGTCTCAGTATTATAGTCTCGTTTATGTATTTTTATGGCATAAAACTGGCTAAGAAAAGAACGCTTCTTATTATGCGATGACCAGTATACACGTCGTAACTTGCGACGTGTTTTAAACACCCATTCACCCATTCAGCCATGGATCATACGATGCGTCGTGAGTTGTGACGTATTACACGTCGTAACTTGGGTTGCGACGCGTCGCAGCGATTCGTGAAATTGGGTGCTGGTTCACATGTATTAAAATTCAGCCGTGCATTATTAAACTTTAACTGATGAGGAAGGAATGATGCAGCTAATTAATGTGCAGAAAAACTTAGTATGCACTTACAACAAGTACAAAGCCATGCATTGGTGCACAACAAAAACTGATGCCACCCTAATCTAATAAAGATCATCACTCGGGATATGATTCTCATTAAGTTGATAGTGTACATGACGTTGAGGTCCAAATGGATGGGAAATTCTAACAGTATTTAACAAATATAGTCAAAGTTTTAAACCGTTTTAGGTGGAATAAATTCACAGGGTTATTAGTGTCAGGTTTTCCTCATTAAATCAGTAGCTTTCATTCACCAATTCGTTTGTTACCTATGTTTCTACATGCCTTCAGCAAATATGGAAAGTGTGGTGATTTTTAAAGATGTATTGTACATACTAAATTTGAGTCTTCTTTGTAACTATCTCAATGCCTGACTGACTGTCACTTGTGAATTAGACTTAATTTGGACCCAAAGTTATACTCGGATGACTACCTAGACCCTCATTTACACTGAATTGGTCTGCAGGCAGCTTTACTAGACTTATTATAGTCTTGTTTTCAAATTCATGATTCAATTCCCTCTTAAAAGAAAAACCACACTGTGGCTCACTACTATGTTTTCTTATTTTTTTCTAAATCAATTTAAATACAAAAGATGCACACTTCACATTATTTTGGGAGGAAAACCTACATGGTCTGTATTTCTTTGAGAACTGTAAAAAGCAAATTTTGGAAGACGACGTTTGGAAGCAAATATACACATAGCTGAAGGCAAGTATTGAAACAATGTCATCACTGACGTTTACTGTAAGCATAATTTATATTGTTCATTCGGTCCTGATGTATTCATGGAACAGCAAATAAGTAATTGGTAGAAATAGGTCTGTTATCAGTTTGAACAGGGGTGGGATTCAGGTCTCAAAATGTACATATGTATTTCTGATGATAACAAAAACTGCAATAGACTACAGAAAAATGAATTCCATGCACTACATATCAAGATTGCCTCATTATTTACAGGAAAATTAATAGAAAGAGTTGTTATTTCATTGACTATGGTACAAATTCCTCTTGCTATGTTCATGCATATGAATCACACTTTTGGGTCTTGACAGGAAGGTACAAATTTAAATATTTTGAATCGAAATCTTGTATCAATATGATTAATTTATACATGTTAATATATTCATTCCTCCGCTGGAATATTAAGGTTTTCCTCCTGTGGAATACAAATGTTGGTCAAGATTCAAAGAGAATCCAATGAGATTGTTAACATCAAATGTGCATGCTAGTCAACAGAAAGGACATCGTTATGAGTTTGGTTGCCCCAACTCGGATCAATAGGCTATTCCCAAATATCACAAGATAACCGTGAAAGGGCAGGCTGGATACAAACTAGATCATCAACAGAGATTGGACTCCTAATCTCATGTACACACACACGAACAAAGGGCAAATCAGTCTTATCAAACTGATAGGTGGGCAAGCGCTGTATAATTGTGGCATTTTATTGTGCTTTGTCTTTGTTCGTGTGATGAGTGCCAATATTTTGAGCGGCTGTTTCAGTTCTGCACCCCCCTTTAGACCTATATGCAGTCCCTTTATACCATGACTGGTCTTGAGGTCATCGGACTATGCTATGAGCCTGAATTGGTCATCCTCAAACAAAGCGGCCACCAATGAAAAATCACATCCGGCTATTGATGAATGCAGTGAGCGATTAGGTTATTTGTCCACTGAGCCATGACTACAGTATATATTCATGCCCACTGACTATCAAACGTGTGTTGAGGTTGGTCTCAGCTTTCTTCCTAAAAAGGAATTTTCTAGTCTCACTGAGGCCGTTGTCACAACCTGGCGTTTTTTCTTATTTTAGTTTACATCATAAACCAGAACAATTCAAACAAATTGGGGGAAAAACTCCTTTATTCTGCGTCGACTACAATGGACTTGAATCAGCTGGGTATACTGCAGTAACCTGAATAGTCAGGACACCTCTAGTGTTGCAGTATACTCCATACCCACAAGTGTCTTTTAAACATGACAGTATGAAAAACATTAAATGGGCGTACGTCAGCCCCTTTTGCATCTACTATCATCTACCATCGGAGCATTTCCTCAGCTTTCATTCTCATGAAGTATTAACCAGCATTAAAGCTTCATCAATAGCAGGACTGCACATTTGAAAGAAACCTGCAATAGTCCTCAAATACGGAGTTTGTGCACAACCAAAACAAAACAAAACAAAAAATCGGTGGTCAGAATTTTGCAAATGTGATGACCTACAAAAACAAACAAGACTCAGTTTGTATCAACACAGCAAGTGTAGTTTCTTCATCAGAACATCAAAAAAGAAAGACATTTTGTTCCTTTTCTTTCCCACATTCTCTCTAGAAATCCTGTCTTTACATCACACTTCACCAACAATCACCTCCAAATATTTCTGAACGCATGAAGATCAGGTCAACACACTTTAAAGACTTTTACACCATTTGTATTAATTTGCTATGCAATCTAAGAAAAAACACACATACTCTGTATCTATAAATAATCCTTTACACTGTTAATCTGAAGTATCAGTCTTTGTTTTCCTTTATCAAATACCTGTCTCTGAATCTGTTAGGATTGTAGTACCTCGTGTTTAAGTTCAACAAACTTTTTTTGTCAAGTCTTTGAGTGTGTAATTGAGAGGGGGGGGGGGTTTCATGAGCGATGCTAAACCCACAAAACTGTCTGTTGAGCTGCAAGTGCTGGGCTGAAAATTAATTAACAACATTAAAATTTAAAATTAATTAACAAAAAAGACAGGGTAAACAATACAATTTACCTTACAAAGTTCTGTGAAAATAACATATAACATTTCAACAAAACTCAAAAGACAGTCACACATAGCTTGAAGAGACAGAAAAAAACTTTGAAACTGAACTGATCAAAAAACTAGGTTTGAATGGAATATCACATTTACTCAGTCAGAGTTTGGAAGGGATATTGGAGAGATATTGGAGACTGACATTTCTAATGCACATTTGTAAAGCAAGGCATCCTGATTAATTTACCTATGTTAACCCTGTACTCATGTTATCAATCTAATTTACTTCAAAGACAATAAAGGTTCTCATTCCTGGCATTGTTCATAGTTCTAATGGTAATCAAGCTAATGCCAGGGTATTCAAACCATGCACATTGTACTGGGAAGGTACCGTATCAGTTTTATTTACACTCAATCCTAACTGAACATTCGTACTTAACGACTAGTCATTCAACTCGAACAGAATAAACCAGCATGGTCTATTTTTGTGCAAGAGAATAAATAAAGGTCACTTGAAGAGTTTATTTCTAAAATGCGACATATCCATTTGAAACAGGTAAACATTTTACATGGTTAGAAACTTTAAAGAATAAAAACAGTAAAACAGCTGTTTCTATACTTCACTTTTGGGTTTATTGTATTCTTAAGTTGTGTTTAAGTATAAGTATAAAACAGCAGAATTTTTTATAAATTTTCAACAATGGTTGGCCAACAATCGTTGGAAAAACATGACTTTTTCAGTGAGATCCACATTTTGTTTGCAATCCGTTACACATCCATGCAGGGAAGCAAGCCAGCTAGTCTGATTCCCTGACCTGACAATTCCCTGACGTCCATAAATTGCTCCATCTGAAGTAGCATAAAGGAACCAGACTACAACTTACAAGAACAGCATTTTTTGTTGGTTTTCCAGCATCCATGAACACCAAACTTTAAACAAGTCGATGTAACAACATTTCCTATGAAATACTAACCCCAAAATCCGTCCATTTTTAAAAAAAAAATTACAGCAAAAGCAAATATACCTTTAAATCTCATCCTAACTATTTCTCGACGTTGAAAACATGAGAAGGTATACACGTACTAGCTTAAAAGTCCAACAAAGAGGACATACTTGAAAGTATTGTTTGTGGCATACCGCAAAAAGGGGGGAATTAGTTTTCTTGCAACCCAAACTTGATCACTCCCAAAAGACCAACTGACCCTACCCATGAAAAAAGTGCATTGCATGTACCTGTAGTGAAGGGACTGCAACAGCCTTGGCCACACACCAACACCAAACATTTATACCACTGAACTTGAGTGAACTACACCAGCCCTCTGGCACTATTATATTACATTAGGCAAACTTGAAACAAAAGCACCAACACCTCAGCTAGGGGAATGCACAATCAACTCAGCAGGGGTTTACAGGTTCCCCAATACCTGGAAGGAAGTGCTGTAGGGGTGACAGTCAGGCGCTGACAAACTTGCGGCCAATGCACCTTGACCCACAACGACCTCCAGGGAGGGCAATGCACAAAAACAAAAACTTGTTTTTGGCTCAACTCTGAGAGGGTGGCATGAGAACTGAATGAGGTGATTCTTGGCTTGTTTGAATTTGAACCTTGTGATAAAACTTAAAAACAATACAATGAATTTGGTAAATTCTGGGTATATTTGAAAACAAAGCTCAGCTAGTTTTCAACTAAATAAAAATGTTCACCCCTTTTTACATCAAAAATGTTTATCATTTTAAAAATTAAAGTAGCTATGTACAAGTAGTTTTTAAAATACAGCTGCATAAGTTTCAACGAGGTTTCCAACAAACAACACACTTAACTCTGTAACTTAAACAAACAAATTGGGCCACTATTTATAACAGGGGTTTGTATAGGCTCAATGCTTGTGAAATTACAACAGCTAAATCAAAGCTAATTTCAAATTTAAATAACAAGAGTTACTTAAGATGGTACCCTTTTAATAATCTCAAACCTTATCTTCACAGTCAAGTGTGTAACTACCTCTCTTTAAAATAATGGTGGAGTTTGTATCATAGTTTTACTCAACTGCACACTGACAATGGGCAAGCGCTGAATGATACCATTCCGTCTTTATTCCACGTTATGAATAGTTTGGTTGCGGTACCTACTGCTATTTCAGATTCAAACCAGCAAGCCAACCCCGCCAAGCTCGGTGGTCGAGTGGTAAGACATCTGCACTAGTAAGCAGGAGGTCGTGGGTTCGAGTCCCACTGGAGTGATTTTTTTCTCACAATCACTCGGACAAGACTGAGCACACAAAAAAGATGTCATTAAAGGGCAAAACCCAATTATGAATTCTGAGTATCTAGGAAGCAAAATGGCCAGGCGGTCTGTTCTGCCAAAGGCTTTAAAAACTACTTTTTTTCAATGCAAGACAGAAAGTAATTCTAAGAACTATTGTGGTCACTCACTAGGAATGCAGAGACCATTGAGCCTGATGAACTCAATTATAACTTCCTGTGGTCAGAGCGCCAGGGCTGCAGACCTCATGCATTTTCTTAATTTCTGCGCTCATTCATAAACCAATGCTTTTTCATATCAGCTACGTATTTTGTTACTTTTCTCAGCAAAGTGTGCGCATTGTAAGACAAACATGGACCACCAATGTGACCTCTTATTACCCATGATGCCTTCAGTGGAATAGAAGGCCTACAGGGGAACTTGGTACCTCAGGAAACATCTTTTAGAACTGTTTGCATTGTTATCAGTGGAACAATTTCAGTTCTATAGTAAATAGGAAAAACCCAAAAAACAAAACTATATGTCACTGTTGCAGCTACATGTACTTTATTGTCCAGATTTCTGAAGATATTGTAAACACAAGAGGCAAGAGCAGTTGAAGTGAAGTGACATGGACTCAAGCATTCCAAACTGGCAACAACCCAAATTGGCAACATTCTGGGGGAAAAATAACAACTGTTATAACAACCAAGTCTAAACAGTTAGTGTTGAGAACCTAGGAATTTTGAAATTTTAGTATGGAGCAATTAGGCCTAATTTCAAATACAGCATTAAGGGGGAAAAAAGAGCATCAGTACAATACCAAGCTCTAAATCTTAGGCCTAAATCTAAAGGTTGAAAAGGGATAAAGAAGGCCAACCATCTTTACAGTGTTAAAAACTTTTCTCATTATCTTTAATGCAGTAAGGCTCTTTCTACAAATTGTACTATATGGAATCTAGTCCTTAGGCCATTGGATACAATCAGACTAGGACACATGGCAAGTTTTGACTTCTCCTAATTGGTACGATTGTGAAGGCTTAAGTGGTACTGAACAGAGCCGGATGGGGCACAAATGAGGGATACGTGACTTTAGCTACTTGAGGGTCACAACTCAGTCTTCCCTGTTGTGTTGTGTTCTTGTTGTGTCAAATGCCCCATGTTTCATCTATGGAGGTCTGCAATCGTCAAATATGATTGCTTGAGACCGTTCTGGAATGACTGACTAGTCATACGACACAATATAATGCAAAGGTAAACAAGAGAATGAAATGTGAAAACTTGGAATTGTACAATCAAGAAACTCTTCTTTAATAAAACTAGGCTTTTTCCATATCTTCCAGCTAGTCATAATCAGCTTGCCTTTAGCACAGAAACATAAGCTAGTTAATGCACAGTAAGCATGAGGTTTCACTTCAAACAAGAATGCATGCATCACCAGTCAAGAGGTTACTTAACAGAGAGGTCATGGGCACACATTAGAACAATCTGCTTTGAAACGGTTCTGTTCACAGTTTAACACAGCTCCACACTTTTTGTTCAATAAGGCCAAATTGTCAAATTTATTCATTTAATTCTGAAATTCCTCTATACCAGTACATGTATTTCAAAATATCAAGTTGTAAAAAGTTCACCTAGGAAAATGAACACAAGTACACAAGTTGGATATATATGGCGGGTTCAACAAACAGACTCTGACCAATCACTATGTCCGATTTGGGATATATAGGGCATTGACCTGAGTGGTCTGGTGGCCACACCATCTCACGGTAACCCTGGCAGGGCAAACGACACAGATTTCAGGTCCAGGGAAAAAAATAAGGGATCTCAAACAGAGAACGCTGCACGCCTCATGACAAGATAGATTGGTCTCAAGCAGTGAGTGGTCTCTTGATGACACCTCGTAACCTCACAGCTTCACTTAATGGCAGGGCTAAGCCACAGTCAGGAGTAATAACTTTATTTCAAAACTACTTGAAAAAATGCATCTTTGAACACAAGATGGCAAAACTTGTATCAAGTTATCTGACAATATTCCTATTCCATGAGCAAGTATCAAAGGATAAACTGACACTTACATTTCACAACAAAAACATCATTCACTAAGCTAAAAACTGGTTTCAAAATAAATGGACAAAATAGAAACTAAAGAAAATGCACAGAAATATACAACTTCTTGAAATTCAAAATCATCTATCAAAACAAACATACTAAGGAGCACCTTTTTCCTTGCCAAGCTGTGATTTCACGAGCAAAAGAAAACAAGAAAGGAGCCAAAAACAAAACAAAAACATTTAACAACCCAAAGAAATATCAAACATGAAAACCCAAGCCAAAAAACAACAAAACTACATAAACACAAAACGGGCATACTACCAGTACCACATACATTTCTCAATGCAGCATTAGGGCTCTTGACACATGCATTCTTGCTTGGAAGCATGTGGCACAGAAATGAGAAATATTTGTCTTTTGAGAGGCTTGTGTTGGTGTCATGTCGAGTGCTTATTGGCCACTCCTGTCGACCTGTCAAGACCCATGGGTGACTGCTGTGTCTTTAGTCTGCCATCCTATTCATTTCCTATCTCCATGTTATCATACATTCACACGTTCATGCTGATGACCAACTGTTCAGAACAAATGCTCCTTCTGTGGCATGGGACCTGGCGTGCAGTCAGCATTCCAAGCCAGGGACAGTTGGCATTGCGACTATTCTGGTATCTGATTTAGAAGGAATTAATTGCCCCTCAAATTGCTGACAATTAAAACTATTGGTACCCGGGGTGTAGTGAACATGCATGGTGAAATGTCATCTAGTCATGCTGCTTCAGGATCAGATGTATTACAATTGTAGCATGAAATAAAGGAAGGAAATGCAATGCCTTGACAATTTGGAGTTGTTCTTGCTTTTCAATCAGATATGATTTAAGTAAATCTGCTTACATTTTCAAAGCTGATTACAAGTTGAAATCAATTTATAATGATACTTATAAATGTATACAAAACCATACATACAGTATGTTCTGCTTGTTCAGATTGTTCCCTGCTAAGGAGTGTATATAAACAAAAACGTTCTCTTCAACAGATGAATATTTTGTTCACATCCTTTGCATAAGTCTCCTTCACCCCAATGTCCTTATGGTCATTCACCTACAGTATACTATTTTGGTAGCTAGTCACTAAGCCATCACACACTGTAATACATCATACAGGGCCACCACCATCCAAATATGCTGTACCCACTAATAGCAAACCAGTCTTCCCAAGCTGCCTGATTTCTGTCACCTGTTTTCATTTTTCTTCGCAATGGTTTTTCTCACTAACTTGTTTCCCGGCCAGACCATTGTGGTTTCACTTATTACTGATGGGTTTCTTTTCTGCTGCTTGTTTTTTGCTTTTGTTTGGTCAAGATGTTATTTTGCTGTTATTGTTTTTCAGAGAATGGTAACCTTGGCAGGCTGGTGGGGAGTATTGCAAGCCCTTCCCTGAATACCTGAATCAATCTGCGTCTGATGATGTTGTCACATTCAGACCAACGTGTCAGTCACCTGCAAGAAAGCAGTAAACATAACAGTGGTTTAAAACAATGCCATGGTCTGACATGAAATTCATGATGGCGAACAGGTGGGAGGCAAGAGTGGGAGCCTTCCCCTCCTCCCCCACCCGCCAACATTTTGTCTTTTTTAAAGGAAATGAACTCGGATACGCCACTCATGACCAACTAGATTTTTAACAACAACATTCTTTTGCTTGCCTCTTGTCATTGCATTTTCTACCTGGGGCACTTCGATAGTAAAAGCAGGGTTCGATGTACTGTTATATGGGGGAAAACTTGCCAATACTGTGATGACAACATATTATAAACAGATACATTAGGCCAAAAAAAGGCTCCGGTTTCTGGTATACGCGCGCGTCACCGTAGCCATGAGAATCGACAAAATTTAAAAGTTTTTTTTTTAATGTAAGATGATGTCTCAAAACCGCCAAACTCACTGGTTCGACTGGAATCCTGCTGCTGCACAACTTTAACATGTTTTTAGATTGGTTTACGATCGAGTATAAGCTTTATGTGGCCTTTCTGGGCTCCCATATATTTTGCACAGAATAGTCGGGCACCATTTGCAGACGGTGTTGTATTTTTGTGATTGTGTGTGTGGAAGCCAGACGTGTGTGTGGAAGCGATGGTTGTGTATCTGGAACCTGTAAACGTTTTTTAATTAGCGCAATATGTAAGGGAGCATACTAATGACCAGCCTAGCAGCGCAGGCACAATGTCGATGTCGCTGTATGGTCTGACGTTACCGTTTTCTTTGATTTTTATCTTGACTATCCAAATTTCCAGAAGAATGTTTGTGTCGGTCGAGATCGTAAGTGGGTGCAGAATTCTCAAGCCTTATGTCCTTACTAAGGTCACCTCAAGCTCCACCCTGAAGGATATTTTTGAGAGTTTTAAGGGGATCAAAGCGTCATCATCTGCAACATCAGCCGACATTTGAAGAAAAAAAAGTAGGGGGGAAAACAAAAACAAAACGCTTCGCCGCACCACTTTTGGGGCAAGCTCCATACCAGAAACCGAGGACTTTTTTTTGGCCTTATATTAAAATTGTCTTCTAAACTGTTTCTTAAAAAGAAACAAGCAAAACTGGAACACACATCTTTCATGAAATGAGTTATCAGCTCAAATTTCATGGAGTGCAGCTACATGTACGTAGCTTGCCTTGTTAGCTGGTTGGTTCAATTTTAACACAACAGCTTGTACCACAATTAATGTTGGATACAATTTAGCATTAGGGTGATTATAAACGGGTTTGTTGGTGATTTTGCATCAGTTTCAAAGCAGAGTGTTTAATTAAAATCATATGCTTACCTAATATTGTCATACATCAGTTTATGTTTGTTTTTTCAGGTGAAGCATTTATCTAGACTTTGACTTAAATTTGTAAGAATTTATTTAGAGGAATTTATTGCTGAACTATCAAAGTCAAAACATCGTTTCAGATACTTGACAACAAAACCTTGCGTACACAATTTATGATTAACTTTATCAGTAAGAAAAATATCTATTGTGCAAAACATGTTTTACTGTATTGTGAATTTACAACTTTAATAAGATAGGCAAATTCAGATTGCTAACCGTACAATCGAGAAGATTTTATCTTAAATACAGTCACACCAATCTTCTATTCACTCACTAAATAAGGTCCATAACAGTATCTGCAGATGTACCCATCAGACAGCACAACGACGTACATCTACATGTATGGCTGGTCAAACTTTAAAAGCATGAGGAATTCCATCTTATTTGTCATCTTGAAAGCAGATGGTTGGATGCATCTCCAAGCATCCAAGAAAATAGCAAGTGATGAGCCAACCTCTTCCATGCAATGTCCAGCAAAGAAACCATACTCAGTTTGTTGCATACCAGCAATTTACACCCCATCTCTGAAATAATGTCACTCAGGATGGGCAGGCTATATATACATGTAGTTGATTACATGGATGCTGCACACAGTCAGGGCTGCTTTACAGGAGGGTCAAATGGCCTTATGGTTTGTCAGCTTAGATTAAAGCATCTGTACTATTAACGCAACTCGCTGGGTTAATTATACATCAAGAGGGATTTCTGGCACTATATTGACAACTCTACAAACTAATGGCACATGTGCAATAAAAAAGAACGGGGGTACTAGAAACATACCAGTAAAGTCACCAAGTATTTGGGAAGAAATCTATGAATAGCTACATGTACATGAAGAGCAAGAAAGAAACTTAAACTTGGGTGGTCAGGTAACTGGGTTGAATCAGTCCAAGTGAGATTGTAATACAGCTCCATAAATTGAACCCCCTGATATGTTGAATTGTACACTACTTGTGAAATTGACTTTATTTAGTTAGAAAAAAGCATTACATTACCGGCTTACAGTAAAGGAAATCTAGCTTAGTTCAAAGCCTGCACACCCGTCATGTTGCCAAACAGAATTTAAGTGACACTTATGGAATCTTCCCATTCCCGATCTTTGCATTTGTCATTAACCTGTTTTGAGTGCTGAAGTGATACCATTTCCCGATGCCCGACTCCTTGTTAACCACGGCCACACTACCAAATTAGAGCCAAAATACGATACGCCAGCATGAACTTGAGAAGAGACTACAAGTGGAGGGAATAATGGTTGTCAGTCGCCTGGCCCAGCCTGTGAGGCTGTGTGTCACTTGTAAGTGCAAAAGAACCCTCTTAATCCAATCACAGACTTTCAGTAACTATTGACATAATGGGTAGCACTGCAGTGTACTTATTACTGGCCTGTTGAAACCGCATTAATGGCATTGAGACTGAACAACTCTCTGTACAAAACATTTCATGTTTGGGATTATGAAAACATTCATTTGATGTCAGGTCCGTGTTTTAATTAATACGACTATTAATACACTATACATTTTATACAGTTACAAATTACTATGATTGGATGACAAAAAAATGATCATTGGATCAAAAAAATTTGAAAAAAAAAGCTGGAAGGACAAAGCACATAAATTCTTCCTCTTCAGTGGATATACACAGTTAGGTTTTCGGCTTTCAAGAAAACTCAATAAAACTCCAATGCACATACCAAATGACATGCAATTCCATCATACAGACAGCAAGCACACACATACATGCACCTCTTTAACTGCTCTGTCCAATCATGTCAGTATTTCTCTAATGAATCAACAAATGATCCTTGTACCAAATTAAGCCACCCAGGGTGTTATAACAGTTAACATATTTGTCATTGATAACACCCCATGTTGATGTAGCCTTTGTTCTTAACAAGCCTACAAGTGCCTCTTTTGTAAACCATTTCCTCCCATGGGAGCATTTCAATAACATTGTTTCCTTCCCTCTAGGGGCGCTGCAGTTCAAGAGGCAATTGATGCCAATAAAATAGCAATAAGGAGCACTGTCAATTGTTTTTGGCAGGTGAGCCAAGACAGCTGAGACTATGGTCTAGCATGCTACCGTTCTCCAATACTGAACATTACGGGATGGTTTCTTAAATGTGATTGCCATAAGATGAGCAAAATGCAACTTACAACAAATTGAAGCTGTGCTAAAGGCATGAATACCGGTATGGGCAATTCCACGGTTACTCACGTTACATTTTCGTAACGTGAGTAACTGATTTTGTGCGTCTTGTTTATCATACATAACACATTTTTCTGGATGTCATCTTTGGTGCTTAGGTAGGTCTAGGTCTACTCCATCTACCATGGGGATAACAATTATTAAACCTTTTCAGTAAGGTAATTACAGCCCAAGGAAACTCAAAAGTACATCAAAAATGTAACGTGAGACTGGTAACCGTGGAATTGCCCGTATGAATGATAAATTTGTGATTTATTAATTAAAAAAAAAAATACAATGCAAATGAACAGCCACTAGCCCTAAAGAAGCTAAAGAGTCCTGCAGCCTTATATAAAATCAGATCACATTTTAATCCTGACAATTTTACAATTCTTTTCCCAACTGAAACATTCTACAAGTCACCAACAGGTGATCACGTGGGTGAAACAACTGAAATATTTATGCAGGTTCAAAATAATGCTGGAATGAAATATCACTTCACAACTTAGTACAGATCGTGGACCTTTAGCTTTTAGAAAATACAGGCAGGGGTATAGTGAGACCAATTTGAATGGGGGGGCGCCAACAAATTTACCAACAGACCCTCCATGCTAGAAGGTAGCCAGGAATATTTTTCCAGTCGGCGAGCCATAGCAAAATCAAAAAGTGGTGGGGGGGGTGTTCTGATACCATATGACCATTGGAGGCGCTGTTCAATTTAGAGGATTTTCAACACTGTCGGACAATAGGTGGTGCTCTTCACTGCAGCCTATTTTCCGTTAGACACACAATTTTGCCAACAGGATGACGATTTTGCCGATAAAAACCCCCACACCCATCATCTAGTGACACCCTGCTCGCTACACCCATGAAGTTTCTGATTATCAATTCTCAGAAAGTTTAGAAAAATGGACTAACAGCTAGATTCATGACACATTATAAGCTTGCCAAACTTCCAATGATTTCTCATGTTTTATCACAATGCACACGTTGTATGTGTACATGGGCTACTATGAATATTTGTTTTATGAAGTTGTATGAGGAGGCCAAATTAAGTGCACTGTCGGTATGACTGTTCTGACAATTTTGAAGAGTTTATTATCATATTGGTTTATAATGATTTTCTGGCAATAATGCCAACAAAGTTACCGCGCATCAAACTATAAGTACATTAACATGCGATAAGAACTACTCGCAGGAAAAGAGTGCAGGAGGGTTTGTGACTTGGAAAGGTAGCAACCATTTTTAACATTATATTTATTTTTACTTCAAAAACTTGTTTAAAGGGAAGATACAACATTTGCAAACATCAAAAAACGAAATGATCAAATTATCACGAAAGATCTCACTGGATTGTTAGGGAATGACAGCCTAAAGCATCCTTTAAAGTTGCGGCTCCTGGTGTGCTGACATTTTCAAGAAAAAGTGTATTTTTCCAACGCTGGTCGGCCGACCAGCGTTGGAGAAAACTGGCTTTTTTCAAAAAGTGCTCCTAATTTTTCATATTTAGTTCGTCTGCGGTTTCTTTGCAATTGATTACACACCTGTGAAGACTACAAGCCTGCTAGACTGATTCTCATGATCCCAAAGTCCATAAATTTCTCCGGTTCATCTTAAGTGGCGTCAGGGAACCAGACTACAAGAATATGATTGGTTTTCTTGGTTTTTCCAGCATCTACGAACCCAAAACGTGAAACAAGTCAGTTTAACAATATTTGCTATAACATACTTATCCTCCAAATCCATTTATTTCTGAAAATTGCAGCAAAAGCAAATGTTGTACATTCCCTTTAACGATTACATTTGCAAGTTCCTGAAAAG
Organism: Patiria pectinifera; assembly: GCA_029964075.1. Taxonomy (NCBI): domain Eukaryota; kingdom Metazoa; phylum Echinodermata; class Asteroidea; order Valvatida; family Asterinidae; genus Patiria; species Patiria pectinifera. Next base: position 8,002,970 of record CM057144.1, read on the forward strand.
CGTCCTTGATATAAATTTTACAATTGAAAAAAATGTCCATAGAAATACTTCTAACTGGCATAGTCTCTTTTTTTCAAAGAAAGAGTTTCTTTAAGTTGAAGCTCATGCTTCTTGACATATTTTAATAACTGCATGTTGGCACAGGTATGGTAGGTCATATCAAGTAGATATTTATAGTGACTTCATACGTTCACTTTGAAGGACAAAACCAAAAAGTGAATAACTGTTTCTGTCAATATTGACTGTATAGACCATAACAAAGTTGGAATTCACAAGCACTTCCCAATCTTTTGTCTTCATAGTACTTTGTGAGTAAACAGGTAAACATTCTTATCAGGTATTATGGGCTTTATAGGATGCAGCTTGAATGAAGTCAGTGTCTATACTGGACCTGTGCAAATGCTGGCTCTTGTCCATGGCTGATTTGTATTACCATTATAAAATGCCACCTCACAACACCATCTTTATGGCCACTTTATGGACACTTCATGGAAACAAAGGGGTGTGTATAGGGTTGGCTTAGGGATGTGTACATAACTGTAACCAATACAATAGGTATCAGCACCTAAAATACCTTACTGGCTAGAGTATTTTATAACAACATTTGATCCATCTTCATTAAAAATATATCTCCTTCCCCCTTGGCAAGCACCATTCAAATTCAGAGAATACTTTAAATTTGTCACAAGTTTACAGTGTGTCATTACTTACTAAATTACCAATTTAAAATTCACCCTAATATTTATTAACATCCAAAATAAGCCATTTTGTCCACCAGGAAAAGGCCGGTGCATAGTTTGAGCAAATGTAAATTTGTGGAAATTTGCCAAAAAAAGTGACATTTGCCAAAAAAGGAATTCAACTTTTGTGAATTTGCAGCAAAAATTCTTTTGCATGTTTGCTTCTGCACCGAGAAAAAAACCAGCCTCGAAAAAGAGTTCAAATCAGTTGAACTTGAACTCAGAAAACAAATTCTTTGGAACTAGAATCAGCTATGTATACATGTACCACAGAGACTTATTAAATCCTCAATATGGAGTGGAGTCACGATTCCCATGATGACCGGCAAAATCTCCTGACGACAAGCAGAGCATACTGTCCAAAATGTTCAGTTTCCACTGGTTCTTTTTGTAAACTCACAAACTGATAAAGAGATTTGCCACATGATGCAACCAAAAACTTACTCTTTTGCTAAGTTCACTACACAAACCTTCAAATCTTATCATTTTGAGTTTGGACTCTATTCGATTCTGTAGCAAAGTCACCCAAGTCTAGATACTCCTATGAAATTCATGCCGAAAGTATGTTAGCATAGCATGATTACATGACATGTTATGCAGATTTGTTTCTCTTTCAAATTGTCCCCGCAGCCCGGCAAAGGCCCCAGTTAGAACTGATAAGCAAAGGACCATAGGTAGTAAAGGCACATTTACTGTACACCTCACACCATGAGACATTGTGATAGGCCTGTGCTCACATTGATGCGTTTCATTGGTTTCTTTCTTTCTGGTTCTTTCCTTATGTGACAAAAATGAAGTGGTCCAAGCAATCGCTTGTGTAAATCACAAAGGTTTAACCATTGACAAAATTGATTAAATCAAGCCTTATCTTGTCCAGAAAACGAAGCCCAAAAGGACATGCTACACTGATAAACGATACAGATGGCTGGCTGTAGATGCGTCCCTAAAGACGTGGTTAACCAGTTGGCAGCCATACAAGTGCCTTTTTATGTACTTATTCCCTCAACCCTTTTTGATGATTATGATTCAAGCGGCCAGTGTTCAACATCCAATTAAGCAGAGTTATCGCAAACACGAACAAAACGATTCCACAGATGCCGAGGGAACCAATGGCCTCTAAACAACAAACGCAAGTCGCGCTGACGTTACCGCACAGACATGTACCATCCTGGAAACTTTGCAGAGTTTTCCAGAAGCCAAGCGAAGAAAAGGACAGGGGGCAAAGTGCCAACGCAAACTGAAAATAAAAAACGCTAAAGGAAGTTGGCTGATTGGTTGATTTGTCTGTCCTTGCTATCAGCTTACTCAATAGCCTAGTATTGGAAGACCATGTGGATGCACTATGTCATGGAGTACAGGTGAAGGTAGAGAGGCCAGCTACAGAAAGGATCCCACAATACGCCAAGTGCAAGTACAAAGAGGCTTCTTCTTCAGTTCATCATCACTGGAAAGAAAGGCCTCGACGTTTTAAGTATTTATCCATATCACAACAATTTCTGAAATAGGATGTACATACAGCGTCATCAATATCTGAAATGCTATTGACATAACAGATGCGTTTCCAGTAAATAAAATAATTCCATTACGCTCCTTTATTACACGGGTCAAGAAGTTGCTTAACAACCATGAGATACTCACAATCATTATTCAAAAATATTGCAATAAAAAGGTGCAATAAACAATTTTTCATAACTGTGCTGGGCATAAGGAAATTAAGCATTTTTTAAGGCTTTTTCAAACTAAACGTCATTTGGACCTTGTTGAAGCTTCAGTGTGGTCATCCCATATTTTAAACCTCATCCACCCCGTCAACTTGCCCATCATAATTTTCAAGCCAAGTCATGAGCAGAGTTCTTTCCAGGGGGAGAAATGTTGTGATACACAGCTATTTGACTTGCAGCATTTGACTCATTTGACTCACAAGATTTTGGACAGTGTCAACAAGCTTGAAAAGATTGCTACACTCTGAATTATTATCTTCATCATTCATATATGCATGCCTGAAACCAACCAAACAGCAGTGTGCAGTACAAATGTATCAGGTAGAGATTCAGTGCAAAGAAATAAGGCACAAAGAAACCAGGTCCCTGGTTTAAATGTCAACACATTTCAATTTGGAACACTACATGCATTTGCAACATTTGTGTTGAAAGAATTTGCTTAATGTTCTGTAGAGCTTTCAGTTTGCACATAGTATACATGTTATATGGAAAAATGTATTGCACATCAAGACAGAAACAAGTTTTACTTGCAGATGTGTACAGTGCACTGTATGTACAACACAAAAAGTTGTTTTGGCAGTTTCTTGCACATTGAAGATGGGTAAAATGTCTTGAGGTCAAATTCATTGTATCATGAGCTGTAGCAAGAATGAGGATGAGAATAACAAGGAAACACAGATATTTGTCAGGAATGGATTCATTTGAAGGTAAACCCATTGGACTGTCTTGATTATAAAATGGGCGGGGTTGAGGGACTGCCTGGAGAAATGATAAGATAATGAGAAGAAGAAATTCATTCTGGATCACAATTACATATATCTGGGAAGGGCACTGGGGAAATTAACTAAAAAACAGACATTTCTTTTGGACCGAAACTCTCTCACAAAGTCTCTTTCAGAAAAAGCAACTCAAAGTTACACAATAAGTGATTTCACTTGCTGCCAGAGCCCTGAAGATATTGCAGAATGCATACTGGAAAGCACTTTACAGGTAAATTATCTGGCATGGGCACCAGGGAATACTGCACAGTGTCACCGACTTGTTACTTGAGGTGACGGCTCACTTTGCAGGGCTCAACGTTGTGAAGTCCGACTCGCACTGTTTCCAATTTTTGTTGTGCGAGACAGCTTGAAAATCCCGGGAGTTTGGGTCTGCACACCAATAAGGAGTGGCAATAACATCTTCTGATGAGTAAATTCGATAAGTCAGAGGAGGGAATGAACGTGAGTGTCTCACACTAATGAAAAGTCCTATGATTTCTGGCTGTTCCTCCATCCCGTTGAATGAATGTCAACAAGAATGAAGAAAAAAATGATGGGGACCTTGTAGAAGTAATAGGAAAGAGCGCATTAGAGCACCATTCACTGCCTATCTAAATGAGATTAAACTGGTTTGGAAGACGGCAAATAAGGCTTACAGAATTTGATTGTGCTGCCGTTATTTGTTGTGTATTATTGACGTTTGGACGATAAAGACAGCCCAGTATCTGATTTCATCAACCGTCAAATTGCTATAAATCAATTTTCGGGGACCAGGGCCTCTCGGCCACGGACGACTCCTTGATAAATTTCTATTAATCTGGATGATGGGATCAATGGCTCACAGCCACACTGCATCAAAATAACAAATGACGTGGTGAGTGGCCCCGGGGCTACTGGGCGGGGCGTATTGTGCACCAATTTGCCCAGGACCAGGCTCTTGAATTCTCACCGCTAGATGGGGACAAGAGGGGGAAAACTCACTGATCTAATTGGATCTGGATCTCCTAATTCCATTACGGTATTTTTGGTGAGCAGAAGCAACCTAGCCCATGGTTTCTTTAAGCAGAAAGTGGAGTTAGACCCTATATGACACAACATCCTGACTCAGCTTAACAAGTGAGTCCTCCACAAATCTTTGGCTGGCAAGATCTAGGCTCTCTTTTGCATGTTTTAGCACTTCATTTTACAGGCGCTTCCTGTAAGAGCCAAAGGGACAACCTTTCTGATTAATGTTTCATATTTTTCTTAGTAGTAGGGCCCCAATCCCCATGGGTAATGGATGGTTTAGTGAATGGCAGATACTATCCCCTTGAAGGGCTTTATACAACACAATCCATGGAATCGCACTTTCCTCCTATTCAGGGAATGCATCATTCAATCAGTCCCTCATTCTTTCAGCTATTGAATCACCCAACAATGACCGCCTCAGTGTTTGCATGCATCCAATGGGATGACATTTCAAATTCTATAGAGGAGGCTGCCCCGCAAAGAATGGACAGCGGAAATTGTTATTAATATTGAAGCCTTGGTGAAAAAGTATTAGCGGCAGGATTACGGAAGATGGGACAATACTAGCTGAGAGATTAGGTGACAATCACACAATGGGGGCCTTTCAAGCAATCTGAATGGGCTCACAAAGCATTGTGTCTTGTAGTAAATCTCAGAAAATCCTGAATAGCGGGGAGGCGGATATGCAAGCAAGGCTTTTTGTCCTTCATCAATTAATGATATATGTGAATGGCTTAAAGATAATATGGTCTGCTGACACTTCATGTTCAAATGTAAATGTATGATAACAGAGAAATGCAGTTCTGACAAATTGCCATGATCTAATTATAATTTTATTTTAGGAATGTTGAAATCAAATAGGTGAAAATCGAAAAAAAGAACTGTTTGTTTGTTATTGTTTAAAAACTAAATCAAAGGAGCAGTTTCCCAATCCTTTTCAGATCTTAGTCCCTTGATTTCCAAATGACTTAATGATAAGAATAATTTGTATTTGTTACATCCACAAACCATTTCGTTCATGGTGCCAAGTAGGCACTAATGCAAATTTAGACTCTTTACATTTCATTTTCAGTACAGTGGAAACCATACCCGTACATTGTACCATATTGCATTTTTCTGAAATTCAAATATTCAATTCAAAATGGTTAACTATGAAGGACTGACATCATTCCCTTGATAATTTGACAAGTCTCAAGTATACTTGCGTGAATTTTAATAGAAATAGTTTATATAGGCCTAATATTTTAATAGAAATAGTTTTTATAATATTTTAATGCATTTTTACAAACACATGTGTATGAACTACATTGAAATATAGTTCTTCAGACTGTATTCCAAATGCAGAATTGATTTATTTGACTCTCACAAGAGGATGGTCATTTCCAGACTGCAATGGGCAGACCCTGTTCATCCATGCAGTGGGCCAATGACGTTTAGTCCTAACTCTGCAGGAAATGGTATGGTCCCATGCTGGGGTTTTAGCCATCCTGCAGAGGCACACAATGCAAGCTTGGAACCCAATCCCAAATTCTGTATAAAACAGGGTCGGTATGTGCATTAGTCTCTTGCTGTGTCCAAAATGGCAATGGCCCTCCAGTCAGCAATAAGGTCAAGGGTCAGCATTAATCCTTTGAGCTAAGGAAATGACTTAATGGCCCAATAATCTGATAGCATTATTTCTACCAACACTGTTTTGTTCTAGACTATACAAACTGTTCACAATTAACTTCCATGGGTATATTTCATAATTAAATAGGCCTACTAGTTTTCATTTCATAGGTTTTTATCATTAACAACCTGCAGGAAGAATAATATACTTCAAATGTCTGACTGTTGGTCGTAGTTCAACATCACACAAATATAACTGGACTGCACTGATTGAATACTCTAGTTCTTTCACTTGACAAAATTCATGCAGAATTTATTGTGCAAAGCACTCTGGACACATTTAAGTTCATATGAAAATTTGCCTCCAAGAAAAGTCAAAAGTCAGAGGAAATTTGGTTTCAGGGTCCATTATTCAGATAAGACTCGTTACAGGACAAGTTTTCATCACAAAATATCAGTGTTCACTTTAACATATATGCAACATCCTTACTGTATGTGACCATAAGGCAAGATGGTTAAAATAAAAAAACAAGGTCGCAAAGACAAAGTCAATGATGGGCAACTGACCTAGTTTCAGAGTGAAGCCATTAAATGCAATCATGAATCAACTAGACGCTCTTCTGTGAACAAAACACAGCATTGCGTTGTCTTTTGTGCACCTCACAAAACGAATAATAGAAGGTCTCTTTGCAAATGGTTGCCTGATTGGAAAATGCAATTGAATGAACAAATGGGGCATTTGGGCGAGATGTAAAACAAGTGTTTGTCTGACTCCAGCTGCTGCTGGTGGGACAGTCTATTGAATTTGTCCCTTTGTACTGAAGACATGGCTTTTTGTCCCACACACAAAAACTGTCCTAATTAAATAAAAGCAGTTACAATAGAAAATGCATTATTGCAGTAGCTGTTACATTGTGCAGCATATTCAATTAATGCTCTGGTGGGCTGTTAGTTTTCTATTCATGCTATTAATAGTTTCAAATTGATTTCCTGTGAGGACTGGTGTCCCTGACTGACAATAAAATAAAGCATCATCTCATGGTGCCTGCGGATTGTCTATGTTTGTGGTCCTGGGCACTGATTACATGTACGTGTAGATTATTCAAGATGCAGTAGAATGGGAAAGAAAAATGTCATATAATAAATACAAACTTATTTATTAAAAACATACAGATTGACCAAATAAACATTAACAAGAGTGGGAGTCAATTGTCGGTTCCCCACCTGCCACTTCTATGGGCCTTTTCACACTATCTTGCCTGCCCTGAATTGAACATGGGTCCAACAGGAGTGGGACCAGATCAAACAGGTTCAACAAGGCATACCCCTCACACATACATGTACACACATGTTTGTTTATGGTGTCAATCCAGGATTTTCTTTTGTTCCTCTTCCCTTTTCCTTTTGTCTCATTGGTTTTGTACACGTTTTCCAACCGAGGAGTTCTCGATTCGGTTTCTGACCTCGATACACCGATGATGTTGCACGTGTGTGTCCTCGATTTACACCATAAGGTCACACGCCAGTGTATACAGGTTCGGTGTAGATTTGGGATTTTCTAACTGGGTAGAGCCTCTCAACCTGGTCCCCACTAGTAGAGCTGGACGATACGCAATAATATCGCCGCGATACGATTTTCGTAATCGCATACGTTTTGATAAAAATCGAAATATCGCGATATTGGCGATATCAGTTTTAAATCACCAATTATTTTCTCAACCCTCATATTTCGCAAAAAAATATTGTCGATACTTTCGGGTTTTTTCCCACAACTTTACTGATAACTGTTGAAAGTGCAAAACTTTTACCTAGTGTAGCTGCAATACGTATGTAAATCAAAACCAAATCAAGTCCAAATCTTAGGATGGCTCCTGGCGATTTTAGAAATGTAAAATGCCAAAATAGCTCTAGGCCGCCGAGCAGCTCGTACACACAGTCAGTCAAAGAACGGAATAAAAGTTCGCTGGTTCCGTTTGCACAAAGCACATCATTTTATAACGACCCCGTAACACCAGGCAATTTCCAGAACAGTACGCTTGTCAGCAGACTCCAGCACAGCCGTTCGTGTGTGAACACGTCTCTTGATTGATGTACATGATATAAAAATGTGTTCGTAAACGTAAGCACACAATGTTTGCCGCTGTTTTGGGTCTAGTACAGGATGTAAATAATGTTGTCGCACCAAATCGCGCATCTGGTTGAACCGGCCAAAAAATACTTGGGTCGGAAAAAAAAAATTCCCAGTCACTCAGAAAAAAAAATGAAATAAAAAATAAATTTACTTGCCACTGCGATCTCTTGGTAAATGCCATAATTCGTATTATGGTATGAAGCATGCATGCCTCAGTACTAGTCCTTAGTAAAGTACAAATTTACCATACTTTACATGTTCATACTGTATATGCGACGCATGTGTTGCCATGTCATGTATTGCATGCCTGTAGGAATTTAAGACATCATAGATTCGCTGTAATGTAGGGTTGCAATTCAGTGATGTGAGCCCATTGAATTTGAAAAACGCATTAGCCCCAGCCCCCCCCCCCCTTCTTACTGTTTCTGTAAACATAGCCAGTTTAGCCACTTCGTATTTTCAAATTCTCTTGGCCTATATAATGTTAAATTTACCATTCAAAGTTATTGACTAACAAAAAAACATGACCAAAAGTGACATTCATGGATTTTGTTTAAAAAGATGATTCGTTCGTAAAGATTTCGAGTAGAGCTGTCCATGTTCCAATAAACTTGTAAAGTTGTAGTCGATAACTCAAAACTGCGTGATCGATTATTCTGATATTCAAAGCTTTAACTGTGTGCTGCATCGGTAAAAAGTTGCACGAAGAATGTACTGATTAAAATTTGCATGCCGCAAATGATATGGGGAGCTGGAGTGTGTTGCAGTCAGTATTTTATACAACTGTAAAAGGACTTTAACCTGCTAAAATCCGTCTACAAAAAGTTACAGATGACAAAAAGTGGCACCTGAAACTGAAAATAAACTAAAAGCGCTGCAACTTTACGATAAAATAACACCACAGTCGAGTGTGATTCCGTTACCGAGCGCGCGCGATGCATCGATTATGATAATGAGTAGACTGGATCGTGTTAGTAAACACAAGTGCACTTCGAACGATAATAGGGGGTCGGGAACTAGGGCAGCTTTTATGGACGGATACCAGTTCAAGCTGGTTCCCGATTCCCTTTTACCATTCGAAATGCACTTGTGTTTACTAACGCGATCCAGTCTACTCATTATCATAACCAATGCATCGCGCGCGCTCGGTAACGGAATCGCACTCGGGATCCGGGAACCATCGAATGTACGCTGGGAATGAAGACCACATCGCGTCGTTCAAACATTAACACGAACTGGAAATTTAAAGTGTTCACGATCGCGAGGGGAGCTCACGGAATTGAACGGGAATTTCACTTTCCATCCGGATCGTAAGTAAACTTCAGTACAACCATCTTAATTATCGATGTCTACTTGTACCTCAGGTGGCGTATCTAGTAATTTGGAGGCCATTTTGAGGGTGAAATCTGATGTATTTTTTGGGCAATGTTGGGTTTTCGGGTCAATGACAGAATTGTGTTGTCCAGCTTGCACTATTACTAGCTTGGACCTCACTATCGCCAGACCATGTCCGAATGTTAAAAAGGCAATAAGTTGGGTCCAAGTTACTCGGACTAAACCAATCCCAACCCAATGATCAAATCAGAACACGACGAAAAATCCCCGGTAGGGCCTACTATAGTACTATGAATACTCCCCGAAAAATTGCGAGTAGGCCTAGACTTGTCTCAATGGGCGACTTGTCTTTCCATTTATAACGCACATACGGTACGGTCGAGTTGTTTCAACGGTCGAGTTGTCCCAAGTCGAATTGTCTCAACAGTCGAGCTGTCCCGAGTCGAGTTCTCAACGGTCGAGTTGTCTGACCCCCTCCTAAACTATACAATTACCGTATGTTCGACTAAAAACGAGGCACACTGGGCAACACTGCACTGGCACTGGGCATTCGCACCCGGACACTGCTGGGTGAAAACATATCGTTACTGGTGAAGGAAATTGCCCATACAAATGTAACTTAGTTTGCCCATTTGCCCGGTGCTCGTACAAGACACCGTCCATGTTGAAAATTCATTACAGTGAGTATCACTGATATTACTACGACATTAAAAATAACTGATATAATCCAAAAGAAAATATAACTTACATACGAACCTTTAGAAAATGAATGTCAATCGATCCAGCTCAGTAAACACCGCATGCATAGTCTTCCGCCATCTTAGCTTTCGTCGAGACACATCCACAACATTGACCAATAGAAACCAAGTATTTCAACAGGTGGGCGGAGTTACAAATTAGTATACATTTATGCAAGATTTTATTGCGTTTACCTCGCATGATCCAATCAGAAGGCTAGGAATATACAGTAAGGACGGTTCCATGTAACGGAGAAAGGTGGTTGGTCAATACACGTCATTAATTCATACGTTTCCGCTCGTAACTACCAATCTTGTTAGCCGTGCGCACGTAAAAGCACTTGATTCTTTTGAACTTTACCGCTCAGTCACGTCAATGAGAAGTGTGTTGTGTATATGTCGCTGATATGGTAATGTAGTTCCATACAAGCATGTCCAGTGGTTGCTTTGCATGACGGACTTCATATCACCGCAGCATTAGAAACGGAACGTGGTGGAAGCAAGCACCGATTCAGTGTGGTCTCATCGCCTTTGAAAGTAACTTGATTTATTTAAGAGGGTAACAAAGCTGATCACATTCAAGTTCCATCCTTCAATCGACAAGCAAGCTAGCTGATTCTGCAATGGATGGTTTAACTAAAGCCAACGAACATGTCAAGCGGCCTATGAACGCCTTCATGGTGTGGTCTCGGGGCCAGCGCCGTAAGATGGCCCAGGACAACCCCAAGATGCACAACTCCGAAATCAGCAAGCGACTTGGCGGAGACTGGAAGTTACTTTCAGAGGAGGAGAAACGACCGTTTATTGACGAGGCTAAGCGTCTGAGAGCCTTGCACATGAAGGAGCACCCCGATTACAAGTACCGGCCCAGACGAAAGCCGAAAAATATGATGAAGAAAGACCGGTATGCTTTCCCAATCCCGTGTGTACCGACAACAAGTTCCTACGGACCTGTTACTACATCCGTTAACGATCACATCGCGGCGGAGAAGATGCGGTCATACCTACCGTCCAGTCTGTCAACCCATCCCTATCAGATCCTCGACCACCATAACGGCGTCAAGCTGGATTCGTCCCCGTCTTTACGGGCGGCTGAGATGGCCGCTGCGGCCGGTGCATTGTACCCGTCACATCTATCGCCGTACATGTACCCACCTTCTCTACCGGGCAGTGCGTTCGGGAAGCTCCCTCCAGGTGCTTCTAGCCCAATCCCGCCACACGCTCACGGTGTACACAGTCAATCGCAGTACATGATGCCGTACGGATGGCCCGGTAGTCCCGATATTCAGCGTCCAGTCGCTTACATTCTCGTCAAACCGGATATGGAACCTTATGGTCCTGCTCACCCTGCAATCCGACCCACCGTGCCCGTACCCACCAGACACACTGCTGCAATATAGGTCGCGGTTCAGTTCAACCTGTACAGCGAATAACTTTTCGACGATTACTGAACGTGGACAGTAGTAATAATCGACGAACTGGCATCATGTGCTAGTGATGAAACACTGAACTAAAATATCTTAAATTAAAATCTGTCAAAAAGTTATTATCTTGAACTTATTTCTTGCATTCTGTGAACAAAGTTTGACAAAGTGGAGACTTAAAGATGTTTGTAAATAATGATCCATCAACTTTAGTCTCCCAATTGTACAATGTGGTCTTGTAGTATTATGTTTGCGACTCTTCAGAAGATGTATTTAACACACATTTTAACCAAAGAGCTCACACAGGCTTTTTGAAACTGTTGCAACTACCATATCTTTTTGTGTTAAGTCAATTTTTTGTTAATAACTTACCACAAAGTGGAAAAATACTAAACTGTTTTAAGTACTAGTCTTGACGATATTGCCTATAAGAAGCAATGATTCTGTACATTATGTAAAGCCTTAGCAATCGGGGGAACTTGTATGCAGTATATTTCTGATTTAATGTTATCAGATTTTGTTGTGTTCTGCATTTCTGATTTAATGTTATCTGATTTCTGCAGATTTTCATTAAAAATCAACTCTGAAATTTCAACACTGAAATATATTGCATACATCAAAGTTCAAGAAAATGTTGACATTGTACAATTTCAAAACCAGTCAACATCAAAAAAAGATATATTTAGAAGATTGGTACATTATTAGACATATTGTATAGACAATACAGACCCAGTATATGAGTGATGGGAGAATTTATTTCTGTTCGAGATTTTTTTTTTTATTCCTGACAACAAATTTCAGACAGCCATATTGAAGAAATAATGACTTTCTATATGTGGCCATAATTTAACAAATTAAGAAACTCTAAAAAGCGAGATTAAACTTTATTAGCCTCCACTGATTGAAAAGCAGAGTACTCTTAGCAAGTAGAAGATGCACGCATTTCAAAAACCAAAGCACAATGCTATTCTACTGAGACTTTGCCTGAGTACATAGTGGAAATAATGGCCTAGTCGAAGCTACCAACGTGCAAGTATGTACTGTCTTTGATCTGTACTTTTTGTAATATAAAGTGATTTAATGCAGTCAGAATGTTGTTTTCTATTATCAATCATGTTTTTAGAGTGTTGACTGTTTTTATTTTAAAGCTATGAACAATTGTGTTCCTGGTTTATTCATTGTTAAATGGATGTTATGACATGCATGCATTGAGAAAACTTAAGTGAACATAAGCAAGTATATGCAGTCATATTGTTCAACTTATTTTGTAACAAAAGACCATCTCCAATATAGGTCTGATGTGGTTAATTGGTTAAGATTATGACACCTTCAAATTATTTGAAGCAAAACGTCCCTTTTGAAAACCTCTTTCAGCTGTTGCCATTTTAATCCAAACTTCACTGCTATATAGCTAAGTTGTGTTTTGCTAAGATATAGAACATAGAAGTGTTTTATCTTCACAATCTTATACTTGTATCTTTCCATAGATTTGAAACCTATTCACTTGCTGCCATACCTGGTTGTCAGAAATCAATTCGGATGAATTGATTCCTAATTGCTTTAGTTAGATTTTGTTTTGATGTGACAAACCATGGTTATCAACCGAGGTGACAAAAATCAGCACTAACATTAAAAGTAATTGTTATCAATATTAAACATTTTACACTCAGTACTACACTGATAATAAAATTCGGATTGAACTCTAGAGATATTGCATTCTGAAATTATCAGGGTTTTTTTTTGTTTTTTTTATAAATTAAACCTCTTTCATCATAATTTTTTGTAGAGCTGTCTTCGTGTTGGTAACATAACATGACTCTTCACAGGGGTCAAAGCTGCATTTGTTTTTAGAAAGATAATGAAAAGAAATTGGGAAAATCATTGAGAAAAATGTGTGGTATGATGTTGTTGTTTGTATTTAATGATTCTTTTGTTATTGTTTGATGAGGTTTGTTGTGAAGCTGCAGTTTCATGTAGCTAACGTATCCAGAGAAAAAGAGAAGATAAAATTCAGTTGCTGTTTCAAGATTCAAATTTGTAGTTGCTTAAAATTTCAGTCATCACTTGGAAATGGGTAGAGGACGGTAGTTCATTTCCTTACCGAATGAGGTCATTTGTATAAAATGTATCACGTTACTTTCGGAAAAATTTCGATGGGTGAATTGAAATGAAGTGTGTGATTTTTGTTCATATACTTTCTGTTCCTGGCTCCTATGCCTTATGTTACTACATGGAACAAAGCTTCTTTATCGCTTGATTGACAATACAAATGTATTTGGACACTCGTACTTGATGCCCATTATTTTGTGTATAACAAAAAAAATCTTGATATCCACCTAAACATGCATTGCACCATCAAAACACTGTCTGTGCAATGTTATACATGTACATGTACAGTGATAATTCACACCCGAACAGGCTTGATTTAATATGGACAAAATTTGATCTCCTCGTCTTCTACACCAAATTGTGCTTTTCTTTCCTGACAATTTTTCATTTTCCAAAAAAACCCACATATTTTGGTGCATGGAACCCTTGGGAAAAGGCTTTAAATTTGGGCTGTTTTGAGTATATCTTGAACACAAACGATCCGTCTAAAATGTTTCCGACAGCAAATGATTCGAAAATTGGAAAGCAATTATCCCATAACTAAATTGAGGCGGATTTCTTTCCTTCGATGTCTTTTAACGGTAAATAACTTTTTATTATTGATCACAAATAGCATGGGATAGCAATTACAATTATTGATAACAAATAGCATGGGATAGCAAGACTTGGTCTTAAAGTGTTGGGGTCAGGAGGGAAATATTGTTTTGCTAGTTTTTGGCTTTCGAGAAAGAGTCTGCTTGGATTGTAACATAAGGCATCGTACAGTTTGAGATTTTTATAACATGCGCGGGGCTGTTGAATGATTACACTCAAACCTAAGCTGAATAAGTTGAGAAAAGCGAAAGGAATATTTCTCACGGGGTAAGGGTCGCTATTTCCCAACGAAAACACTTTGGGCATCGCTGCATACCGTGGTGTTGGCTACAGAGAAAAGAACAGCTTAACAACTTGTTTTCCTGGTCTATTCTGCTCTTTGTAGTCAATAACTATTCTCTGACAACAAAAAAAAGGGGCCAGCAATAGTGAAGAAACGTGAATGGTCAAGTCATCAATGCTGGGGTGCTGTAAGCGCCTGCAAACCCGTGAACTATGGCGATATAAAGGGAAAATAACCACGAAGGCATAAAATAACACAATGAAAGAGAAAAACACATGAGGAATTGAAAAGGCACGTATGACATAAATAAATAGATGAAAAGCAGATTGCGAGATGCAGTTCTTTACTGAAAGGGGTTTAAGGCATGTGGACAAAAGGGGGTTAATACTTGGCAATATGCATGATAATGATTGCCTGGAGGATGTATTCAACATTGAATGGGCCGGCCTTGGCGGGAGTAAACAAGACTAAACCGCTATGAATGGACCAGCGTGAATAGTTAGGTGTGGCCATTGTGATTGCATGAATGGGGCAGCTATTGAAGTTTGCAGAACCAACAATGGAAATCCCTGCCGGATTTGTGGAGAGAACTGGCTGCGTTGTCAATAGGGCGGAAGCTAAACACGCTACCAAAATACGTCCCGGCTCGCCATCGATTGGGAAAAAAAAGAGAAAGAACGCTTGATGTATGCCACTAGGTGTGCACGCCTTAGAACAGCTTCATTTAATAAAGCACAACACTTTTACTTCTAGGCATCATGATACATTCGTTTAACAGTTTTTAAACGCTCATGTTAACACTTAAAGAAGAGCACGCAATCGATTACTGTTTCTTTTCCTTGATACGGTATTCGTGAATAGCCATTCTGTGAGGTCCTTGGTTTTGCACAGAGTACAGAACTAAACAATGACGCGATTAGTCAGGCTATTATGGGGGCAATGAAAAGGCTGACAGCTGAAGGGCCGGCTCTATTGAAATTGAATTGGGTTGGCGCGTTTTTCCCTTATTCTGAAGACGAAATGTATGACTTGGTGCATTGAACAACAGTGGGTTGTCGTACAATAAATGTCTATGTTTTTCATGAGAGTGCTGATTTTAGCGCCTATCAGTTTTTCCCTTAGATATAGCGCCGAGTAATTCCTGTTTTTGGCTTACTGTCTATTAGTTGCTGAATTAGTTTTTGTCTGAGCTTGAATATGGGCTTTAATTTGAGATCCCAAACAACGATGCATTTGAAGCCCATACACCGCGTATAATGCTTACAACTACCGAAACGTACTAAAAATCAAAAGTTTTAGCTTGAAAAATGTTTTGTCCATCTGTCTGTCCTTACGCATCGGAACGTCACTTCGCCTAAACTTTAATCTAGCGTCTAAGATGGAGTTTTAAGGGGTTGGAAGACTTAAGGTTTAGGGATATGATGCCATGTACATTTACATGTAAACGGCCATGTTAATGCTTTACTCCATGGATGCTCTACTTGGCTGTCTGGCAGTGTGTCTGCCGGCCCGATCTCGCCGTCACACACTCAGTGACTGCGGTACATCGACTCGAAGAACTTGGTGACTGCTCTATGTTCCGACACCCCTATGTTCCGACAACCTAGATTGTGTTACTCCCGGTTTGAGTTAGGGTTAGGAATAGGAATGTGCAGTCGGAACATAGGGGTGTCGGAACATAGAGGTGTAACCAAGAACTTAACGGTGAAATAAACCCAAGTGTTGCTCCATGGTCATGTACAATGTACATTCAAATACATGTATATACATGTACATTGAAAGTGTCTTATCGGGCGGGATATTTTGTCAGGGGTTTGTGCAGCACACAGTTACAAATGCAAGATAGGTTGTGCTCACTGTTAAAAAAAAATGAATGGCTTTAAAGATTCGGTATATGATAGTTTTTGCCAAAAATATCAATCTTGGTTGTATCTTTGAATACTTCATGCATAGGCGTAATGTTGTAATCTTATACACGTATGGCGTAACGAGGGGGGGGGGGGGATTCTCTTATCGTATTACTGTTAATTTAATGCATATTTAACAACATGGACGGTTTTTAACAAAGCGTCGAGTGATGTCCAGCAACCCTCTCGAATTTCCACGGCCGATGATTTCTCCCTTTTCTTTCTGGTGAGTGCTTTGCCCCACCTCTACTGCTCTAGAAAAAAAACCTGGTGACGCCTATGCGTATAATCTGTGCATTTTACTTTCAGCTGCAATTTATTTAAAGAAAACAGTTTCTAAAGAAAAGGTTTCTGTTAAGCTGCTGTGGCATTCCGCATGTAGAGTTGGCGACCAACACCCTCCAAGGCTATCGGTATCCGGGGAAAGGATAGGACGGCAGCCACTCATTACTGCAATTTCGCAAGAAAAGTCTTACTTTGGTTTCTATGTACCGTGTTCTATTGCTTTTGGGGGGAAACTTGGTTGCTATTTTTGCATCATTGTGAAACTGCCTCTACGGTGGAAAATTATTAATTTAAAATGGTATTGCTGTAAATGCTCTATTTTCTAGCTGTTTTAATAAAAAGTTCCGAAAGCTGTAAGATATTACCATTACCATTAATATAAATGACGATAATTTGTCTAACTCATTAAATGAAATACTTTAACAAATTGAATGAACAAAACTTATTATTATGACATCTCCATCCATTTATAATGATGGTATATGGTTAATGTACAAGGAACAAACATTTCTTGAGACTGTATTCAGTATAAATCTTCAGGCATCCAGCAGTTTGCCAATGCTTACAAACGACAGCACGCAGCTTGACTCAAAGAAACACCACACGTGTCACGTGGTGTGTCTCTACAAAATGCTAATTGCAATTCAGTGGTTCTAATCCGTACATGGGCTCATTGTCAACGCTCTATTCATACTATTGTTTGGTTACCACCACCAGGAGAGCACTGAATGGACATTTAGTGGAAAGCTGAATTGCAATGAATGACCGGCCACTCTTCCCCATTCTGTCGCTCAACACGCCGGGATAACTCCTCAAAAAGCCCCCATCGATATCCATTCACGGCAGCTCAGCGGTTACTACTCTGTTTGAATGCTTCGAATTATTTCCAATTTGGAGGCGGACAATGGACACAAGTAATTCTGTAAAAAAAAAAAGCCATGTGTTGCTTTCATTAAAAAGAGAGCAAGAAATGGTGAAAGGATCTATCCTCGTAAAACCCCATCTTTGCCATTCTTGGTCATTCATCACCTCGTGCAAAGCGGTTGGTAGGCTATTGATACTTTTCTTAAGAGAATTCATTCGGGGCCGTTCATAGAAAACCTTACCATGTCAGATTTACGTGGCAAAACAGCACAGAATTCTACACTGGGAACAAACAAAAAAGAATCTGGGTTATAGTTGCTGCGTTTAGGCTCCATAAAAGCCTCATTTGGGGCGAATCAGTTGGGCCGGACAATGCCAAGATGCATCAAATTCTCGCCTGAATAATCATGCGCCAATCAGGGTATAGTATTGATACAATAGACCGCTGAACCAACAATATACTTGGCTTTCTTCTTGTTTTGAAAACATAATGAACAAGGCAAACATTTTACTCTGCTCCGGGACATGAGAAATAGAATTATCCTGCGCTGAATAGATGAAATTTCGTTGTTGATTGTGTGGAGCATAATGCGCAGCAATCGCCGTGCAATTAAGGCGCAATAAACAGGCAGCTGATGCCCGCTAGAGCCGCTTCTTGTGTGTGTGGCATGTGGATACCGGTAACGGGAGGATTTCAGTGTCCGGAAATTGGCTTTGTAAACAACCGGCGTTGGCTAATATTATTAAGGTTGATTGTATGTGTGTTTACTGCTTATGATTATGTTGTAAAGCTGATTCGTTAAGTCAATCAACAAGCAATGTTTCACCCTTTATATTTGGTTTATATATAGACCCATATATAGTGTTTTAACCAGGACTCACGTGTCACATTGTCACATTCCTTGAAAAAAAGCCACGCATCAGCTGAATTCTTTCTTAGCCCTTTTCAATCACCACCAAAAGACTCTTTTATTTGGCGTTTAATTTATTAAAATGCTATATCTTGGACAGCCGTTTAACTTCGTGTGGGTACGGATGAAGGATCAAACAAAAATTCAAGCGAAGGGTATTTTTCAACAGTCTGTTTGTGTTGCGAAAACATGGAAGGGTAACCGTCTTTTGAGCAAGGTATAGTGGCGTATATCCGTGTCGGCGAGTGGCGGAGGAGGGATGGGTATGGGGGATGACCCAAAATCCAAAAATTGCCCGGCCGTGGAAATTGGAAGAGGGAAGGGGAGGGGGGGGGGGTAGTGGAAACCACATGACTCTAGGGGGAGGTGTTCAAAATACAAATGTACATCTTTAGCAATGTTATGTGATTACGCCCCTTTAACCGTACATCAAAACGGTACATGTTCTCCGTTTTTCACAACTATTTTAATACAGTTGGACACTTTGGAAAATTAAAATACCCCCCCCCCAAAAAAAAATCTACATTTTTTTGGTTTCTCATGATGATCAAATAGCCCATCCCCACTGGTGAAAAAAGTGAGGGAGGGCCCCCCCCCAGATTTACGCCCTTGAAGCAAGATGATGTACTCTGTAATAACAGGCTTAGTTTTAAATCATTGCTACTGTTATACAGTGCTTCATTAATGATTTTCTTTCTTCAGATGAATAGCTAATCCTGCATGATATCCGAATGAATGGTGCCACCACTCTCCATCAGACATGGAAAACTTGCCGCCGATGCTCTGCTTTCAGCCAACGATAAGGACAATTTATTTAATTGTGAACTTCGAGATAAAGACAATTGGACAAGCATCTGGTCACATAAATATACATTTTAGCTGTGATGAGTACTATTTGATGTAGGAAAATCCTACATGCACCAAACTGGCCAAATCACATTTTATAACACGAAAGAGAAAGTTGTTTGGATAGAAACCTCAGATCATGAGATACTAGCCCACGAGTAGGCCTATACAGCTCTCTGCATGGACTGAGGCGGTCTATGCTTGGTAGTGTCAGGCCGGCTTAGTTGCGTGTTAATGCCGTGACAAATCCCCCACCGCAATAGATGGACCACCTGGCTGACTACTTGTCCCTATTATTCCCCTTTCGTGGCCTTATTTGTCCGTCTTTTGAGGTTTTTAGAATCAACTTCTCACCGTGAGGTATAAGTTGACTTTGACGGAGTGAAATGGTTTTCGAGGAAACTGATCCAATCCTTGTATAATTACGTTATTATTAATAATAATAACGTTCGTTCCTTTGTCATTCGTCATCGATATTGAGCAGTTTGAGAAAGACTGAATGATTCTTTTGACTCCTTGTTACTGTGAAAAATCTTTGGCGCGGTTCGAGATGGGGTGGAATCCGCCTCCCTATGCATTTTCTTACATCATTGTCATATCCTGTTGTTATTCTGAGCTTTTATGAGTTTGTAGACCGTCTTATATGGATGTTTGACACAAATTTCATAAAATCGGAGTATTAGCACAAAATGTGGTTCTTGTGGCGCACTGACCAAAAACACACTTGTTCCATTATATTAATTATAATTACTAAACGCGTTGTCAGTATGGGCTAAAACAGTGTATACAAAGCATAGTATCTACTAAAATTTCGTATCAGTCGGTTGATGATTTTTCAGAAAGGGCAGAACCGACCGGGCGTTTTAGATGACCCCAAAAAAGGTCTAGTATTAGCACATCCTTTTTCATATAAGAATAATATTAAGCCGAGGACAAGTTGTAAGTTATTTTTTCTGTGTGTAGCTTTTGATTTGTTCCGTTGACAATTTACTCCCGACCCCGACCCCCCCCCCCCCCAAGCCCGTCACGTATGTTCATGCCAATGCACTTGTGCACGCACGCGTACTGGACCAAAAGTTTCTGAACTCGTACAGACGACAGATGGCGCCATTCCGCACCCGTTGATCAGCCGAAAACAATACATGTACCAATTTCCACAAGTTACAGACGACCTAAACTCATGAACATTTCTGAGAACATTTATTATTAATTTTACAATCATGCTTTTTAGCTGAGATTGTCCAAATGTAAACACTTTTCTGGAAAAAAAACAGAAATTTTAAGGGAGAAAAAATCTTTCCCCAAAAATTCTTCAAACCCTGCTTGAAATTTTTGAATCAATCCAATTTTAAAAATATTTCTCCAGTTTTCCAGGACAAATTAAAGACACTGCCTAAAGATAAAGAATAGATGAAAATTATGATAACATTTTTAACAGAGTTATTGCATATAGGACAGTTCAAGAAAGAAGGACGTACCCGCCGACGTTTATACGGTTTTTTTTCCCCGCTGACCCATATAGCGTGTTGTGATTTTCCGCATGGCGCAAGCCGGGCCAGTGCTCCAGTGGACGGCCCAACATTGGCCGGTCGTGCACGGTGACATCGTTTTTGACAGCGCGCGGTTCGCACATGTAAACGTACGGTCGGAGCTTCAAAAACAATACCCACCTAATGAACGCAAACTTGTTCTCAATAACTCGTCAATCCTGTAATAATATGTTTTAATATCTCATTCAAATGCTGTGATAAGTGGCATGTTCGGGGAAACTGGATAACATAAAAAAATCCCAACTTAAGTTGGCCCTTTTTGCCGATGATTGCATGGAAATGGAAAGCAAACAACGATCTAAAACCACATTTTCCTGAAAATGTCAAACTTTTATCACAATAATATGGTGAATAAAATACAAAATAAACTCATTTAATTTCATCCGCTGGCATGTATTTCACTTAATCTAGCAAAATGAACAGAATGTTTTCAGATGGAAATTGGTGTCTTTAGGGATGAACATACGTGCCGTCGGGCACCAATGTCGCTACACCACTGGGTTTTGTTGTTGTTTTTTGTAAACTGTTGTGGGGTCCCAAACTCGCGGTCATTAATGAAGTTACAATTCTGTTCAAAGTGTCACTTTTGCAGAGAACTCTACAATCTGCACTCATATATTACACCAGACGAAAATGAAATAGTTGATGACAATATCGTCCACGAAAGTTGATGTGGGAAAAGAACGACAGCGGTCTTCATTAATAGCCGGCGCTCATGCAACCTAGGCTGCTGAACTGTGAACTCTAAACTGAAGCATAACAAGGACACTGCCTGGCACTTATGAGAAACTACACATCTTTCAGTAATAATACACCAGTTCCAGAGGTCGCAGGTTGAAATCCCGCTCTAATTAATTACACTGTACTCATTAATTGGTCACCTGTATTTAACAGACTATGACCACGAAGGAGGATGGAATGGTTCTTAAAGATAATTTTGGTGACATCACTGTACTATAAAGCGCAAAAAATAAGTATGTGGGAATGTGTTCGCCTGCTATAGGTAGACGAGGCGACGAAGCCGCTTTTCTCGCGTAGCGGGCGAAGCGCAAGCGAAGCTCATTGATTATGAAAAGCGGAAGCTTTACAAATTAACGATCTCCAAATACGTCAACTTTTGGGAAAGGCATAAATTGTATGTCTTGGCTAATACAGCTATTTGTTATCGAATGCCATTTTAGCATTGTTTAATTTAATGTCTTTTAATACGATTTAGCCGTCATTGTTGCAGCACTTATTTTGTATATATACTGTTATTTTGTCTACTGAACCACAAGGGGAAACTTACTTGGTTCGCTTTTTCAATCAAAAGTAATATTTGACAAATTATTATGTTGAAGGGAGTGGGTTTGGAAGAGGATCAGACCCCAACTACCCCACTCAGAAGAGAAAGAAAAGAAAAGAAAACAAACGGCCCTTTGCCAATGTTAATTAATACAGCTGTTATACAATGTGAATTTATACAGCTTTTTTATTGGGATGGACATAAAACGTGGTTCACGCAACAGCGCCCCTAACGTTGATTGATGGTCAATTCCCTTAGTCCGTGTTCTTGTGGTGACTGATGATCATCAATTTGATTGGTCAAAGTCCAGTTAATTTACGGCAAAAAGGACGGCTTGGCTTTGAACTTATTGCAACAGATTTTATTTTAATACTTTCACGTGCAGAAAATACACTTATTGTAGCTGCAGTATACCAAAAATCTAATTGTTTCCCCGACCATTAAGTAGAATTTTGTTTGTATTTACCCTTTTTCCCCCTAATATAATTTCTTGAGGACGGACAGAGCCCGAGAACAAATTGAAATACTGGTTCTGATACAGAACTGCACTTCATTTCATTCCATACACACACAAACTTTCAACTTGTACCACAACACGCGTTCTAAAAGTTTCGCTATCAGAGAGGGCGTGCTTTGACTTTAATGGGTACAAATATACATTGTAGTCCGAGTATCACCCGTTCTCCAATAACGGAGCCCCGTAACCAACGTCTGATATATCTCAGCAAATATGCAAATGTCATGCCGCGACCCAGCGCGCCAGCCAATCGGAGTCGACTTTAGAATCGTGACGCGATTTCGATCTCAAATGGGGACTAAGCTGCTGATTGGTCAATTTGGCTGCCATGTTTTTGTAATACAACAACGGGACACAATATTGATCCATTTTCTGCTTTAGAAACACTTAAGTCTGCCACAAAAGGTTGTATTTTCATTGAGTCTGAAGGAAGCAGAATTTTACTGAATCTTGGGCTGGAGATGAAGACCACGCCAGAGACAAGGGGGGGGGGGGAGGGTGTCCTTCCCTCCCCCACCGTCCCCGCCCCTCCCCAGCTCCCTCCCCACCCCCTAGTACCATTGTTTGAAAATGGGCTGTTGCGTACAAACATAGCAGTTCATGTAAAACAAAAAAATACAAGTAATTTTGAAAAGCAATCGGGCCGATTGGGCAACTTTGACCTCAAATCCAAACACTTGGGAATGGGGACATTTATCGAAAGTGACGTAAATTTACATATTATTCATGGTGCAACAATCTGTCAAGGGAGAACTTCAATTATTATTTTGATCCCAAAAAGAGGAACTGAGTTTTGAAAAGGAAGTTAACTTTGGAAGGCGCTTTCGGCATAGGCCTACAAGAAGCATTACACACAAACATATAAGCGGTGTATATGAAGGACAAATAAAGGAAAAGTTTTTTTGTATTGAATGGTCAGAGGTTGAAGCTGCAGTATGTAGCTGTATGTACATACGGCATTGTAATGAGATGTATAAGTAATGTTTGGACGTATCATTATATTGATGACACAGGGAAATGCTATTTAAGTTAAAGGTATCTCCCCCCCCCCAAAAAAAAGTGAATTTGTTTTCAGTGAAGGTGGAATCCGAGGGCAGGCGCCATGAATTTGCTTCAAATGATCAAAACTATGTTTATTTGCCCACGACTCATTTACATTCTTTCTTCACAGAAAAACCCACTGTGTGCCGAGATATTTGACAAACCCTCTTTCCCCCTCTGGTTTCCGTACCAAAGCAATGGAGCACTGCACAGCGGCGTAGCCAGGGTTCTCATCCTAGGGGGCGCCCAAAAATGTCATCTGTGCTGAAAGGTATAGACAGTTGTTTTTTTCACCGGACACCCGACCTTCGTAAAATCAAATAGTGGAGGGGGGGGGGACACCATCTTCCCATGGGGGCGCTGTTCAAAATGGTTAATGTTAGACAATAACTACCGCTATTCGCTTTCCATTGACTTTAAAATAAACAGCCACTCGCGAAAAGAAAGGGTTTGGGTGGAAAATACGCACAAAATCGCGGAAGGGACATCATCATCTTCCAGCTAATCATGGTAACTCATACGGCTGTGCTTTTCTCCGGATGCCAAATTTCCAGTGGGAGGCGACTGTGGGGGCGCGAAGTTTTTAAGGGGGGCGTGCGCCCCCCACGCCCCCCCCCCTTCCCGTAGCTACGCCGCTGCCCCTACATAATTTGAGAAATTCGACCCAAATGTGTGTATTCCCTTGCCCGTGTTTCTTGCTTCGCTGCTTCCTTCTGCGAGTCGAGTGCGAACTTGAAGTTGAATTTACAGGGCGCACGTGCACGGATAATGCGCACAGTTACAATGTCCTTCACACACTGGCTCTTGAGAGTAGTCAAACAGCGCCATCTACTATTTCTGGTAAAATGCAGCTCTACATGAATAGCCATGCTGTTACAGATATAATTCTGTGGACAGATGTGGACTCGTTAGCTTTACAATGATAGCAATTAATAAAGTGTTTGTAAAACAAGTATATATAGGGCCTACAGCATACGGGTATGGCAGAGCGTACGGGTATGGCAGAATATAAATGGCTCCATTCCGATATCAGTGCCAATGTTCAGCCACATGCATCTATACATTTTGCTTTTTAGTTTCACACCTATAGACCTACATGCATAATTATGCTGACGCGGATGATACAAGAAAGTCGCAATATAAACATGTAATAAAACGCCCTTTTCTCTTTTTTTTTCTCGACATGAAGATGGTTTAGATGAAGATGGAGTTATTTTGTAAAGGTCTCTTTTTCACGGGTTTGAAAATGTCATAGCACTTGGCAATAAGGCAAGAGTGACACACTGCGGTAGAACCGACTCGCCATAATTATCAAGGTGATGATCTCCATGGTAAACACAACCAAATACACACGGGTGCATTTCAAAGGCACATTGTTAGCGGATCAATGTAGGCCTTCTCTACTGACTCAAATTGACTTCTTTTCTTTTCTTCGAATTTCTATAGGGCCTTCGTCAGTCATATTATCACTTGCCTACACCCTTCCATTTGATATTATTAACTGCACGTTCCCGATTCACTGTGTGTTGAGCTCGGCTTAATTTTGGAGGGAAAACCATGACAACGGTTTTAAGCTGGTGAATGGTAGTCCATGGCTTGCATCTGAAAGAGACCTTACTCTGCTGTTGAAGTAGTCCCTCTGTGAGATCGACGTCCATCTCAAGATCTGTTTGGGAAGAGGTCATCACAAACAATCCTACATGAATACATGATAGCTGGTGAATGTCGACAGTTAGAAGTCCGTTAATTAAATAAATATATAGGCCTCTAGTCCTAGCAGTCAGTTATGGTACTATAGACACACGTGACAGTGAGTTGAAAAGAAACGCCTTAGATCGTTGGAATCATGTAATTATTTGGAGCTTTGTTGCTGGACGTGTCTATTCAACAACATTGAAAAAAGCGAACATGTCGAGGAGGAGCCTCACTGCCTGCGTGCACACAAAAACAGACAAATTCATGATCTTTTATTTTTAAAGCCGACTTCTAACCTGCTTTCTCATTTCTGGGAATATATAATGTGAAGCACGACTATGAAACAAGGTTGACAGCTCGATTTAAGTGGAATCTGTTTGGCGTATCGTGTCAAGGCAAAGTGCTAGTTGAAGACAGACTTCAAAGATCCCTGGACTCCCTTCATAATTCGGGATGGATACGGAGGAGACCTTTGGTCCTTCAGCGGATACAACAAGGAGTGAAAATCGATATTTAAAATCTCACGGTCTTGTGGGTGAAAAGCCCGTGATCTGGAGGTCTTGTTCGAGGATAATAAACTTGGTGTAAATTAAGCTGAATCGCCAAATCGCCCATATATGACGGATAGAACCGATATGCACAATCTTGCTGCGTTTTCGACTTGGTTATGAGGTAAGTGACACCGATCCGTCCGTAGCTAACTGTGTTTAGAAGTCTGTCTATTACCACGCACTGCAAACAGCAATGAACTCAGTCTTTCAAGTGAAGAATCTTGTCAGATCATATGAGGTAGAATTACTATTTTCCTACTCACGTGAGACCCTCATTTGTTTTTTTAATGTATCAAACGTTACAGTCTTCACTTGATGTAGCACCCGGAATGTGTGTCAAATCT
The DNA here is from genome assembly GCA_029964075.1 of Patiria pectinifera. Classification (NCBI taxonomy): domain Eukaryota; kingdom Metazoa; phylum Echinodermata; class Asteroidea; order Valvatida; family Asterinidae; genus Patiria; species Patiria pectinifera. Next base: position 8,029,217 of record CM057144.1, read on the forward strand.
GATCCTTGAGACCTTCAAAGTTCGTTTGTGAGAATGTCATCATGAAGCTTTGCGGGGTTGAGTAAGAAAATAAAATGCACATCCTGTAGTCCAGATAAATGAAATAGTACGGATGACTTTCTGGATTATAACTCTGCTTTATTGGAAAGGGTGAATATAATAGGGAACCCTTCGCTCCCAGTGGTTACAGTGCTGAGATATTGTGCTGAAGCAAAACTAAGATCGATTTGGCTGATCTGCTCAGATGCGTCTCTAGGTATCGGGAGCAAAGTTTGGAAAGCTACAAAGATAAAAAGTTGAATATCGGTACCAAAAGGTGACAATAACATTGCACGTATAACCAAAAATGTACTAGATCAGCAATTTTTAAAGACATACGGAATCATTTGATTTTCATGCATTTTGTTCGTATCCAATAACATCACTCAAGATCCAAAAGAAGAATATGAAAAAACCTAACGTGTTGAAATTTCAGCTCAGTGGAAGTTACACTTTTCGAGAAAACAGTAAAAAACAAAAACAAAAACATGCACACCCTTTTGATCACAAAACACAATTTCGTCTTACTATAGCACTCGTTATCTGCCCAAATCAGTCAATTGACTGATCGTTTAAAAAAACACTAAATTTCTTGATTTCTTCTAAATGACAGCGAGCCAGACGGAATCATTTCACGGGGTGTTTAACTTATTGATAATTATTCGGTTAATTACTTTTGAGATAAATGCAAATGATCCTGTATGTCGTTAAACAAAAGAATGAAAGTTATATCATTACAATTTGGCTTTGAAGTTATAATCGGACAGTACGCAGCTAAGCGAAGGGTACATTGGACCAAAGCGGATAGCTGCCCATCCTTGTCCAATGAGCGAACATTTGTTGGTGAACGTTGTAATCACACAGTCTAAACTTGTACCTATATGTACCTAGCAAACTGTATGATGTATACGAATGTGAACGCAGCCACGAGTCCGTGGATTCATGGTTTGTTATGATTTTTATTTTGACGTGGACCGGGGTTTGGCTTGAAGAAAAAAAACAGTAGATAGGAGTACACGACCAAACTGAGCAAGTGAAAATTACTTTTTTTTTCAACAAAATCTCTCGATTTAAAACACATATTATCATACCGTATCTTTAGACAATTCCAAAAGCTGTTAATTTTCACAAAATTAACGTTGCATCAATCTTTTACGGTGTGAAATCTAATAGCTCGGTTCCTTCAGTAGCCAGGCGTCCATCTCTTAGAGGGCCGCCAACTCATTTCAAATTCTTCAAAAACTGATTGATTCAGGACGAAGTGAAATGGAGCTACGCGATTGCTTGTGTTTTTATGTGGCGTATCCATGGTTCCCATGGCAATGTGCTGTGTACACCATCTTACACCAACTTGTCAAAGAGGGCGCTTTTTAGAAATAACGGTCGCGAAAGCGAAAGGCGACGTCTCTTCTTCAGCAGAATGGAAGCTGATTTCAATGTGTCGTTCATTAGCCCACAATTTATCGCCCATGCTTCTAATTTCCGCAACTACTGATTGGTGACTTCGCCTTTACCTTCAGAATACATCAATTTTATCTCAATGCCCGCATCACTTGCTTTTCATTAATTATGGCTTTAGCCAAAAATCACACACCGCCCTCAATATAGGCCCCCTAACTGAAGGGACTCTATCTGAATGGTTGATCATGCAAAATGTACGTTAAAAGAAGTCTTGAATATCCCACAGCGAATATTAATTAGAAAAGAAGCGCAGGCACCAGTCACGTTTTTAGTATATGCATAATTAGATGATGCTCGTAGCCGCCAGTCTCAATACAGGCCGGGTGGTAAAGGCTACAACATCCAGCCTTTCCCTCCCCATTTTCAAACTTGCAATGTCTGAGGAAGCTTGGGGAGTTTTCTCTCAGTCAACGACAGAGATTCACGCTAACGGCTGTATTGAAATAGACAGCTGATTTCAACAAACGTTCGTAGCCTATAAGCGAGAAAAATGTGTTAAGAAAGGTTTATATCTGGTGGTGGCTGGGGGATTTTGGGACCGCGAAAATGGATTATAAATGCAAAATCTATCGTTACATCCCCCTGATTCGTGTCTGTCGGCCAAATCGTCCTGCTGTCGGCAAAATCGTGTGCCCGTCGGGAAATGAGTAGCGCCACCTATTGTCCGATAGCATCCGTGATCGTCAGCTTTAAAATGCGCCCCCTATAGGATGGTGTGTGTCCCCCCCCCCCTTTTTTTTTTAAGGTGGCCGCGTGCAAAGGAGAAAATATCCTGTCTACGTTTTGGCACGGATGCTTTGTCGGTACATTTGTGTGGACAAAACTTATATTTTGCAAAGGGCAAACAATACCCTAGTCTTGGCCCAAGACGTCAGTGATTAAGAGCGATAGTTGCAATGTTGTGTAGCGCCCTTGCATAATTGTGTTTTTTTTATATTTTACTTTCTCTCACTAACGTATTGGTCATTTCGTAGCAATGGGGGCGTGGCCATTTTATGCAAATAAGATCGTCTGTATAAATTCGATCAAACACAGTTCCTTTTTAAAAGGCTCCATGCTTGATCACCGCACGTATAGCGCGTATGTTTACAACCGTCGGGTGAGCCATTGAACCTTTTCTCGATTGCTGATTTGTTCTCTAGGAACTAAGAAGAAAACAATAAAAAAAAGTTAAAGCGCTGACACGAAATTGCCACGACGTTAGTAAGAGTAGGCCCGCCGGCGACTTGTTTTTCCCAAACGACATCCGTTTCCCATCTTCTGATTGGTCCATTACTACAATGCCTTGTTCTCCAAAACACAAACCCAAGATAGGCTTTACGTCTTGTGAGAAACTTTACCTAGTTATTTAAAAGGTAAAAGGAGAAGAAGTGAAAAAAACAACGCTCACTGGGATTCGAACTCGGATCACCTGATTAGAAGTCAGGACTACTTCCAACCCGTCCACGAATAAGCTGCCAATCGTCGGTGATATAAACACCATTAGGCCCTATTTCTTATTATATAACTTATTTTCTAAAACCCTGGACATCATGAATATGCATAACGCAGAGCGAAAGCGCCCTCTTTTGATATTGTTGGATCTCGTTTGTAAATAAAATAATTCGCGGGCTGCTGGCGTTGTTTTTTTTTGCAGCATACATCGTATTTTAACCAATCACATCATGCACCCTAACATGAATATTTATCACGCTGTGTGGATGGAAGACACTTAGGTTCTCTTCGTGTTTTCCCTTCAATTAAACTTATCCCAACCAACAAAAATATTTGATGAAAATCCACTAGGCCATCTGTGACAAATCGACGAAAGTCGTTCTTTGAAATGCTTTAATGTACATGCATGACTGAGTGATAGCAATGATGTGACGACATTGTTATTTTCTTATGAATTAACATCGAACTAGCTGAATAATTGACCATTGACAATGTGTGCTGCAGATAGAAACACCGCGGCCCGCTGGTCTAATTGTTGTGCCATTAGAGGGTGCATTATGCACCGTCCACTATCGATCACTAGCGTCTTGGGCCAAGACTAACAATACCTTGGTTACGATTTCTGAGGAAAAGTCTAGACATTTTTTGCGCAAACATAATAAATAAATAAGTAAATAAATAAATAAATAATAGATAATGAATAAATAAATAAAACACAGTTTACGTACTGATATGTAACATAGTATACCGGTCTATATCCTTATTGTTTCATTACGTACATTTCGTTGACAAATAAGTGTAGAATTGAGTATACTCATACATATAAAACTTTTTTAAACTAAGGTCAAAGCCACAGGAGGAAAGTGTTTTTGATCATAGATGCGGAATGAGTCACATCATATATAGCTAGTTTATGGCTGATCCTGATTAGCTTGGGGGCACATTGGTATAGGCCTATACCATTCACACACGCACCCATCGTGACGGCCAGGTGCAATACGCTAGTGAACTGTGGATGGGCTAGACGCAGTTATTGCCCCGGCTAGATGAAACATGCACTCTGCAAGTTCGTGTCGCTATCCAGTTTCTAATAACCGCTCCGTGCCCCTGCCGGCTTATTATCATAGTGCATTCACCTCCCTACTGGCGCCAAATTAATGTTAACATCTCCATACCTGAAAATTACATGGACAAATTATTAACTGCCGCAAAATCTAGAAAGCAATAACTTAACTGAAATTTATATGTGTAAAAATGATCACTTTTTGGACCTATATTTCAGTGAGATACAACCGTGTTTAAATTGCATGTTTTGCTGTAACGCAGAAGAGAAGTGCGCCATCTTGTGTTTGCCATTGTTGTGAGGAAAGACGTGTTGAGGGCGCTAAATATTTTCACCGTCCTCTCACCATAACTCCCACAAGATGCAGATCTCCCTCCGCAGTGTAGCCTGTCCATGAGTGGGCGTGGCTTCGTTCCATGACTAGTTCATCTCAATGATCCTCCTACTTTCTGGGACCTACGTCATGCAGTCATATACAGTGGCATATGTCTTCAATCCTCAACACATTGTCCATTCTTGAAATCTCTTCCCTTTTAGTGTTACTCAGACACTTACCATATAGCACTGCCAAAAGTTTCGTTGTGTATCCACACGATGTGCAATTTCTTAGGTTTTTGAGTTAGAAGTTTCCTTGATAAACAAAACAAATATCATTATAAAATGAAATCACAGTGTTATCATTGCTGTCGCGCAGAGGATATTCCCCACATATGCAGTTTGGAAAATTATTTCAAGGGGCGGGGATTGTATAGAAAGGATACAACATTAAGTTAATAAATATGTAAGCTAGTCAAGCTTGATGATCTGATAGCCCCCTTTGCTTAGGCCAATATTCATGTAGGTGTATACAGGCAACAATTTGCATGTTAAAAGCAGCCAATCAACTGGGTGGTTTTTTTAGCATCAACTTATTTAATTAATTGGGTAAGTGGAAGTTTGTTCTGACGTCATGTTACATAAACAGTTTATTGCCATCATGGAGTGTTCCCGCCTGGTACGGTTATAGAGCAGTCTTATCTAGAAAGGCTGATTTACTACATTCGCAGTTCAACTGCTGCTGTCTGGATAGAATAAATCTACATGAAAACAACAGGAAGATCATTCACTTTTGAAATATACGATATCGCCTCACCGTGTATCAACTCTTTCCATTTTCCCAACACTCAGCGTTGTCCTGATGAATTCCACACAAACAGCAGTGGAATTTTGTATTTGTTATCCAGGCTCAATACAGCCATTCTGCCCTGATACCAAACAACTTTTTTTCAAACAACTCCAAAACAGATCAAATCAAAACCGAGCTAAACAGAAAACCAAAGTTCAAATATTCGGGGGGGGGGGGGAATGCATGAAGACGTTTCTCTCCATTGTGATTTTCCCACATAATAACAATTAAGATGTATTTTAATGTCTCTTATGTGTTATTGACTTAAATATACAAATGGTATGGGATACTATATGTAATTTTTACTGAAAGCATATCTCATGTAGTTTTTTTACGTGACGAATAAAAATCTTGAATCTTGAACTGAATCTTGAATCTTGAATCTTGCATCTTGAATCTTGAATTGAATTTTGTATTTTCAAACTGTTTCCAATGTTTAGAACATTGTTAATCAGCCTAACCTTCTTTCTCTGGCGAATACTTTTTTTAATATTGGTGCATGCAACTTGCAATTGACCCCAATTGTTTTGGTCTCGCAATGCTCTTTTTGCGGTCTAGCTTGGCCGTGAACGTTAGCATCAATCAGACACCATTGCACTATGCAACACTTCCACTACATCGCATCTGAATAGAATATCTATGAAATTCTCCAACAATAGTTAACCAAGCACTATCGCAATTGTATTTTGCTCCTCTAACGAAACAAACAAGTTTCTCCGCTCGGCCATTGTTGAATTCCTAGCATACTGCAATAGAGGTTTATTTTTCATATTTCTTTCATCGAAATGAGCCCGTCCTTCCTTAAGAAATGCATCCGGAATTGAGTTATACAGCGGTGAAGCTGAATAGGTAAATGACCAAGAAGAATAGACAAGAAGAAGGTTCTTTCTGATTAAAAATTGTACTCTGGGTAAGAGAAAAGACTTGTCTATTCATGGCAGTCTTTCCGGGATTGGTCCCTCGCAGCGGGCCGTCATTGTTTGGTCGTGGGTAAGTTCAAGGGCAGAGGGATGCTCCTGGCTCGCTCAGCCTTATGTCTTGGCCGTGCCACTTGGACCTTTTCCTGATTTTCGTAATCTCGGGCTGTGGTCCGATGGAATACATTTTTCAAATTTTTTCTTGAAAGAGACAAACAATGTATTTTGTGAAGGCAACTATAAAACGCACCATTGAGTTTTGTGTGTGTGTACTATATGTTAAAAATGATCAAACATAGCCATATCTTAATTCATCATCATCAATTTATGTTATGTTAACTTTTTGTATTATGTTAAAAGTTATAGACCTGTCTTAACTTGGTGTTTAAGTTCGTTTTAATGATGTAATAAACTTTGTGACAAGTGATGGTGATGGTTATTGACGATGATATTGAACAGCCCCTGAATAGTGTCCAAATCCAAAAATATACGCTGTAACACACTAATCAATGGCTCTTCGGACTCTAAAAGATTTATGCTATTTTCAACTAGTATGTTCTATTTCAACAAAAAACTCATGTTTCCCTTTTTTGGACATCTATAACCCACTCTGGGCACAAACAGATTCACTTTGCTTCAATAATAACATTATATAATATTATATATCCAGCCTATACCTGGAACGGAACGGAATTATTGTCTGGCAGCCAATAATTCGAAATTGTAAGGCACTAAGTAAACAGGGGCCTATTTTTTTTCGGTCGACGTCTCACTCAAAAGTGGCTTTCGTATTGCTAAAAAAATAGCGATTTAGAAAAGGAATCTAATTTTCGGGATGAAACTCGAAAATAGCACAGGGTTTACAGCTTTAAAGTGTTTCCGTTGTCTGCGCGTTCGTTTTCTTTTCATAAAGTCAAGGTTATTGATGAGATATAAAGCAAGTTAGTCCCCTCACGTAAGATTGTCTCCCACTTAAGTTGTTTCCCCACTTAAGATATCATTTATACAGTAAAAGTAAACAAAACTTACTGAAAAGTGATCATCCGAGAGGCCCCCCCCCCATTACGTAGTGTACATTCGGGGCCGTATCATAAGTCCGACGCCTCATAGGTCCGACGCCTCATAAGTCCGAAATTTCGGACTTATGAGGCGTCGGACTTATGAGGCATACAATTTATTTATTCCGCCTCATAGGTCCGACGCCTCGTAAGTCCGACGCCTCATAAGTCCGACAACGGAAAAATGAGGCGTTCAATTTGTCGGACTTACGAGGCGTCGGAGCTTTGAGGCGTCGGACCTATGAGGTGTCGGACTTATGAGGCGTCGGACCTATGAGGCGTCGGACTTATGGGCCTTTATTTGGTTACGGGGTGCGATTTTGTCGGACTTATGAGGCGTCGGACCTATGAGGCGTCGGATTTATGAGCGGACCCCGTACAATTCAATGGATTTCCTGTGACCTAAGCTTGTGAATAGGATAAATTCAGAATCTAAAGCATGCAATTTTGGTGAAATCTGTTCGAATGTCACCATGAAGGGTTAAGCGGAAAAAATGCTAACGATCATTAAGTATGAAAGCTGTGGCCACATAGCTTAAGCGCATTAGGCTCGCATGGAGATTTGGATTGTTTGGTCACTAACTTAAACATTTTCCCTTTTGAGGCACGCGTGATTTTGCTGCTTAAAGGGGTACATCGTCCTGAAATCGCCGAACATTTTATGTCTTATCCTCTTTTAAAGTTCTGGCTGAAAGAAAACTAATCTAATGTGTCACTGTTCCTAAGAAAAGATGGAGAAAAAACCCCAGTTGTTCACGTCTGACGTGGCGGCCTCTGTGTGGCATATCCATATGTACAATGTACATGTATTTCCAGCCGTAAATAAGTCTTCTTCTTGAACGAGGAGTTTCCCCCAACTTTTGTGTCCATGATGTCGGACGATTCAATCATAGAGCTCTATGATTCAATGTACCGTACACTACTTATGCGTACAGTGCTCTTGATCTACTACTTGCCCCAATGCACGAGTGTTGACTGTTTCCCGACTTCCCCACTCTGCATGCGAAGCACCGGTGCCGTACATGTAGGCCTAAATCGCTTTGCCATCTGCATCGGGCAATGCGGCACGAGAGGGGAAGCGTATACGCTACGGTAGAACAAGTTCCCATTGCTCGCAAGTAAACTCCAAGGAAGACTGGCAAATGTAAGCTGTAGTAACTTGATTAATCTAAAACAATAACAGGTGGTTTTCAGGTAAATTAGGCCATTACATAATGACCAGACAGATAATCACACGCGTTTTAATACAGATGTTTGCGACTGGAATCAAGACTAGCACCCAAACAACCCGATTTTGGAGAGTGAAAATTTTGACCCACGAAGTTCGTGATCGCAAGAAATGAATAGCACAAAAAATGACAAATTGACGCTTTCGAGGACGCAATATCCCTTTAATGTCTCCGTGATTAGCCAATTCTTTGGCTTGTTCTCTTGGTTTTTTTGTTTTGTTCGAGTTTCGATGTTCGATCTGGACTTGGAAAATATAAAACCGAACCAAACTCGAGTCAGGCCTTGCACACCTTCAGCTCATTTTCAACCGATAAAGCCCGCGTATTAAATCTTGGATATCTTTCAGCCCTGATCTCTCTCGATCTCTCTCTTTTAAAATATACCCATTAGTAAAACCCTTGCTAAATGTTTAACTATCAACAATGTAAAATCATTTCATCTCAGTATAAGTGCTGAATGGTTACCGGGTACTCGCAATACGCTACTCTTCCCATTTTTTTCCTCTCAAGAAGGTCGGACAATAATTGCAACGGGGTCGTATCATAAGTCCGACGCCTCATAGGTCCGACGCCTCATAAGTCCGACATTTCGGACTTATGAGGCATAAAATTTATTTATTCCGCCTCATAGGTCCGACGCCTCATAAGTCCGACGCCTCATAAGTCCGACGTCGGAAAATGAGGCGTTTAATTTGTCGGACTTACGAGGCGTCGGAGCTATGGGGCGTCGGACTTATGAGTGACCCCATTGCGACAGCCTTGTTAAAGTTTATAAGGAACAATTTTTGGCGAAGCCTTGCAGCATTATGACCGAGTCCACTTGCAAAGCATACTGGAGATTGTGACTAAGTTGGTTTACCATCGTGATTTGACTCGCTTGGCCGATGATAGTACGTGCACTCATCATGTGTATTCATTATTAGATGTGCATCGAAGTCAACACGTTCTCAGCAGACAAATTTTTGAAACTAGTCGAAACAAACGAAGTTACAGTAGAGCTTGTTTAACAATACTGAGTTAACCTGTGTTTACAGGAATGACCCAACGACTGTTCCATGGTGACGTTTTGAAAGAATTCAATCAGCCTTTTCTTGAGGACATGTTTAATTTGATCTCTTCAGTTTGAACACCATGAACTGTGCCAAGGAAATACAGCAAGCCAGCAAGCACTTTTTTCCATGTAGCATGAGGCAACTAGGAGGAGGTCATAATACTGAAAAAGCCGCCTGCCGATAAGAAGTAACCGAATCAAAAGTAACGACTGGGCCCACTTGGAGTATCTTTCATTAAGATAAGCGTTGTCATGGAACCGAAGGGCGAACTATTCTTGCTCTTTCTTCTCCACTGTCTCCATCCATTGTTGTTATGCACGTTTTAATATCATATTGGGTTGATAGAGCCGCGTTGGACGTGTATCTGAGCTTGATTAGAAGTGCATATTTGGTGACACGCCCGCCACACAATACCAGAAGGAGGGTGGAACAGGCTAAATTTGCTCGCTATCTTGTTTGCCATCGTTCTGGAGACGTGTGTAAGGGACTTGCCTCCCGAGTTACGACAGGAATTATCGCGTTGTGATTTATCGTCTGTTTGTAAAATTGGAGTAACGAAAAACAATGAATAAATAAATCATTCTTAAAGTAAGCAAGCTCAGTTAAAACAGTGTCAATATTCAACCCTAACCCCAAGTTGCAACGTAATCTGATCTGGTTGAAGTTGGCATGGTTAAGGTGAATGATTCAGAAGACCAACACGAAGACCTACCATGTAGATTCCTATAGACCTCATGCGTAACAACCATCTTGGAGGGCAATACCTTTGTTTTGCTGGGATATGCAAGAGTGAACGGTTGGTGCATTCATTGTTACTATAGTGAATTAAAATAAAAGTTGCCCTCTAAGATGGCCGCCACTCATGAGGTCTATAGTCATGGAAGATCAAGGAATGGATTTAATTTCTTTTAGTTTAGCTTATATTTATGATTTAATTCATTTCAATGGAAATTGTATCATAACACAATGACAATGAATCGCGTTCCTCCCATATTTGTTCTGAGCTTTCCCTTCTGGATATCAAGACAGAGACAGAGACAGAGAAAGGGCAAGTCAACGCTGATTGTCGTTGTTGAATTACATAGCTTTAAAATTTGACACCAAGGTGATTATTGTCAATAATATTTAATTATTGTCATTAATAGTCTTCTGTTTTCGTTTGAAAACGAACGATACATCAATTTTGGAGTTCCAGATTCTTCCGCAAAAAAAGAAGAAGACTGACTCAGGTACATTTTATTGTCTGGCGAAAGAAAAGCTAGTGTCGACCAAGCAGATGCAAGCAAGTTTCCAGCAGATTAAAATAAAGACGTAAAGGAAGTTGTCAACGAAAGGAAATAGGGAGAGATTGCGAAGGCGAGAAGATACCTTGAAACATTTACTGCGAAGCTGTAAATGTCACATGAGTTATGAGTTTTGGGATGGGATTCAAAAGTAAAGGAATGGTAGAGTAAAGAAGATACTGGAAAAAGGCAAATAAAGACGAAAATTGGGTAGGAGATTTATGAGGTTACGAACAAGAAGTTTCAAGAGAATAGCGGAACTGGCGGAAAGAGAAATGAGAAACGTAAACTGTAGAGATGCGCAGACAGGTTTAACTATAGTACTTGATTATCACATCATAGTATACAAGCAGGCAAAACACGTCGCTGAGCCTAAATAAAACATGAAATTTGACACCCAATAAAAGCTGCATACAATATCCATATCGGTCTCCCTGAGGGACCCACGGTCAATGTTAACATAGAACCTGCGTCCACGTCTTATTCATTTCTCACCGTGTTTTACATCGGTAATTATTCTTATCAATTCTCTCCTGACGTGGATTTCTGGGTAACTTGGAGGCGATTTGGACTGGCTAATGAATTACTTGCGGCCAGGGACCTGCAGTAAGCCGAGTGAACGCTCAGTGGGGTTCAATGATACGCCAGACACGGAGCTTCATTTGGTAGATTGCCCAGGCCAGCACTCGCCTAAATTGTATCGGCAAATAGCTCCATATGGCATTTCAGTTGGGTCACCATTCGTGTAGCCGGTATATCACACACAACCTGTGGTTAAGAAGCTACACAGTCATGAACAATGGATTAACAAAAAATACATGTATACATATTCGCACACTTCATCTTAAATAGTTTATTTTAAGTCAATAAAATCAGGAAAAAACAAACAAACGATTTTTTTATGGGCAATAAGAAAGGCCCACTGAATTTTTCATAATTTTACGCTTGAAATTTGCAGTAGAAATAAACAAGGTAAATACCGAGTACAATGAATGAGATTGTAAGAGCGACAATATTGTTGCTTTTTAAGTCGTTGCGTATTCAACCAACACCCAGTCTAAGGTGCTATATAGTAACGGTAAGTTCTTGCAACTCTCATCGTGTAATTGATGACCCGGGTTCAGCAACCGAGTCTGCACGAAATGTACACAGGGAATAAAGTGCATAGCGCATTGCAAGCTACCCACAATGCCTTGCGTTTCCTTTACAGTATCTCGGTAAGGGAGATTACCGTTAATCAGCGCCTTTTGAAATGAAGATTTGCAGTGGCGGATCGAGGGGGGGGGGTGGTTGGGGTGCAACCCTCCCCACCCTTCCCTCGTTCAGCCCACACACTAATGTTATGATACTATAAAACGGGGCCAACATAATAATCATGGAATGCTATAAAGTTCCTAAATATATTCTCAAATTGCCTTAGAATGCAGGAGAAACCATCGTAGAATTCACCCCCCCCCTTCATATTAAACTCCCCATTTCCAAAGCTAGATCGCCCCTGGTTAGTACGAGCAAACTGGGGTTAGGTAATGTCACTGTACATAAGATGTTTTTTTTTAAATGAAATAAAAAAAACACCATGGTGTTAGTACGGATATATTGCAAACAGTCGAGTGTCAAGTTAGATTTTAGAACCGTCAGATCCGATGTAAACGTGCTGTTTATTAATACAGCATGGTGTTAATCTAACAGTTTATGTAGGGTTCGGTTTTTGTGTATCACATTAATGAGTACACATTCGTCTGGAGATCGGCAGAAGTTAGTGTTTTGTTTTCAGTCTAAACATGCAGATATTTTGAAGGGCTAGGTTACAAAAAATAATTTTTACTGAAAACAAATGTTGGAAACCTGTGTTTTCTGACCTAGCAGCCACATCTTGCCTATATATACGTATTTCCCGCAGTGAAGAAAAAAAACCTGACGGCGCATAATGCATGCCAAGCAAGTGATAATTCACTGTGTGGGTAAACAGGCACCATGCATCTTAAATGAAACTAACTACGTAGGATTGAAGCAACATTTTCGAAAATAAATGTGTGGCTGGAATGAGGACAAACTCTCCAACTTCTCAACTTTCAGTGACCAAAATGTGAACCGCCAAATTCCTTTGCGCGATAATTAGGCTACACGAAAACCACAAAATATTCAAGAGATGTGCACGTTTATATTCTATGCTTTAATGATCGTTCCAACTATTATTACTTTGTTATAAAAACGCGTTGTAGAGCCCAAACAGCGCATCCATATGAAAGGGTTCCTTGACAATTGCAGTGATACAAGCACTCTGTGCTTGACGGTACATCCCTAGGGAACGTGCCTCTAATCCTGACCGAAAGCACGCTTTACCCTCAGTTTTCAAATATTAATGCCTGTTTTTCAGGGACAAATTTCTATCTTCATTTGTGGGCCTGTTCTACGCTATTCATAATGCTGATGATTGAATTAATCATAAAGAGTTGTAGGCCTACATGTATCACTCAGATTTTATAACGAAAATCAAGACAAATCTCACGAGAATTGTAATGGAAGATGGCCTGCTTGCATATGTCACAGCTATGCAGGTAAAAAGTTTACATTTTCACTTAAAGATATGTCTTTTCAAACAATAGTATAGTCACACGGTAAAAATTACTACGAGTGTCATGTTTAATGCCAGTAAGGATTCCGGATGCGGCGAAGTGATATAGGCCTAAAGAAAGTTCAACGAACGTGAATTTCATTCTCTTGACCGTATTCTTACATAGGGTCATGATTAATTCCGTGGAATACAATGATATATCAAACTGAAAAAAAATCCTGGAACTATACAGAAATTATTTGATTTTGTTTATACCCAGGGCAAAAGTATGATGCAGGCTACGGTCGTTATTTTGCAGGGAAAAGAAAAAGACACATTTTATCTTGCGTGAGTACCAGCCTATATGTAAGCAGTTTGTCTGCAATTTGTCACAACAACGCAATTTTATTGCCAAGTTCTCCGCATCTATTGTATCCATTTGTGTTTGATTTCTATGTCCACGGTCCTTGCTTATCTTTGTCTGGTTCCTAGCGCGTGCAAACTTTCTAAACAAGTCTTTCTTGGTTCTTTATTTGAAACAGGCGGACAAAACAGTCTTGAACAGGGATAGAGCAGCGCAAATATAAAGAAAAAATGATGAATGGAAAAACTAGGAAAAGAAAGTTATTGGGATAGGGACAAGCGGATGGGGATGATGGGTATTAGGGAAGGGTACGATGCATAAAGCAGGTCTCCACGTGCTCTTCAACAAAATCGATATGTTTTCTCTCAACGAACTTTTCAATTTTTTTTTTATTAAAAAACACCTTTTTTGTAGGAGGGGTGGGCGTATGCATCCGTGTGATAACGTTTGAGATTTTGACGGTGGCTTTTGCAGCTCTAGCAAAAGATCCCTCAGAAATCATTGTCGGACCGCAATTAATTTGAAATTTGTAAAGTATTTCTGCATAACTTCGGTGTGCTTTTGTCGTTCGATGTCTCATTTAATAGTTTTGGAGCCTTAATAGTGGACAATCAAATTTTCCCGTTTTCTGCTAAAAGCACTTCGGGTTTTTGGAAGTCGCACCACCCAGTAATTTTTTTAACCGGTGGCGCAATTTCAAAAGACCTTAAATTCAGCTAGCAGAAAATAGGAACATTGGATTGTCCACTTTTGGGGCTCCATAAGTAAATAACTATAATTACTGCTAGAAAAATACCAATTAATTTTTATTTCGGGATAAAATTCACAAGTAGTTTAAAGTTGATGGTCTCTCAGAATGTGTGTGTTTTATTACACATGATTATCATGACGGTGGTAACTGCGACCTCGCGACCTAAAACGTCCCCGAGGTCAGTTTGCACCAGGATGGTTAGATCAAGGATTTTAAGCATCGTCTGTGAACACTGAACTTGGCAGAATTGGACCATGTCACTGAGATTAATTGATTAATTTCTCATTATCTATTAGTGCCACACGCTGTGTTTTCAGTGATTACTCCTCCATGATTTCCATATCTGCAATATTTCCTTGCCGTTAATTTGTCTTCAGGGGACAAAGGCCCTGCCCTGAACCGCTCTACTCAGGGCTTTCCTCATTAGCAAAAGTGACATTGTTGCCAATGGGGGAAACAAACCAGGAATCAGGGCAGTGTTGCAAGAAGACCAGAGAACCCAACGGCTTTATCTAATAACCAGCGCATTAAGAAAATTGAGGGCTGCATGGTCCAGGCAGTAATGGCGCTTGTCGAGCACACTGCTGCATCACCAAGACTGTTTTTCATTTCCCTTGAGAGTCTGCGGCAACCGTCAGTTATATATTGTATTGAGTACTAAGACATCGGTCGAGATGAAATCTAAGACTATCGAAGGCAAGATGCATGGGCCAATTTAGCGTGCAGGTGTTACATGAGGATAGCTTGTATCCTAACGAGGAATGTGATATTACAAAGTTGTTACGTATACCACTTCTCACTAGTTAGATAAGCAACGAGACGCTGACCGGTCAACCAACTGCTCAGCTTCGGTGGCCTTTACACCCGTCTTCTTTATGTTCACGGTACACAAGTTTAAAGTATTAGGCCTATCTCTAACTCCGTAGGTTATGTGTCACTGTAACATTATCAAGTACACGTAATAAGGTCAACATAATCATATTTAATGCATTAAAAAAAAATAATTACAGGCCATGCTGATGTTGTTTAAATGGGAACGGCAACTACATTTTGGATAATATTAGCCAATGTGCATGTACATGTATTAGGCCTACTCAGCCCTACAATATTTGATTATGATTGGCTGGGTTATGCGGACGTCTTTTGAATGAGAATTTCAATTCACATTTAAATAATCACAATGTAAACTAACCTTAACGCAACTCTTCGGTTAAATTCCGAACCAATGGATAACAAAATCGAATTTAGAATGATAAAACAGTCGTCGTGCAATAAATGCCAAAACAGCTTGCATCCCTAGATAT